>CM042166.1:16479522-16516941 GCA_023376005.1 Doryteuthis pealeii | reverse complement strand
AAAAGAGAGAGATCCAGCATAAAACTATTTCTATGGATTATAATGAGAAATAGAGACGTCAAGAAGTCCGGTCACCGATTATTATCTTCTAATATTGACCGAGGCTGTTCATTTAAATAATCGCTTAGGCAGACGGTATGATCTGCAAGTATTCTCCTCCAGCTACGGGTAAGTAGGAAATACTGTGTTTGCACCTTGATATGACAACCGGTCTATGAGTAAGAAACATCTGAATTCAAATCGGTGAAACATTAAGCGTTGAATATATATAAATATTTTAACTTAAAATGATAGTAACAATTACAAAAAGAAATTAAAAAAGCTTTAGCTGAAAAGTGGCATTGGAGTGAAAGATCCTAACCAACAGAGTTTGGGAGGCGGAAACTCTCCCAACTTGACACAATGGGGAGAGGTTCGCAGTCTGAAAAAACACAAAAGGATACATCAGGTCTGTCTCTTATTTCGTTTCATAATTTTCTCTCTCTCTTTTCAATACGACACAAGTTTCAATCACAGACATTGTTTTATAAAAACTGCTACAAAATGTGACACATCCAAACGACCAAATATAAATATACATACGCACTTGTCCACACAAACTATTACGACACATACAGTCGGCAACATCGTTAAAAGAACAATTGAATATACCAATTGTAAATAATGTATATAAAGTTATTTATTTTATCAAATTTTGTCTTCTTTTGTTTTCTCCCAGAAACTACATTTCTGTAGTCTCATACATTAAATTGTTGGGATAAAAAACTTGGATTTTCTTCAACCACCCAAACACCGAGCACACAAGCTCCCAGCTCAGATTGAAAAACTTCAACAATCAATGTCAGGTTAGCCAAAACGTGGACTCTGAAACTATGCTCCAAGCATAGAAGCAAATCCAGCAAGTAGCACTTGAGAGTATCAGGTGTAGTTTGGCATCCTCACAGTCAAGTGTGGTTGCAAGAACCTTGATGATCAGAACAATGTGAGGTTGCCCTTAAAACTGAATTCCAAGGCATGCTCCAAGCTAGAAGCAATCCAGCAAGTAGCACTTGGAGAGTATCAGGTGCATTCACAGTCAGTGTGGTTGCAAGAACGCTTGAATGATCAGACAATGTGAGGTTGCCTAAAACTGCTTCAAGGCCATGCTCCAAGCGCATAGAAGCAAATCCAGCAAGTAGCACTTGGAGAGTATCAGGTGCATCTCACAGTCAAGTGTGGTTGCAAAACTTGATGATCAGACAATGTGAGGTTGCCTTAAAACTGAATTCCAAGGCCATGCTCCAAACCATAGAAGCAAAACCAGCAAGTAGCCACTTGGAGAGTATCAGGTGCATCTCACAGTCAAGTGTGGTTGCAAGAACGCTTGATGATCAATGTGAGGTTGCCTAAACTGAATTCCAAGGCCATGTCCAAACCATAGAAGCAAATCCAGCAAGTAGCACTTGGCGAGTATCAGGTGCAATCTCACAGTCAAGTGTGGTTGCAAGAACCTTGATGATCAGACAATGTGAGGTTGCCTTAAAACTGAATTCCAAGGCCATGCTCCAAGCATAGAAGCAAATCCAGCAAGTAGCACTTGGAGAGTATCAGGTGCATCTCACAGTCAAGTGTGGTTGCAAGAACCTTGATGATCAGACAATGTGAGGTTGCCTTAAAACTGAATTCCAAGGCCATGCCTCCAAACCATAGAAGCAAAACCAGCAAGTAGCACTTGGAGAGTATCAGGTGCTCTCACAGTCAAGTGTGGTTGCAGAAACCTTGATGATCAGACATGTGAGGTTGCCTTAAAACTGAATTCCAAGGCCATGCTCCAAACCATAGAAGCAAAACCAGCAAGTAGCACTTGGAGAGTATCAGGTGTAGTTGGCATCTCATAGTCAAATTTTGTGGCAACCTTCCGTCTATTTAAATGATGGCAGTGTCAATTTTTTTTTTTTACTACAGCTACATTAGTGGCTGAACAGACCAATCTTTGAATAGCAGTCTCTGGTACAGTATTTCCAAAAACAAAAGGTGATGCTTTCTGTAGGTGTTGGGGGTGCTGTAGTCTCTCCTTGCTTTTTAGCTCTCTTTTCTGTGGCGGCTTCTTTCCTCTCTTTTTCACTCCCTAGTCAAGTTGTGTTGCAAGAACCTCGATGACAGACAAGGTGATGTTGTCTTAAAACTGGATATTCCAAGATCACACTCCAGGTCATAGAAACAAAGCCAGCTAGTAGCACTTTGAGAGTATTAGGTTTGGTTTGGTTTTGTTTTATGGCATATCAACCGTCAGTGGTTATTTAATGCTGATAAGTTTTTAAATAAAGTAATTCTTAATGGATACTCAATTTTGTTTATAAACTCATGTTTTTCTATTTAACCCATAGATGGAACCCTAACAGGTACTACCGTTCCAGGAAAGAGTGGACCAGGGAGCAATGGTGATGAAGGGGTGCTCCACATTACCAAACCTCCAAACTGGAACCTCACCACCAGATAGAGTTTAACGTCATTCCCAAGACATGTAGACCCTCAGCCCACTGCCTTCTAGCATCCATATGATAAAAACGGCTTGGGCTTGCCATAAGGACAACAGGGTAGGGTAATCATATAGTGCTAGGGCTTGATATGACAACCGATTGATCAAAGGGGCCTCTCCAACCGCCCGTCTAGTCTAAGTAAGGATCTAAGTGGAGTGTTGCATGTCATGCTCATCAACCAAGACTGGAGAGTATTTTGGTGAGCTTGGCATTTCACAGTGGTTTTTCATCTTAACAACTTTAGCAAAATCATCCAGAGTTGCTAATTGTACCTCACATTACCAAAATATTACAAAACTCTTGAGTCACCCTAGAATATGATTTGAATATAAGTTGAAATCAAACCATGGTTGTTATCACTGAAAGCAAAAATGGACGATTTGATTAAAAAAGTCTACATTATACCATAATGCAAAAAACTATTTGGTTGACTAACCTAACAGGTTGAATAGCAAGTATATTCATTGCTAAATAAATAATTTGAATTAAAAACAGCTTAAAATTTTTGATTTTTTTGTTGTTTTTTGGGTTTTTTTTAATAAATTCTAAATCTGTAATATTTAATAATATATAATGACTGGTTTGCATATATTTAAAATCTCAAGTCTTTAAATTCAAAATATTTTTTTTTCTCTGAATTTTTTGAGATGAGGTTTGATAATTTGTATTATTCGGACTATTGTCTTCATCTTTATGTTATCCGTACAATGTTTCGGCTGAAGGTGCCCTCCAATTTTCTCATTATTTCTTGTCGGACTCAGGAACCTTCTTGAACTCAAGTTCAGAAGGTTCCCAAGTCCGATAAGAAACACCTGAGAAGGCCGGAGGCACATCGGCTGAAATGTGTATATAACAATAAAGATATTTAAAAATCTCATATCTTTAAATTCAAAATGTTTTTTTTCTTCTCTGAATTTTTTTAGATGAGGCTTGATAATTTGTATTTTTTGTATTATTTGAACTATTGTCTTCATCTTTATTATTATATACACAACATTTCGGCTGATGTGCCCTCGGGTCTTCAGGTATTTCTTGTCGGACTCGGGAACCTTTTCAACCTCTACCTCGAGAAGGTTCTGGAGTCTGATAAAAAAACAACACTTGAAGAATGCTGAAGGGCACATCAGCTGAAATGTTGTGTATATAACAATAAGATGAAACGATAGTCCAAATAATAGTCTTTTTTTATTTATTTTTTAAGAGAAAAGTATTACTGGTAAAGTATCTATGAACAGTTTTTTTTTTCTCTTTTTTTTTTTCTTTCAGTAAAGATTCAGCTGTTATGAAAATATAAAATTTAAAATATTTTTAGCCAAGGTTTTTTTTTTTATTTATTAAAAAAAAAAGAAAAAAAAAAATACTTGGCTGAAATTAAACAATATAATAATTTTAAATATTAAGAATCTATCATCTTTTATTAGAATTTAATAGAAGTGCTTAACCTTGGCATATAATAACAGTGAAATCGTTTGTTGTGTAATTTAAAAATATAACTAATGTTAATATGAAAAATAAAATTTCAATTACCTTTGTCCATAATAGTTGCTATATCTACATTAGGGTAGGTCGATTTTTCACTTTTTAAAAAAATATCAAATTGTCCATCTATCCATTGTTTGAGAAAATAGCATCAAAGATCATCTACTAAAATGCCCTAAAAATCCTTGTTTTCTAAAGGCTGAATTTTGTGAAAATGAGGATTTTTAGTGCATTTTAGTAGACTATCTTTGATGCTATTTCCTCAAACAATGGTGTAAGTAAAAGATCTAATTTTTGGTATCAGTATTTAGTATACTAACACACAACTTTTGCATAAATGGGCAATTTGATATTTTTTTAAAGTGAAAAGTCGACCAGTAATCTTGAACTTTAAGCGACTAAATTCTTACGATAAAATTGTGCTTGCGCATTATTTGAAATTAAGTTAACCGTTACTAAAAACAAGGGACTTCCTGAATTATTTGATGAGGCAATGAGAGTGACGTCCCTTGTTCTTTTTCCGTGAATTTGAAGAAGCATTTGTAAACAATGGCAGCCATCTTTGATTCAATATAATTTTCATGGAGAAAACACACCGGTTTTCAAATTCATTTAATGCATTTCTTTTTACTCCAAATATTATAAATTTGGTTTTTAGTAACAGTTAATTTTCATTTCAACAATGTGCAAGCACAATTTTATGGTATGAATTTAGTCACTTAAAGTTCAAGATTACCAATCGACCTACTCTAATTACATATTAGTTTCATATAAAAATGAAGCAACCATTATGGACAGAGCCAGTGAGACTTTGTGAGAAAAGATGGTTATCTACTCAAAGATCCCTGATTTTATTTTGAGAAATATTTACTTTAAATTAACAAACTTTACATTTCTTTAATATTTAATTGTTGATTTAAAATGTCTGAAACATGAATGTCTGCATATGTTCGTAGACTCATAAACAATTTTCTCTACTCCGATGTCAGAAACGTTTCTAGAAAATTTCAAGAAATGGTGATTGTCAAAAGACAATTTCATTGGCAAAAATGGCGCAGATCTGATCACATGTGGTTTTCACTCGAGTCGATTTCAGGGATAACGTTGATAGTTTAATTCCATCATTTTCACCAAGGCACAGATCTGAAAGACAACGGGAAAGAATTTATATACAAGGGTCATTCAATATACATAGGGAATTTTTTAAAAGAAATTATACATGTGGGTTATTCAAATAAACTTGGGGAATTTTTTAAAGGAATTATATATGCAATGGTCATTCAATAAATGTAGGGGATTTTTTTAAAGAATTACATATGAGGTTCATTCAATAAATACATATATACATGGATCCATAAACAGGGAATTTTTTGAAGGAATTATATATACAAGGGTTATTCAATAAACATAGGGAATTTGTTTAAGAAACTATATACAAGGGTTATTCAAATAAATGTGGGGAATTTTTTGAAGGAATTATATATGTGAGAGTTATTCAATAAATGTAGAGAATCTTTTGAAGGAATTATATAAGTGAGAGTTATTCAATAAATGTAGGGAATTTTTTGAAGGAATTATATATGTGAGAGTTATTCAATAAATGTAGTGAATTTTTGGAAGGAGTTATATATGTGAGAGTTATTCAATAAATGTAGTGAATTTTTTGAAGGAATTTATATGTGAGAGTTATTCAATAAATGTAGTGAATTTTTTGAAGGAATTATATATGTGAGAGTTATTCAAATAAATGTGGGGAATTTTTTGAAGGAATTATATATGTGAGAGTTATTCAATAAATGTAGAGAATTTTTTGAAGGAATTATATATGTGAGAGTTATTCAATAAATGTAGGGGATGTTTTGAAGGAATTATATATTATAAATACACCCAACCAAAGTACAAAAACTTGGTTGTTGGTTCATCATAATTGAGCAGAAAGACTTAGATTACAATTTACCATTTGATAAAAAAATCAAATTAAAAAATCAGAAGCAAAACATTAAATCTGTCCTGGTAATGGGGAAAAAAAAGAGAATATCTTATCACATTTAAACAACTCCTTCCTGTTCGGCTAGATTGAGAAATAGTCATTTACTAAACTTAGTTTAGTAGGGCACCCAGTGAGACTCAAACTCACTAGTCTGCGAGTCGGTTCAACCAAGTAAAAAAAATACCAAGAAAATTTGGTAATCAAAGAGTTAAGCTACATCATAAACTAAAACGTGTTTGTCAAGAAAAATGATTTATTGAATATTTTCCGAGTTACTTACTTCACTGTTTCCTTTTATGAACCATTGTAAACACTGGAGACCAAGAAATGCTAAAAAAAAAAAAAAAGATTTTTAAATTAAATAAAAAAAAATAAATAAATAAAAATATTGTTATACTAAAGCTGAATTAATCAACTTTTGGTTATTTCTTCAATCTAAAAAAAAAAGGGGAACCACTCTGATTGAATTTTATAAATTATTCATTTATTTATTGATCTACTAGGAAAAAAGACGGGGTTAGGGGTTAGTTTAATGGGAAAATAATGTGTAGATTAACAGATAAAATTCATTCAGAGTGGTTCCCCTTTTTTTAGGTTGGAGTTATAGGAAATAACCCAAATTTTGCTTCCTAAAGCCTTTTTTACTAAATTATTCCTTACTTTTAGGGTTGAATTATGTTTGAAAAAAATTCCAGGTATAAATGTTAAGCTAGGTTATTTTTTAATCAGGATTGAACCTGCAACCACCAAAGGAATGAGAACAATCTTCCCCAATGAATTAAAAAGGGTTTGGTTCAAAGTTCCAACATAAAAGCTACCAAATTTAATAAGAAGGTTCCCAGTTTTGACAAGAAAGACCTGAAGAAGGCATATCGGTCGGTGTATATAACAATAAAGATGAGGACAACAGTCTGAAAAATGTAAATAATACAAAAAGTTTTCATTAATTTCATGTGTATCAATAAATGAGAAGAACAACCTTATATGTAGTATTATTTGTATTATTCGGACTATTGTCCTCATCTTCATGGTTTCCTGTACAACGTTTCAGCTGATGTGCCCTCTGGCTTTCTTCAGGTATTTCTTGTCGGACTCAGGAACCTTCCATGATGGCTCCCAATTACGACAAGAAGGTTCGAGTCCGAGAAGGTTCCAGAGTCTGACAAGAAATGCCTGAAGAAGGCCAGAGGGCACATCGGCTGAAATGTTGTACAGATAACAATGAAGATGAGGACAATAGTCCGAATAATACTAATTATCAAGCATCATCTCAAAAATTCAGAACAACTTTATATGTATTAATAAACTGATGGTCGACCCTCAGCCACTACCTTCTAGCACCTATATGATAAAAAGGCCTACACGATTGCCATAAAAAACAATTTGAAGAATACATTTGAGATAATTGTATAGGTGATAGGGTTTAACATGACCAGCTGACTGATCGGATCTGACATCTCCGAACACCAATCTAGATCATACATTTTTTAAATACTATTTCTCTGAATGTTTGAGATGAGGTTTGATGATTAGTATTATCTGCATTATTCAAACTATTGTCCAAGTAGGTTCCCGAGTCCGACAAGAAATACCTGAAGAAGGCCGGAGGGCATATCGGCCAAAACGTTGTACAAATAACAACGAAGATGGGGACAATAGTTTGAATAATGCAGATAATACTAATTTTTTTTTTTTAAATCTTATTATAATGGAGATTGTGAGTTTTTCTCTCTGTAACTGAAATTATACAACTACACAAGTCATAATTCCCAAAGTTATTAACATCAAATTCTCCAAGATTTTATTTTTATTCAAACCTCAGTTATCAATAAAATTGTATTACATTACTAATACTGTTGACCATATCTACATATTAATAAAATGCAGTTGTATTTGTATATACAACAAAATAGCGGTTTACAGTGTGAAGGGGAAGGCTAAATTGCATATTGACATCAAAAATTTGATTTTAATAAATATGTGCTTAGTATTATTGATTTCTAATTGTTTGGTTTTATCTTAATGAATATAAGCAAAAATCTCGGGGATAAATCTTAAAAGAAATCCATTAACAAGAAGAAAAAACTGTAACTTTATTCTTTACATCCTATTTTAACTAAATAGTTAAATTAGGAAAATTTAGCAATGAAAGACGGAAGTGATAGACGAGCAAGTTTTAGTTCTTCTATTTTTCGATTATAACCCCCTCAGTTTCAAATCTTTTTATTTGCATTCTTATTTAATTTCACTAGCCTTTCTAATTTGATATACTATTTTATTACATTAAAACTTAAAAGCTTGCACCCGGAGGGTGCATATATTTGCTAGTATTTATAAACATATAGCAATCCTATGTATGATTCAAAATAGAAATCAAATCAAAATATACAATGTTTAATTGATATGCCCTCCAACCTTCTTCAGGTGTTTCTTGATGAACTCGGGAACCTTCTTGTCGACATGTAATCAGAAGCCTTCACAGAACTTTGAACCAAACCTTTTATTCAATCCACCAAGGTAGACTGTTCTCATTCTGTTAACCATGACCAAGTACAAGTGTTAAACTATGTTAAGTATTCAATGTTATCGCCTGTGGTCAGGATTGAACCTACAACCTCTAGATGATTGTCACTTAGAACTGTATTAACTCAATCCTTATATCCATTGCACTATGTGTCCAATGGAATAAGGAAAGTCTACCCAGTGGATTGAATAAAAGATTTGGTTTGAAGTTCCATGAAGGCTCCTGAGTTTAACAAGAATGTTCCAGAGATGCTGATAGGTATGCGTCCTGCGTCCCTGACTCACAAAAATCTAAAAAGACACAGTAAAATCCCATCCATGTGTCCCAATGTTTGTTTTTTTTTCTTCCCTCACGATTTCAAGCTAACTGAAAATATATTTCAATATTTTCTTAGAAATTGATTACACAAGATAGGTTACAAGGTAGGAGTTAGACAGCTTTAGTTGTTTCTCCAGATCATAAATAAAAACTCTTCAATTTAATAAGAAACTTTAGTTGGAACCCACAAATTTTCCCGGGGACTCATTCAAAGCAAATATGTGCATCCCAGGACGCACTAAATCAAAAAGCTAATAGCATCACTGGTGTTACCAAGTTTGAAAAGGTTCTCGAGTTTGACAAGAAAAACTAGAAGAAGGCCAGATTACACATCGGCCAAAATGTTGTGTATATAAAAATAAAGATAAGGACAGTGTAGAATAAACATACTAAGTTCCAATTACTGATGATTTGGCAAGACAAGGCAACAAGGAAACCGTAACTTAATACGGATCTAACATTGTTAAATTGGCGGAGTTATGTCAATTTTTAACTTGAAAAATTTGGTGGGTTCATGAAAAATGGTGACTACTTGTAATTCATTTTTGTCTGTAAAATGAGTTCTAGAGCTTTCCTACTACTAAAAAATGGTTTATAAAAGCATTTATCCCCAAGGAATCCAAAAATGCTATTAAAAAGTCTTAAACTCAACCAATTTTCAGTTATTGAGGATTTCTGATTTTTTCATAGCAAGATCAATATCCTGATGTGCCAATGCATCTACGACAAAAAATTTTTCTATTATTATTTCACATATATTTCACATTATTTGTACCAAGTGACGATTCTAAAAATTGACATAACTCTCCGAATGGGGGGGGGGGGGGGGGGTTCACGAAAAATGGAGAATTTTTGTAACCTTTTTTGTCTATAAAATGAGTTCTAGATCTTCCCTACTCAATCCTGTTCGTAGCACCATGTAGAAATTTGTTGGGTGATTAGCATCCAACTGCATTGTGAGCTGACAAATTTCTACAGATAGTAGCCCGAAAAATCCAAATTATCAAGCCGCATCTCAAAAATTTATACAAGTCGTAAACACAGTTTCAGTTAATATGTTTACCATTAAAATTCAACAAATTTTCACTTGAAAAAAAAAAAAAAGTTACATAATTATTAGATTCCTAATATTTATGTACAGTAGTGTAGAAACCAAAATGGCTGTTATAAGTTCAGCCGGCGCCCTTGAAGGATTGAATGACAAGGCTTGATCTCAGTCCTGAACCTTCCGGTGGATACCGTGAGAATCAGTGGAGAAGACCCTCTTCCGGTTTAGATTAGAAATAGGTTTTTAGTCAGATCGGCCAAAGCCACGACGATGGTAAGTCTTGTTATGCACGTGCCGACTCAATCTGCGCAGGTAGTCTGGTGGGGATTTCAGAATAAAATATGATGTAAGTAAATCGAAGTCTTGTGTTATTATCTAAAAACTACCAATGACACAGGGCTTCTGATAAAGAGAAATCCCCAATGGAAGACCAGACACGAAGTCCCCAAGACAAAGTCCAGACGTTAGAAGAGACGCTGGAAGAAGAATAATAGAAGTAAGAAAGAAAGGAAAGAGGTACGCAACAAAATGTTCTACCTGTATCTTCCAAAATCTCTTCTCGTTGTAGACATTGAGTGAGAGCGCTTGAAAAAGCTATCAGCAGATCATCATTCATCTGTTAGAAAAAGAACAAAAATTATTTTCTTTTTATTTACTACAAACAAAAACAACAAATAGATAATATTAATATCAGAGAATATTCAACTTTTTTCCTATTTTCCTGTGTGTATTGGTTTAATAATACACTATTTTTACATTTATAACTCTTAACATCCTGTTGAGAATTTTCTAAGTCCAGAGCCCCATTCCTATAAGGATTTATCAAAAAATGGCTAAAAATGGCCTTTTCAAAGACTTCTAAATATGTTTAATATTACATGTAAATAAAGGTTATCATTTGGGGTGGATCAGTAAAGAGGAATGTGACTTCCAGACGGGCAGAATGAGGTGGTATAGGACATTAAGAGTTAAGGTAATTCAATGTCAAATCATCCAGAAAAAAATAAAATTGTCACCCACCCACTTCAATCTTTCTGAAATTTTTTTACAGTTTTAGACTATGATAACATTATACAATCCAATTTGAGCTTCCAATTCAAAAAATTTGCAGGGTTACATCGATTTTTAACTGAACAAATTTGGTGGGGTTCGTAAAAAATGGTGACTTTTTGTCATTTATTTTTGTCTGTAAAATGAGTTCTAGAGCTTCCCTACTACTAAAAATTGGCCCAAGGAATCCAAAAATGCTATAAAAAAGTCTTAAAGTTAACCAATTTTAAGTTATTAATGATTTCTGATTTGCAAAAATTTAACTGATGTTGTAGGTTCTGTCTAACGTTATCATAATCCACACTTGGACAAAATTTCAGAAAAATTGAAGGGTGTGGGTAACATGGCCTGGATGATTTGACAGTTTTAATGTAATGAACTATATCAAATTAGAAAAACTAAATGAAATAGGAATGCATATAAAAAGATTACACTTATTTTAATTATATTCTAATTGGTTTCTATACAAAATCATTCATAGGATTAATTTTAATACGTTGGATAATAAAACAATAATATTAGAGATCAATAACACCAAGTAATTATTTATTAAACCCGGTTTTGTTAAAACCAGTATGCAAATTAATCACACCATATAAACCATTATTTCTTAGTGATATATAAGACACATTGCAGGATTTTAAATAACATGGGCTGTTTTGAGGCAAACATTACTCAAATTTTCATAGACATTGTTAATAAATGAGATTCATTCTATGTATTAATGATTTTCACTATAAATTAAATACTCATTAATAAACTTACTGAGGGTATAGTGATGTAAGCAGTGACATAATTTTGGTTACAGACTCCGAATCTCCATTATAATAAGATTTCATTGTTTTATATTCTTGTTACCATTTGGTTTAAGTTACGGTAATCTGAACATTAGCTACATAAATGAGAGTAACCTCCCTTTGTTTATTTCACTTTGAGGAAGCCATGTGTTTTGTTTTGTAAAAACACGGATTTTTCGACAAATTGGGTATACCTATACTTTTCTAATATACAGGTATTCTCATAGAAATATTAACATCTTTTTTTAAAATTGATTTAAAAATGTTAACACCCTTATAGGAATACCTTTAATATATTTTCAAACAGTCTCCACATGTTCACCATCCCTGTCAACATATGCTTAAAATCTCCCACAGGTGATTAAAAAAAAAAAAAAAAAAAAAAAAAAGATGTTAATATTTCTATGAGAGTACCTGTATATTAGAAAAGTATAGGTATACCCAATTTGTCAAAAAATCTGTGTTTTTACAAAACAAAACACACAGCTTCCTCAAATTGAAAGAAACAAGGGGAGGTTATTCTCATTTATGTAGCTAATGTTCAGATTACCTAAGTTACTGCCCAATTCATTGACATGAGAAGGCAGAATAATAGTTAAGTGGTAAATAAGGTCGGGATTAGCAGTTGAACAGATCTATGTTGCAAAACCCAAAATTTACTAAAAACAAAGGACCATAGACCTTTAGGAACCCCTTTTTGATCTCAATTCAGAAGGACATATTTTTCATTTACACTGTCAATATCCAGTTGTTTCTTAGGGGTTAGGGTTAGTTTTATAATTTAAAACAAAAACTAAAAAAATCGTCTGTTAAAACAACCGGATATTGACGGTGTAAATGAAAAACATGTCCTTCTGAATCGAGATCACAAAGAGGTGCCTAAAGGTCATATGGTCCCAAACAAAAAACAACAAATAGATTAAAGACTGTACCGGTATTTTGTGCATGTTGTAAACAGCAGCTGCAGCAACATCATTGACATCCCGTTGTTCTAAAAGCAAACCATTAACCACAGCTTCACGTGTTAAAGAGACGTAAGAAAAGGTGCCATTATTAGCAGATGATAATCCAGAAAGAGGAGGATGTTCTTCAAATGAAGTCAAATAATCTAGACCCATCTTGGATGAACAACAATTGGTGATCTACAAAAAGAGAAAAATAGTTATGTTAAATAAGTGCAAGATTGTTAAGACTGGTTGGTTGGTGTATAAGTAGTGATATCCCCCTGCGTGTTGTCTAAATGGACTGGTCTGCCCTTGGAAGGATGGGCATAAATAAAGAGCTGAGAGAGGGCCATTGGCAATCGGCCGGCCGACCGACGTTTGAACTACTTACAAAGTCTTACGTACTTTATAGTTGGTTATTTTGTTTAATGGCACATCAACCGCTGTGGGCTATTTAATACCAAATCTTTTTTTTTGGGGGGGGGATATATGATTAGTAAGCCAATATTTGGGTTTGGCTTTCTAAAATAGTAAAAATAATTTTCATTAATTCAATTTGTATAAATTGGTAGAAATGATTTTTAGGTTGGTTGGTTATTTTGTTTAACGGTACATCAGAGAATTACTTTAATAAATCAGAAATTTTGCATATTAATCAGAAGTTGATGAAATTAGGAAAAAATATTAATTTTCTGATGCCAGAGTGATTGAGCGGGATTTAGGATTTTCCCATAAAACTGTTAACCATTCCCGTTTTAAACGTGTCTTTCGTTTAAAGTTTTATAATTTAAAAAATTGCTATTGAATTAACAACAACATGAAATAAGTAAAAAAAAAAACGCATCTTTAATATAAAAACATGTCTTTCGTTTATAGTTTTATAATAAATAAAAAAAATCCTACTGAAGTAACAACATGAAATAACTAAAAAAAAAAATGTCAAAAAAATCATCTGTTAACCAACAACCGAAAGTTGATGGTGAAAAGCAAAACCTGTCCATTTGAATCTAGCTCACACCTGGGGTGCCTATTGGTTACTTGATCCAATAAATTGATAAGAATAATTTTCATTGATTTCAGGTGTATTAATAAATTAATAAAAAATAATTTTCATTGATTTCATATGTCTTAATAAACGGGTAAAAATAATTTTCAAAAAGAATCAGATGGGCCTAGAAAGTACACAAACACATACACACGCTACTGCTTAATAACAAAACAAAAATGGATCGGCGAAATCTGGAATAAGACATTGTTGAACAGACACACACACATAAACACATGCATTTAAACACACAGGCAGAGGATTTGGAAGAGACAGAGCAGAATGAACGATTACTAACAACAGCTTCATTTTCAGAAATCTTCTGTCGAAGCTGAGTCTCCTTCTCATGCCTTACCTTCAGCCAATCAGAAATCAACAGCTAGGTCAGCAAAAGGTGAACTTATTGTCAATCACTTCTACAACGGTTAATGGTAACTTTCCATTTATCATACCGTTATTCAAATTTTATTACACCTAGTCATAATTCGTAGTGTAGGCGTTATTTTCGTATTCGCCTGGGGAGTTGTCTGCCCGTTTGGTTTTGCTGGTTCCCGCTAGGGGCCTTTGATATTTAAGCGGCTGGTTTGAACGTCTCTTTCTCTTTTTCCTGTTGCCGACCTACGAGACACCACTATGGGTTAGACTCTGGTCTACCCCCTTCTTGTTGGGGCTTTGCCCCCCCCCCCTCTTACATTACTGTAAGTGATTCATACAGCATGGACTATTCCTAGTCTCATGTCTATTGCTTTTATGTTTTTCCATTCATGAATGTGTCATTATCTCTACTTTTGTATGTATGTTTATGTCATTGGCAATTCAGTCACGAAAGACTATGATAAAAGATTTTGTGTGTCACTGAGGTTGCAGCGCCTCCTGTGACTATGAAGTCCTATGTTTGAGAAACATTCTCGACCACAGATTTTGCATTTGTAGTTTGTCCCTGTAGTTGATGATGTTCCGATGCTTTGTTGCCGTTGCTTTCTTATGGACCTCTTAGCTTCATGATGTTGTATCAGGGTGAATTCTGACATGTACAGGCCTCTATGGAGATTCGGCCGCCACCGAGGGCGGTCTTGAGCCAAATTTTCCCAGCTGGAAGGGACAATACCAAAGCACCTGAGATCATTTTTGCAGACATCCTTGAATCGCAGTAGGGGGCGACCAATCTGTCTTTTACCAGATGTTAGCTCTCCATACAGGATGTCTATGTACACCTCTATGTATTATGTACCCTGTTTAATTCTTGTGCTGTATATATAAAATGTTTTGTCTATCAACCCTTGTCGGAGTTTTATCTTCAAGTATTATCACTTTGAATCTTACAGTAGGCTACCCACAAATCATGTAACAGTACCCGGGTACATAAATAGGAAGAACCCCCCCCCCAAAAAAAACAATAATTGTTCACCATTCAGATGGATTCATACCATTTTGAGTACATCGATAATCACATCACATCAAATTTTATTACACCTATAGTCATAATTCGTAGGCTACCCACAAATCATGTAACAGTACCCGGTACATAATAGGAACCCCCCCCACAAAAAAAAAAAAGAACAAATAATTGTTCACTATTCAGATGGATTCATACCATTTTGAGTACATCGATAATCACATCACGTGATAAACTGTTGAATTCTAACAAGAGATGCGCCATATAATGATCTTTATCATGTTTCAGCACTTGGAGTACATCATCTCGTAGCACCAACATCTGCAGCAACGAACAGGCTATAGACTTTACTTGAGGGTCACCAATTTTATTGTTTAACACAAGCTGCACTGTAAGAAAAAGAAAAAAAAGGAGAAAACAAAAAAGAATACTATTAAAAATGGTGTACATTGTTTCAAGTCAAATATAAATTCAAATGGAATAAAACAGATTCTAATTAATTAATTAATTTCTAGCTTTGGTGGGCAACCAGTCTAGGAGAAAGATAATTCAAAGCCAGGAATGTAATCCAACATGATTTATAATCACATTCTGGCAAATCCTGTGACATTTCATGGCTTTTACCTGGGCTGAACCTCAACTACTACTGAGTAAAAAAAAAAAAAAAAAAAAAAAAAAAAAAAAAAAAAAAGAAAAAAAAGTTTACTTGATGATGCATAATAAAATAGTCATAGACTTACTGTCTTTACTGTTCAATCACAGGGCAAGAGACAATGTCTCTACTATTCAAAGAAAAGAGGCAAAAGAGGATGAGAATGGTTTTTTTTGTGACTGCCATACAACAGTCCACAAAGTGCTCAATGAACGGACATTCTCTAAGGGAAACAATTATTTATTATTGATTACCTAGGGAAATGTATGGAATCCTTTATCTACCTCAGTTAAATAGTACCACTACTACTGTTCTATGAACAAGAAATATGTGGAAGGGGTACAAAAATGAAAAAAAGGTTTACTTGATGATGTACAGTAAAATGGCCATAGATATATTGGATTTACTGTTCAATGACAAGACAAGAGACAATGTCTCTACTATTCATAGAAAAGAGGCAAAAGAGTGAGAAAATGGTTTTCTGGGAATTTCAGGGGACAGTTCATGAGGTGCCCGGTGGATATGCCCATTTGTTTATGAAGTAAGACAATTTTGTCGTCTTCATATAGTAAGTAAGTAAAGTCATATGGGTGGCCTAAAGTTGGTATCAGCTAATCAGCGAGGGAGTCTATCCCCTTTTCACTAGCACTAGACCAAGGAGATTGTTTTGACATCTGAGGTGGAGCACCACACCTACCATCAACTCCTCACTTTACCGCACAGATCTCGTGCTACTCGTACACTGAGTTGGCGTGGGCCAGTATCAAACCATGAACCTTGTCATTCCTAGTCAGACGCTCTACCAACTGAGCTAAACCTGCCCCTTAGTAATTAATAAAAATTAAAAATTTACAACCAAAAAGATTTAAAAAAAAAAAAAAAAAATTATATTGCGATATTTTTATCATTCTCATATAGTAATTAATATATTTTGTTATCTTCCTATAGCAATTAATAAAATTTAAAAGTTTACAACCAAAATAATCATATTGTGATATTTTTGTCGTCCTCATATACTAATTAAAAAAAATAAATATCAAATCAATTAATTATTTTTATATAAGTTCTGTTTCACAAAAAAAAAAAAAAAAAAAAACTTTCACTACAGCTTTTTAAAAACAACAAACAATGAAACAAAAAAAAAACAGAAAATTAATCAATCATTATACAATTTTATACCACAAAATCTTCTTTAGAATCTTTTATTTTTTTACCATTCCTCATATAAGGATATGCATTATTTTTTTTTTTTGTTTCATTGTTTGTTTGTTTTTTTTTAAAAGGCTGTAGTGAAAGTTTTTGTTTTTTTTTTTTTTTTTTTTGTGAAAACAGAACTTTATAAAAATAATTAATTGATTGATATTTATTTTTTTAAATTATAGTATATGAACGGACGACAAAATATAACAATATGAGATATTTTGGTTGTAAACTTTAAATTTTTATTAATTGCTATAGGAAGATAACGAAAATATATTAATTACTATATGAGAATGATAAAAATCTCGCAATATAATTTTTTTTTTTTTTTTTAAAATCTTTTGGTTGTAAATTTTTAATTTTATTATTCTAGGGGCAGGTTTCAGTCTCAGTTGGTAGAGCGTCTGACTAGGAAATGACAAGGTTTCATGGTTTGAGATACTGGCCCACGCCAACTCAGTGTACGAGTAGCACGAATCTGTGCGGTAAAGTGGAGAGTTGATTGGTAGTGTGGTTTTGGCCCTTTTCCCAACCTCAGATGTCACAACAACTCCTTGGTCTAGTGCTAGTGAAAAGGGGAATAGCCTCCCTCGCTGATTGCTGAACCAATTTTAGGCCACCCATATGACTTTAATTCTTACTCCCTATGAAGAACGACAAATTGTCTTACTTCCATAACAATGGGCATATCACCGGCACCTCATGAACTTCCCCTGAAATTCCCAGAAACATTTTCTCACTTCTTTTGCTTCTTTTCTATGAATAGTAGAGACATTGTCTCTTGTCCTTGTCATTGAAACAGTAAATCCAATATATCTATGGCCATTTTCTGTACATCATCAGTAACCTTTTCATTTTTGTACCCCTTCCACATATTTTTGTTCATAGAACAGTAGTAGTGGTACTATTTAACTGAGGTAGATAAAGGATTCCATACATTTCCCTAGGTAATCATAATAAATAATTGTTTCCTTAGAGAATGTCCGTTCATTGAGCACTTTGTGGACTGTTGTATGGCAGTCACAAAAAAAACATTCTCATCCTCTTTGCCTCTTTTTCTTTGAATAGTAGAGACATTGTCTCTTGCCCTGTGATTGAACAGTAAAGACAGTAAGTCTATGACTATTTTATTATGCATCATCAAGTAAACTTTTTCTTTCCTTTTTTTTTTTTTTTTTTTTTTTTTTTTTTTTTTTTTACTCAGTAGTAGTTGAGGTTCAGCCAGGTAAAAGCCATGAAATGTCAGACAGGATTTGCCAAATGTGATTATAAATCATGTTGGATTACATTCCTGGCTTTGAATTTCTTTCTCCTAGACTGTTGCCACCAAAGCTAGAATTAATTAATTAATTAGAACTCTGTTTTAATTCCATTTGAATTATATTTGACTTTGAAACAATGTACACCATTTTTAATAGTATTTTTTTGTTTTCTCCTTTTTTTTTTTCTTTTTCTTACATGCAGCTTTGTTAACAATAAAATTGGTGACCCTCAAGTAAAGTCTATAGCCTGTTCGTTGCTGCAGATGTTGGTGCTACGAGATGATGTACTCCAAGTGCTGAAACATGATAAAGATCATTATATGGCGCATCTCTTGTTAGAATCAACAGTTATCACGTGATGTGATTATCGTGTACTCAAAATGGTATGAATCCATCTGAATAGTGAACAATATATTGTTTTTCTTTTTTTTTTTTGTGGGGGGGTTCCTATTTATGTACCCGGGTACTGTTACATGATTTGTGGGTAGCCTACGAATTATGACTATAGTGTAATAAATTTGATGTGATTGATTATCGATGTACTCAAAATGGTATGAATCCATCTGAATGGTGAACATTATTGTTTTTTTGGGGGGGGGGGGGTTCTTCCTATTTATGTACCCGGGTACTGTTACATGATTTGTGGGTAGGCCTACTGTAAGATTCAAAGTGATAATACTTAAGATAAAATCCGACAAGGGTTGATAGACAAAACATTTTATATATACAGCACAAGAATTAAACAGGGTACATAATACATAGAGGTGTACATAGACATCTGTATGGAGAGCTAACATTGGTAAAAAGACAGATTGGTCGCCCCCTACTGCGATTCAAGATGTCTGCAAAAATGATCTCAGTGCTTTGGTATTGTCCCTTCTGGGCAAATGGCTCAAGACCGCCTCGGTGGCGGCCGAATCTCCATAGAGGCCTGTACATGTCAGAATTCACCCTGATACAACATCATGAAGCTAAGAGTCCATAAGAAAGCAACGGCAACAAAGCATCGAACATCATCAACTAACAGGGACACTACAAATGTACAAAATCTGTGGTCGAGAATGTTTCTCAAACATGGACTTCATAGTCACGCAGGAGGCGCTGCAACTCAGTGACACACAAAATCTTTTATCATAGTCCTTTCGTGACTGAATTGCCAATGACATAAACATACATAAAAAGTAGAGATAATGACATTCATGATGGAAAAACATAAAAGCAATAGACATGAGACTAGGAATAGTCCATGCTGTATGAATCACTTACCAGTAATGTAGAGGGGGGGGGGGCAAAGCCCCAACAGAAGGGGGTAGACCAGAGTCTACCCTAGTGGTGTCTCGTAGGTCGGCAACAGGAAAAAGAGAAAGAGACGTTCAAACCAGCCGCTTAAAATATCAAGCCCCTAGCGGGAACCAGCAAACCAAACGGGCAGACAACTCCCGGGCGAATACGAAAATAACGCCTACACTACGAATTATGACTAGGTGTAATAAAATTTGAAATAACGGTATGATAATGGAAAGTTACCATTAACCGCGTTGTAGAAGTGATTGACAATAAGTTCACCTTTTGCTGACCTAGCTGTTGATTTTTCTGATTGGCTGAAGGTAAGGCATGAGAAGGAGACTCAGCTTCGACAGAAGATTTCTGAAAATGAGCTGTTGTTAGTAATCGTTCATTCTGCTCTGTCTCTTCCAAATCCTCTGCCTGTGGTGTTAAATGCATGTGTTATGTTGTGTGGTCTGTTCAACAAGTCTTTTCCAGATTTCCCGATCCATTTTTGTTTTGTTCTTAAGCAGTAGCGTGTGTTTGTTTGTGTACTTTCTAGGCCCACTGATTCTTTTTGAAAAATTATTTTTAGCCCGTTTATTAAGACATATGAAATCAATGAAATTATTTTTATTATTTATTAATAACCTGAATCAATGAAAATTATTCTTATCAATTTATTGGATCAAGTAACCAATGGCACCCAGGTGTGAGCTAGATTCAAATGACAGTTTTTGCTTTTCACCATCAACTTTCGGTTGTTGGTTAACAGATGATTTTTTTGACATTTTTTTTTTAGTTATTTCATGTTGTTACTTCAGTAGGATTTTTTTTTATTTATATAAAACTATAACGAAAGACATGTTTTTATATTAAAGATGCGTTTTTTTTACTTATTTTCATGTTGTTGTTAATTCAATAGCAATTTTTTAAATTATAAAACTTTAAACGAAAGAACGTTTAAAACGGGAATGGTTAACAGTTTTATGGGAAAATCCTAAATCCCGCTCAATCACTCTGGCATCAGAAAATTAATATTTTTTCCTAATTCATCAACTTCTGATTAATATGCAAATTTCTGATTTATTAAGTAATTCTCTGATGTACCGTTAAACAAAATAACCAACCAACTAAATCATTTCTACCAATTTATACAAAATTGAATTAATGAAAATTATTTTACATTTTAGAAGCAAACCCAAATATGGCTTACTAATCATATATCCCCAAAAAAAAGATTTGGTATTAAATAGCCCACAGCGGTTGATGTGCCATAACACAAATAACCAACTATAAAGTACGTAAGACTTTGTAAGTAGTTCAAACGTCGGTCGGCCGCCGATTGCCAATGGCCCTCTCTCAGCTCTTTATTTATGCCCATCCTTCCAAGGGCAGACCAGTCCATTTAGACAACACGCAGGGGGATATCACTATTATACACCAACCAACAGTCTTAACAATCTTGCACTTATTTAACATAACTATTTTTCTCTTTTTGTAGATCACAATTGTTGTTCATCCAAGATGGGTCTAGATTATTTGACTTCATTTGAAGAACATCCTCCTCTTTCTGGATTATCATCTGCTAATAATGGCACCTTTCTTACGTCTCTTTAACACGTGAAGCTGTGGTTAATGGTTTGCTTTTAGAACAACGGGATGTCAATGATGTTGCTGCAGCTGCTGTTTACAACATGCAAAAATACGGTACGTCTTTAATCTATTTGTTGTTTTTTGTTTGGGACCATATGACCTTTAGGCACTCTTTGTGATCTCGATTCAGAAGACATGTTTTTTCATTTACACCGTCAATATCCGGTTGTTTTAACAGACGATTTTTTTAGTTTTTGTTTTAAATTAATAAACTAACCCTAACCCTAAGAAACAACTGGATATTGACAGTGTAATGAAAATTATGTCCTTCTGAATGAGATCAAAAGGGGTTCCTAAAGGTCATTGGTCCTTTGTTTTTAGTAAATTTTGGGTTTTGCCAACATAGATCTGTTCAACTGCTAAATCCCGACCTTATTTACCACTTACTATTTTCTGCCTTCTCATGTCAATGATTGGGCAGTAAACTTAGGTAATCTGAACATTAGCTACATAAATGAATAACCTCCCTTGTTTCTTTCAATTTGAGGAAGCTGTGTGTTTGTTTGTAAAAACACAGATTTTTTTTGACAAATTGGGTATACCTATACTTTTCTAATATACAGGTACTCTCATAGAAATATTAACATCTTTTTTTTTTTTTTTTTTTTTTTTTTTTTTTTTAATACCTGTGGGAGATTTTAAGCATATGTTGACAGGGATGGTGAACATGTGGAGACTGTTTGAAAATATATTAAAGGTATTCCTATAAGGGTGTAACATTTTTAAATCAATTTTTAAAAAAGATGTTAATATTTCTATGAGAATACCTGTTATATTAGAAAAGTATAGGTAATACCCAATTTGTCGAAAATCCGTGTTTTTACAAAACAAAACACATGGCTTCCTCAAAGTGAAATAAACAAAGGGAGGTTACTCTCATTTATGTAGCTAATGTTGATTAACCGTAACTAAACCAAATGGTAAAAGAATATAAAACAATGAAATCTTATTATAATGGAGATTCGGAGTCTGTAACCAAAATTATGTCACTGCTTACATCACTATACCTCAGTAAGTTTAATTAATGAGTATTTAATTTATAGTGAAATCATTATACATAGAATGAATCTCATTTATTAACAATGTCTATGAAAATTTGAGTAATGTTTGCCTCAAAACGCCCATGTTATTTAAAATCCTGCAATGTGTCTTATATATCACTAAGAAATAATGGTTTTATGGTGTGATTAATTTGCATACTGGTTTTAACAAAACCGGTTTAATAAATAATTACTTGGTGTTATTGATCTCTAATATTATTTTATTATCCAACGTATTAAAATTAATCCTATGAATGATTTTTGTATAGAACCAATTAGAATATAATTAAAATAAGTGTAATCTTTTTATTGCATTCCTATTTCATTTAGTTTTCTAATTTGATATAGTTCATTACATTAAAACTGTCAAATCATCCAGGCCATGTTACCACACACCTTCAATTTTTCTGAAATTTTTGTCAAGTGTGGATTATGATAACGTTAGACAGAACCTACAACATCAGTTAAATTTTTGCAAATCAGAAATCATTAATAACTTAAATTGGTTAACTTTTAAGACTTTTTTATGCATTTTGGATTCCTTGGGCCAATTTTTAGTAGTAGGGAAGCTCTAGAACTCATTTTACAGACAAAATAAATGACAAAAAGTCACCATTTTTTACGAACCCCACAAATTTGTTCAGTTAAAATCGATGTAACCCTGCAAATTTTTTGAATTGGAAGCTCAAATTGGATTGTATAATGTTATCATAGTCTAAAACTGTAAAAAAATTTCAGAAAGATTGAAGTGGGTGGGTGACAATTTTATTTTTTCTGGATGATTTGACATTGAATTACCTTAACTCTTAATGTCCTATACCACCTCATTCTGCCCGTCTGGAAGTCACATTCCTCTTTACTGATCCACCCCAAATGATAACCTTATTTACATGTAATATTAAACATATTTAGAAGTCTTTGAAAGGCCATTTTTAGCCATTTTTTTGAAATCCTTATAGGAAGGGGCTCTGACTTAGAAAATTCTCAACAGGATGTTAAGAGTTATAAATGTAAAATAGTGTATTATTAAACCAATACACACAGGAAAATAGGAAAAAAAGTTGAATATTCTCTGATATAATATTATCTATTTGTTGTTTTGTTTGTAGTAATAAAAAGAAAAATATTTTTGTTCTTTTTCTAACAGATGAATGATGATCTGCTGATAGCTTTTTCAAGCGCTCTCACTCAATGTCTACAACGAGAAGAGATTTTGGAAGATACAGGTAGAACATTTTGTTGCGTACCTCTTTCCTTCTTTCTTACTTCTATTATTCTTCTTCCAGCGTCTCTTCTAACGTCTGGACTTTGTCTTGGGGACTTCGTGTCTGGTCTTCCATTGGGGATTTCTCTTTATCAGAAGCCCTGTGTCATTGGTAGTTTTTTAGATAATAACACAAGACTTCGATTACTTACATCATATTTTATTCTGAAATCCCACCAGACTACCTGCGCAGATTGAGTCGGCACGTGCATAACAAGACTTACCATCGTCGTGGCTTTGGCCGATCTGACTAAAAACCTATTTCTAATCTAAACCGGAAGAGGGTCTTCTCCACTGATTCTCACGGTATCCACCGGAAGGTTCAGGACTGAGATCAAGCCTTGTCATTCAATCCTTCAAGGGCGCCGGCTGAACTTATAACAGCCATTTTGGTTTCTACACTACTGTACATAAATATTAGGAATCTAATAATTATGTAACTTTTTTTTTTTTTCAAGTGAAATTTGTTGAATTTTAATGGTAAACATATTAACTGAAACTGTGTTTACGACTTGTATAATTTTGAGATGCGGCTTGAAATTTGGATTTTTCGGGCTACTATCTGTAGAAATTTGTCAGCTCACAATGCAGTTGGATGCTAATCACCCAACAAATTTCTACATGGTGCTACGAACAGGATTGAGTAGGGAAGATCTAGAAACTCATTTTATAGACAAAAAAGGTTACAAAAATTCTCCATTTTTCGTGAACCCCCCCCCCCCCCCATTCGGAGTTTTATGTCAATTTTTAGAATCGTCACTTGGTACAATAATGTGAATATAGTGAATAATAATAGAAAATTTTTTGTCGTAGATGCATTGGCACATCAGGATATTGATCTTGCTATGAAAAATCAGAAATCCTCAATAACTGAAAATTGGTTGAGTTTAAGACTTTTTAATAGCATTTTTGGATTCCTTGGGGATAAATGCTTTTATAAACCATTTTTTAGTAGTAGGAAAGCTCTAGAACTCATTTTACAGACAAAAATGAATTACAAGTAGTCACCATTTTTTCATGAACACCAATTTTTTCAAGTTAAAAATTGACATAATCCGCCAATTTAACAATGTTAGATCCGTATTAAGTTACGGTTTCCTTGTTGCTTGTCTTGCCAAATCATCAGTAATTGGAACTTAGTATGTTTATTCTACACTGTCCTTATCTTTATTTTTATATACACAACATTTTGGCCGATGTGTAATCTGGCCTTCTTCTAGTTTTTCTTGTCAAACTCGAGAACCTTTTCAAACTTGGTAACAGTGATGCTATTAGCTTTTTGATTTAGTGCGTCCTGGGATGCACATATTTGCTTTGAATGAGTCCCGGGAAAATTTGTGGGTTCCAACTAAAGTTTCTTATTAAATTGAAGAGTTTTTATTTATGATCTGGAGAAACAACTAAAGCTGTCTAACTCCTACCTTGTACCTATCTTGTGTAATCAATTTCTAAGAAAATATTGAAATATATTTTCAGTTAGCTTGAATCGTGAGGGAAGAAAAAAAAACAAACATTGGGACACATGGATGGGATTTTAACTGTGTCTTTTTAGATTTTTGTGAGTCAGGGACGCAGGACGCATACCTATCAGCATCTCTGGAACATTCTTGTTAAACTCAGGAGCCTTCATGGAACTTCAAACCAAATCTTTTATTCAATCCACTGGGTAGATTTCCTTATTCCATTGGCACATAGTGCAATGGATATAAGGATTGAGTTAATACAGTTCTAAGTGACAATCATCTGAGGTTGTAGTTCAATCCTGACCACAGGCGATAACATTGAATACTTAACATAGTTCACTTGGGTCATGGTTAACAGAATGAGAACAGTCTACCTTGGTGGATTGAATAAAGGTTTGGTTCAAAGTTCTGTGAAGGCTTCTGATTACATGTCGACAAGAAGGTTCCCGAGTTCATCAAGAAACACCTGAAGAGGTTGGAGGGCATATCAATTAAAACATTGTATATTTTGATTTGATTTCTATTTTGAATCATACATAGGATTTGCTATATGTTTATAAATACTAGCAAATATATGCACCTCCGGGTGCAAGCTTTTAAGTTTTAATGTATAAATAGTATATCAAATTAGAAAGGCTAGTGAAATTAAATAAATGCAAATAAAAGATTTGAAACTGAGGGGGTTATAATCGAAAAATAGAAGAACTAAAACTTGCTCGTCTATCACTTCCGTCTTTCATTGCTAAATTTTCCTAATTTAACTATTTAGTTAAATAGGATGTAAAGAATAAAGTTACAGTTTTTTCTTCTTGTTAATGGATTTCTTTTTAAGATTTATCCCGAGATTTTTGCTTATATTCATTAAGATAAAACCAAACAATTAGAAATCAATAATACTAAGCACATATTTATTAAAATCAAATTTTTGATGTCAATATGCAATTTAGCCTTCCCCTTCACACTGTAAACCGCTATTTTGTTGTATATACAAATACAACTGCATTTTATTAATATGTAGATATGGTCAACAGTATTAGTAATGTATACAATTTTTATTGATAACTGAGGTTTGAATAAAAATAAAATCTTGGGAGATTTGATGTTAATAACTTTGGGAATTATGACTTGTGTAGTTGTATAATTTAGTTACAGAGAGAAAAACTCACAATCTCCATATAATAAGATTAAAAAAAAATTAGTATTATCTGCATTATTCAAACTATTGTCCCCATCTTCGTTGTTATTTGTACAACGTTTTGGCCGATATGCCCTCCGCCTTCTTCAGGTATTTCTTGTCGGACTCGGGAACCTACTTGGACAATAGTTTGAATAATGCAGATAAATACTAATCATCAAACCTCATCTCAAACATTCAGAGAAATAGTATTTAAAAAATGTATGATCTAGATTGGTGTTCGGAGATGTCAGATCCGATCAGTCAGCTGGTCATGTTAAACCTATCACCTATACAATTATCTCAAATGTATTCTTCAAATTGTTTTTTATGGCAATCGTGTAGGCCTTTTTATCATATAGGTGCTAGAAGGTAGTGGCTGAGGGTCGACCATCAGTTTATTAATACATATAAAGTTGTTCTGAATTTTTGAGATGATGCTTGATAATTAGTATTATTCGGACTATTGTCCTCATCTTCATTGTTATCTGTACAACATTTTCAGCCGATGTGCCCTCTGGCCTTCTTCAGGCATTTCTTGTCAGACTCTGGAACCTTCTCGGACTCGAACCTTCTTGTCGTAATTGGGAGCATCATGGAAGGTTCCTGAGTCGAGACAAAAATACCTGAAGAAAGCCAGAGGGCACATCAGCTGAAACGTTGTACAGGAAACCATGAAGATGAGGACAATAGTCCGAATAATACAAATAATACTACATATAAGGTTGTTCTTCTCATTTATTGATACACATGAAATTAATGAAAACTTTTTGTATTATTTACATTTTTCAGACTGTTGTCCTCATCTTTATTGTTATATACACCGACCGATATGCTTCTTCAGGTCTTTCTTGTCAAAAACTGGGAACCTTCTTATTAAATTTGGTAGCTTTTATGTGGAACTTTGAACCAAACCCTTTTTAATTCATTGGGAAGATTGTTCTCATTCCTTTGGTGGTTGCAGGTTCAATCCTGATTAAAAAATAACCTAGGCTTAACATTTATACCTGGAATTTTTTTCAAACATAATTCAACCCTAAAAGTAAGGAATAATTTAGTAAAAAAGGCTTTAGGAAGCAAAATTTGGGTTATTTCCTATAACTCCAACCTAAAAAAGGGGAACCACTCTGAATGAATTTTATCTGTTAATCTACACATTATTTTTCCATTAAACTAACCCCTAACCCGTCTTTTTTCCTAGTAGATTCAATAAATAAATGAATAATTTATAAATTCAATCAGAGTGGTTCCCCTTTTTTTTTTAGATTGAAAAAAAAAAGTTGATTAATTCAGCTTTAGTATAACATATTTTTATTTATTTATTTTTTTTTTATTTAATTTAAAAAATCTTTTTTTTTTTTTTAGCATTTCTTGGTCTCCAGTGTTTACAATGGTTCATAAAAGGAAACAGTGAAGTAAGTAACTCGGAAAATATTCAATAAATCATTTTTTCTGACAAACACGTTTTAGTTTATGATGTAGCTTAACTCTTGATTACAAATTTTCTTGGTATTTTTTTTACTTGGTTGACCCGACTCGCAGACTAGTGAGTTTGAGTCTCACTGGGTGCCTACTAAACTAAGTTTAGTAAATGACTATTTCTCAATCTAGCCGACAGGAAGGAGTTGTTTAAATGTGATAAGATATTCTCTTTTTTTTCCCATTACCAGGACAGATTTAATGTTTTGCTTCTGATTTTTTAATTTGATTTTTTATCAATGGTAAATTGAAATCTAAGTCTTTCTGCTCAATTATGATGAACCAACAACCAAGTTTTTGTACTTTGTTGGGTGTATTTATTAATATAATTCCTTCAAAATCCCCTACATTTATTGAATAACTCTCACATATATAATTCCTTCAAAAAATTCTACATTTATGAATAACTCTCACATATATAATTCCTAAAAAATTGAATAACTCTCACATTATATAATTCCTTCAAAAATTCACTTTTATGAATAACTCTCACATATATATTCTCAAAAAATTCACTACATTTATTGAATAACTCTCACATATATAACTCTTCAAAAATTCACTACATTTATTGAATAACTCTCAATATATAATTCCTTCAAAAAATTCCCTACATTTATTGAATAACTCTCACTTATATAATTCCTTCAAAAGATTCTCTACATTTATTGAATAACTCTCACATATATAATTCCTTCAAAAATTCCCCACATTTATTTGAATAACCCTGTATATAGTTTCTTAAAACAAATTCCCTATGTTTATTGAATAACCCTTGTATATATAATTCCTTCAAAAATTCCCTGTTTATGGATCCATGTATATATGTATTTATTGAATGAACCTCATATGTAATTCTTTAAAAAATCCCCTACATTTATTGAATGACCATTGCATATATAATTCTTTAAAAAATTCCCCAAGTTTATTTGAATAACCCACATGTATAATTTCTTTTAAAAAAATTCCCTATGTATATTGAATGACCCTTGTATATAAATTTTTCCCGTTGTCTTTCAGATCTGTGCCTTGGTGAAAATGATGGAATTAAACTATCAACGTTTATCCCTGAAATCGACTCGAGTGAAAACCACATGTGATCAGATCTGCGCCATTTTTGCCAATGAAATTGTCTTTTGACAATCACCATTTCTTGAAATTTTCTAGAAACGTTTCTGACATCGGAGTAGAGAAAATTGTTTATGAGTCTCGAACATATGCAGACATTCATGTTTCAGACATTTTAAATCAACAATTAAAATATTAAAGAAATGTAAAGTTTGTAATTTAAAGTAAATATTTCTCAAAATAAAATCAGGATCTTTGAGTAGATAACCATCTTTTCTTCACAAAGTCTCACTGGCTCTGTCCCATAATGGTTGCTTCATTTTTTATATGAAACTAATATGTAAATTAGAGTAGGTCGATTGGTAATCTTGAACTTTAAGTGACTAAATTCATACCATAAAATTGTGCTTGCACATTGTTTGAAATGAAATTAACTGTTACTAAAAACCAATTTTATAATAATTTGGAGTAAAAAGAAATGCATTAAAATGAATTTGAAAACCGGTGTGTTTTCTCCATGAAAATTATATTGAATCAAAGATGGCTGCCATTGTTTACAAATGCTTCTTCAAATTCACGGAAAAAGAACAAGGGACGTCACTCTCATTGCCTCATCAAATAATTCAGGAAGTCCCTTGTTTTTAGTAACGGTTAACTTAATTTCAAATAATGCGCAAGCACATTTTATCGTAAGAATTTAGTCGCTTAAAGTTCAAGATTACTGGTCGACTTTTCACTTTAAAAAAATATCAAATGCCCATTTATGCAAAAGTTGTGTGTTAGTATACTAAATACTGATACCAAAAATTAGATCTTTTTACTTACACCATTGTTTGAGGAAATAGCATCAAAGATAGTCTACTAAAATGCACTAAAAATCCTCATTTTCACAAAATTCAGCCTTTAGAAAACAAGGATTTTTAGGGCATTTTAGTAGATGATCTTTGATGCTATTTTCTCAAACAATGGATAGATGGACAATTTGATATTTTTTTAAAAAGTGAAAAATCGACCTACCCTAATGTAGATATAGCAACTATTATGGGACAAAGGTAATTGAAATTTTATTTTTCATATTAACATTAGTTATATTTTTAAATTACACAACAAACGATTTCACTGTTATTATATGCCAAGGTTAAGCACTTCTATTAAATTCTAATAAAAGATGATAGATTCTTAATATTTAAAAGTTATTATATTGTTTAATTTCAGCCAAGTAGTCTTTTTTTTTTTTCTTTTTTTTTGTTTAATAAATAAAAAAAAAACCTTGGCTAAAAATATTTTAAATTTTATATTTTCATAACAGCTGAATCTTTACTGAAAGAAAAAAAAAAGAGAAAAAAAAAACTGTTCATAGATACTTTACCAGTAATACTTTTTCTCTTAAAAAAATAAATAAAAAAAGACTATTATTTGGACTATCGTTTTCATCTTTATTGTTATATACACAACATTTCAGCTGATGTGCCCTTCAGCATTCTTCAAGTGTTGTTTTTTTTTATCAGACTCCAGAACCTTCTCGAGGTAGAGGTTGAAAAGGTTCCCGAGTCCGACAAGAAATACCTGAAGACCGGAGGGCACATCAGCCGAAATGTTGTGTATATAATAATAAAGATGAAGACAATAGTTCAAATAATACAAAAAATACAAATTATCAAGCCTCATCTAAAAAAAATTCAGAGAAGAAAAAAAACATTTTGAATTTAAAGATATGAGATTTTAAATATCTTTATTGTTATATACACATTTCAGCCGATGTGCCCTCCGGCCTTCTTCAGGTGTTTCTTATCGGACTTGGGAACCTTCTTGAACTTGAGTTCAAGAAGGTTCCTGAGTCCGACAAGAAATAAATGAAGAAAATTGGAGGGCACCTTCAGCCGAAACATTGTACGGATAACAATAAAGATGAAGACAATAGTCCGAATAATACAAATTATCAAACCTCATCTCAAAAATTCAGAGAAAAAAAAATATTTTGAATTTAAAGACTTGAGATTTTAAATATATGCAAACCAGTCATTATATTATTAAATATTACAGATTTAGAATTTATTAAAAAAAACCCAAAAAACAACAAAAAAATCAAAAAATTTTAAAGCTGTTTTTAATTCAAATTATTTTATTTAGCAATGAATATACTTGCTATTCAACCTGTTAGGTTAGTCAACCAAATAGTTTTTTGCATTATGGTATAATGTAGACTTTTTTAATCAAATCGTCCATTTTTGCTTTTCAGTGATAACAACCATGGTTTGATTTCAACTTATATTCAAATCATATTCTAGGGTGACTCAAGAGTTTTGTAATATTTTGGTAATGTGAGGTACAATTAGGCAACTCTGGATGATTTTGCTAAAGTTGTTAAGATGAAAAACCACTGTGAAATGCCAAGCTCACCAAATACTCTCCAGTCTTGGTTGATGAGCATGACATGCAACACTCCACTTAGATCCTTACTTAGACTAGACGGGCGGTTGGAGAGGCCCCCTTTGATCAATCGGTTGGTCATATCAAGCCCTAGCACCTATATGATTACCCCTACCCTGTTGTCCTTATGGCAAGCCCCAAGCCGTTTTTATCATATGGATGCTAGAAGGCAGTGGCTGAGGGTCTACATGTCTTGGGAATGACGTTAAACTCTATCTGGTGGTGAGGTTCCAGTTTTGGAGGTTTGGGTAATGTGGAGCACCCCTTCATCACCATTGCTCCCTGGTCCACTCTTTCCTGGAACGGTAGTACCTGTTAGGGTTCCATCTATGGGTTAAATAGAAAAACATGAGTTTATAAACAAAATTGAGTATCCATTAAGAATTACTTTATTTAAAAACTTTATCAGCATTAAATAACCCACTGACGTTGATATGCCATAAAACAAAACCAAACCAAACCTAATACTCTCAAAGTGCTACTAGCTGGCTTTGTTTCTATGACCTGGAGTGTGATCTTGGAATATCCAGTTTTAAGACAACATCACCTTGTCTGATCATCGAGGTTCTTGCAACCACACTTGACTAGGGAGTGAAAAAGAGAGGAAAGAAGCCGCCACAGAAAAGAGAGCTAAAAGCAAGGAGAGACTACAGCACCCCCAACACCTACAGAAAGCATCACCTTTTGTTTTTGGAAATACTGTACCAGAGACTGCTATTCAAAGATTGGTCTGTTCAGCCACTAATGTAGCTGTAGGTAAAAAAAAAAAAAATTGACACTGCCATCATTTTAAATAGACGGAAGGTTGCCAACAAAATTTGACTATGAGATGCCAACTACACCTGATACTCTCCAAGTGCTACTTGCTGGTTTTGCTTCTATGGTTTGGAGCATGGCCTTGGAATTCAGTTTTAAGGCAACCTCACATTGTCTGATCATCAAGGTTCTTGCAACCACACTTGACTGTGAGATGCACCTGATACTCTCCAAGTGCTACTTGCTGGTTTTGCTTCTATGGTTTGGAGCATGGCCTTGGAATTCAGTTTTAAGGCAACCTCACATTGTCTGATCATCAAGGTTCTTGCAACCACACTTGACTGTGAGATGCACCTGATACTCTCCAAGTGCTACTTGCTGGATTTGCTTCTATGGCTTGGAGCATGGCCTTGAATTCAGTTTTAAGGCAACCTCACATTGTCTGATCATCAAGGTTCTTGCAACCACACTTGACTGTGAGATGCACCTGATACTCTCCAAGTGCTACTTGCTGGATTTGCTTCTATGGTTTGGAGCATGGCCTTGGAATTCAGTTTTAAGGCAACCTCACATTGATCATCAAGGTTCTTGCAACCACACTTGACTGTGAGATGCACCTGATACTCTCCAAGTGCTACTTGCTGGTTTTGCTTCTATGGTTTGGAGCATGGCCTTGGAATTCAGTTTTAAGGCAACCTCACATTGTCTGATCATCAAGGTTCTTGCAACCACACTTGACTGTGAGATGCACCTGATACTCTCCAAGTGCTACTTGCTGGATTTGCTTCTATGGCTTGGAGCATGGCCTTGGAATTCAGTTTTAAGGCAACCTCACATTGTCTGATCATCAAGGTTCTTGCAACCACACTTGACTGTGAGATGCACCTGATACTCTCCAAGTGCTACTTGCTGGATTTGCTTCTATGGCTTGGAGCATGGCCTTGGAATTCAGTTTTAAGGCAACCTCACATTGTCTGATCATCAAGGTTCTTGCAACCACACTTGACTGTGAGATGCCAACTACACCTGATACTCTCCAAGTGCTACTTGCTGGATTTGCTTCTATGTCTTGGAGCATAGTTTCAGAGTCCACGGTTTTTGGCTAACCTGACATTGATTGTTGAAGTTTTTTCAATCTGAGCTGTGGGAGCCTTGTGTGCTCGGTGTTTGTGTGGTTGAAGAAAATCCAAGTTTTTATCCCACAATTTAAATGTATGAGACTACAGAAATGTAGTTTCTGTAGAAAACAAAAGAAGACAAAATTGATAAAATAAATAACTTTATATACATTAATTTACAATTGGTATATTCAATTGTTCTTTTAACGATGTTGCCGACTGTATGTGTCGGTAAATAGTTGTGTGTGACAAGTGCGTATGTATTATTTATATTTGTTCGTTTGGATGTGTCAACATTGTAGCAGTTTTGATAAAACAATGTCTGTGATTGAAACTTGTGTCGTATTGAAAAGGAGAGAGAGAAAATTATGAAACGAAATAAGAGACAGACCTGATGTATCCTTTTGTGTTTTTCAGACTGCGACCTCTCCCCATTGTGTCAAGTTGGGGAGAGTTTCCGCTCCAACTCTGTTGAGTTAGGATCTTTCACTCCAACTGCCACTTTTCAGCTAAATGGGCCTTTTTATAATTTTCTTTTGTAATTGTCTACGTGATCATTAAGTTAAAATATTTATATATATCAACGCTAATGTTTCACCGATTTGAATTCAGATTTTTCTTACTCATAGACCGGTTGTCATATCAAGGTTGCAAAGCACAGTATTCCCTATACTTACCCGTAGCTGGAGGAGAATACTTGGATTCATACCTCTGCTAAGCGATATTTAAATGCAAACAGCCTCGTCCAATATTTAGAAGATAATGAAATCGGTGACCGGACTTCTTGACGTTCATTATTCATCATTATAATCTCATTAGAAATAGTTTTATGCTGGTGAATAAGAAATCATATCAATATTTACCAACCACTCCGCACAAGCACGATGAGATACAAGGTCAATATTAAGAGTTTAACAGCTTTGAATTTTCTTAGACTGGTTGCCATACCAAGATTAAAGAGCTTGGTCTGTGCTACTTTACCCCTAACGGGAAAGTTAATATTTTGTTGCATACCTTTCCAAGCGTATTAGCACTATAGGAAATGCTAAAAATCTCACCCAGATTTTGATATCGTGTCCGACATAAAGCATTACTCAACGTCCCGATGACAATGCAGATATTGTCATTGGAATTTAAACCATTGTTTATTGTTGCTAAAATATTTCCAAATTAATTTTCATTCGATTCTCTTTTGTTTAAATAATTCAAAACTTAACTCATATAATTGTAAAACTAATTATTTAAGAAAACTTAATTATTTTAATTTATTCAATTCCACATTGATGTAGAACAAAATTTCTGAAACCATCTGGTTATTGGACTGTGGTCAACTACGCCTTCACCTTTCACACAACAAATCCACAGTTTTAGGCCAAACTGACATTGTCTGATCATTGATGTTCTTGCAACCACACTGGACTTTGAGATGCCAAATTTTGCTTAATACTCTCTGAGTTTGCCTCTGTGGCTTGGAGTTCAGTTTCAGAATGCTCGGTTTTAGGCCAACCCCGACATTGTCTGGGTGTCAAGGTTCTTACAACCTGTGCAAAATTTCTGAAACCATCTGGTTATTGGACTGTGGTCAACTATGCCTTCAGCTTTCATACAAAAAATGTATTTGGTTGTCTCTACAGTGGTGTAAGAAAGATTCAAAGTTATATATACTTGAATACAAGACTCCGACAAAGGTTGACAGACAAAACATTTAATATGGTACAGCACATGGATATAACAAGATACATAATACATAGGTATAACAAAGTTACATGTAGAAAGATAAATACACATTCATGAATGGTACAAGATATACATAAAAGCTACAGACATGAGACTAGGGATAGTCCATGCTGTGTATAACTTACAGTAATGTAAGGGGGCCAAAAGCCCCAACGAGAAGGGGTAGACCGTGTCTACCCCATGTGTCTCGTAGGTCGAGGAACCGGAAAAGAGAAAGAAGCGTTTGAACAAGCTGCTTAAATAAAAAGCCCCTAGTGGGCACAGCGAACTAAACGGGCAGACAACTCCGCAGGCAAATACGAAACTAACGCTACAGTGATATGGCTCGATTTGAACTTGTAAGGGAATATGTCCTGAATTAGATACGTTACATGTTTCATCTGTGTGGCTTTCAAATCACACAGTGAAGCAATGCACATGTGTCAGCGCACCAACTACCATTATACTACCTCCACTGCTTTGGTACATTATGTATATACGCTGCAAGCTAGCATGTACCAAATATTGCAAAACTTTTGACTCACCTAGTACGTCCTATTTTTATTTTATTTCATTTTCTTTGACTGAATATGAAAGTTGGACATGGATATTTGTTTTTAATGTCACTCACTTCCCAACACGAAAGAAAAAAAAAGAATACCAAAAATAAGAAAATTGGCTATGTAGTTTTTGTTTTTAAAAAGATACATTTTTTTTTTTTGCACAAGGTTTTGTGAATGTGACAGTTTTTCAATTCAAATATCCAATTTTTATTTATTTTCCCCAAATATCCAGATGAGTGTGACAAGTCGAACAGATGATTCAATTTAATTTTTTCTTACCATATCTTAGTTTAATCATTTTTTGATTGGGGTGGAGGTTAATTTAATTTATCTTTAATAAATGCTTCTTTAACAAGTTAAAATATATATATATATATATATATATATTATATATATTATTATATATATAGATAAAAGGATATGAAAAACACCACAAAAGCTGTTAAAAGTGAACATTTTATAAACATTTCATAGTTGATAATTAACAATGTTTCGATTTTATAAAAATCATCTTCAGAGTTGTTTACTCTGTTTGTCAAGACAGAGTGTTTTGATATGAACTTTTTGTCCCGGTCTTGCAACACAGGTAAATAAATAAGCTCTGAAGATGATTTTTATAAAATCGAAATAATTGTTTCAATATAGCTATGAATATGTTATAAAATGTTTTCACTTTAACAGCATTTTGTGGTGTTTTAATATCCTTTTATAATATACTCATACGTCGGATTCATTTCTTTCTTTTAATTGTGTATATATATATATATATATTATATATATATATTATAATTATGTATAAAAAGTAACTGCGATTTGAAGTTGTATTTATCAAGATAGAAATGAACAATGAATGGAATGTTATTTTTTTTTTTTTTTTTCAGATATCAAGTGTGTCAAAAACTAGCATGACATGGTGTCAATGGCATTCATGGACAGTTTCTCGCCTATATGATCTTCAACAATCTGAAGTTCGCAATAGGCAAGAAACTGTAGTAACCAGGCGCTGTTGATTCCATATCATGCTAACGTTAACTTAGGTATAAATGATCTATCAATGATATTTGAGCACTGGTTAAATAAATATAGTACCTATATATATAGAAATTAATCCGACAGTATGAAATTAACATTTTTGAAAAACAAATGATGTTTATAATTGCTGACAGAAATCTGTTTCGACGCTTTTAATAGATCGGTCATCATCAAAGAGCAACATATGAGAAGAAAGCGGGATGAAACAACGTTAGAAGAAGGGTACAAACAAGCTATTATTCAATGCTGAATTTTAAAAATGCGTTTTCTGTGTTAAAATAAATAAATTTTATTTTTAAAAATCAGAAGTATTATAGTTATAATAAAACTCAAAAGGTTTTGATGTAAATTTATATAAAGTGTATAATGAGTATCAAATTGTTCATATTGATATTTCCAGCTATAAAAAGTAATTTACAAGTCCACGCGTTATTGAAGAAAGATGTAAAGATTCAAATCACTTGAGTGTTAATAAATCCGTAGTTTTTTTTTCAAAAATGTTATAATTTCATATATAGTAGTAGAAAAAAAGTTTTTCTCTACACGGTTTCAGTGTTCATGGTACACCTTCTTCAGGAACTCTAAAAAAATTATAGGTAGCTATTTTATTATACTTGTCATATAAAAATTAATTGGATTTGATGGTATATAAGATGCACCCCATTTTCAGCAAGTCAGATTAAGGAAAAAAAAGTACAGGCAAGCAATAAGCATCACAAGACATCTCAATAGCAAGAAATAAAATAATATATAATATTAAATAAAATATAGAATTAATCTCAAACTTCACCTATGATGTTAAAGATGCAGGGCAAATTTTTTGAGCCAACATTTTGGGAAAAAAGTACTCTATATCGTCAAATACGGTAACTACTAATACTACTACAATGAAACATTATAGCAACATTTGATGAATGTGTGTGTGTGTGTGTGTTATATATTATTATATAATATAAAGTTCATATTAGCGTTTCTGACAACAGCTGCTAATATAGGATGAAAAATATTAGTATACTCTTATATATAGTATGAATAACTACAGAATACTAGAAAGAAAAATTGATATTTAGATTGGTGCAGCTCCATTTGTATTTAAAAATGACATCCATCATAGAGGGTTATTTTTCAGGTTAAATGGCTGTTTTGTATGCAGGATATATGGTCAGTTGA
>CM042166.1:16348405-16479422 GCA_023376005.1 Doryteuthis pealeii | reverse complement strand
ACAATCAGGTTTTGCTACTTTGGTTTGGTGTATTATAATATATAATTCCTTCAAAGAATTCCCTACATTTATTGAATAACTCTCACTTATATAATTCCTTCAAAAAATTCCCTACATTTATTGAATAACTCTCACATATATAATTCCTTCAAAAAATTCCCTACATTTTATTAAATAACTCTCACATATATAATTCCTTCAAAGAATTCCCTACATTTATTGAATAACTCTCACATATATAATTCCTTCAAAGAATTCCCTACATTTATTGAATAACTCTCACTTATATAATTCCTTCAAAAAATTCCCTACATTTATTGAATAACTCTCACATATATAATTCCTTCAAAAAATTCCCTACATTTATTAAATAACTCTCACATATATAATTCCTTCAAAAAATTCCCTACATTTATTGAATAACTCTCACTTATATAATTCCTTCAAAAAATTCCCTACATTTATTGAATAACTCTCACATATATAATTCCTTCAAAAATTTCCCTACGATTATTGAATGACCACTGCATATAATTCTTCAAAAAATTCCCTACATTTATTGAATAACTCTCACATATATATTCCTTCAAAAAATTCCCTACATTTATTAAATAACTCTCACATATATAATTCCTTCAAAAAATTTCCCTACATTTATTGAATAACTCTCACATATAATAAAAAATTCCCTACAGAATAATATATAATTCCTTCAAAAAATTCCCTACATTTATTAATAACTCTCACATATATAATTCCTTCAAAAGATTCCCTACATTTATTGAATAACTCTCACATATATAATTCCTTCAAAAGATTCCCTACATTTATTGAATAACTCTCACATATATAATTTCCTTCAAAAGATTCCCTACATTTATTGAATAACTCTCACATATATAATTCCTTCAAAAGATTCCCTACATTTATTGAATAACTCTCACATATATAATTCCTTCAAAAGATTCCCTACATTTATTGAATAACTCTCACATATATAATTCCTTCAAAAGATTCCCTACATTTATGAATACTCTCACATACCTTCAAAAGAATTCCCTACATTTATTGAATAACTCTCACATATATAATTCCTTCAAAAAATTCCCTACATTTATTGAATAACTCTCACATATATAATTCCTTCAAAAAATTCCCTACATTTATTGAATAACTCTCACATATATAATTCCTTCAAAAAATTCCCTACATTTATTGAATAACTCTCACATATATAATTCCTTCAAAGATTCCCTACATTTATTGAATAACTCTCACATATTCCTTCAAAAGATTCCCTACATTTATTGAATAACTCTCACATATATAATTCCTTCAAAAGATTCCCTACATTTATTGAATAACTCTCACATATATAATTCCTTCAAAAAATTCCCTACATTTATTGAATGACCACTGCATATAATTCCTTCAAAAAATTCCCCACATTTATTTGAATAACTCTCACATATATAATTCCTTCAAAAAATTCCCCACATTTATTTGAATAACCCTTGTATATAATTTCTTAAAGAAATTCCCTATGTTTATTGAATAACCCTTGTATATATAATTCCTTCAAAAAAGTCCCTGTTTATGGACCCATGTATATATGTATTTATTGAATGACCCTCATGTAATCCTTCAAAACATCCCCTACATTTATTGAATAACCCTCGCATATATAATTCCTTCAAAAATTCCCCAAGTTAATTTGAATAACCCACATGTATAATTTCTTTAAAAAAAATTCCCTATGTATATTGAATGACCCTTGTATATAAATTCTTTCCCGTTGTCTTTCAGATCTGTGCCTTGGTGAAAATGATGGAATTAAACTATCAACGTTTATCCCTGAAGTCGACTCGAGTGAAAACCACATGTGATCAGATCTGCGCCATTTTTGCCAATGAAATTGTCTTTTGACAATCACCATTTCTTGAAATTTTCTAGAAACGTTTCTGACATCGGAGTAGAGAAAATTGTTTATGAGTCTACGAACATATGCAGACATTCATGTTTCAGACATTTTAAATCAACAATTAAAATATTAAAGAAATGTAAAGTTTGTTAATTTAAAGTAAATATTTCTCAAAATAAAATCAGGGATCTTTGAGTAGATAACCATCTTTTCTTCACAAAGTCTCACTGGCTCTGTCCCATAATGGTTGCTTCATTTTTTTATATGAAACTAATATGTAAATTAGAGTAGGTCGATTGGTAATCTTGAACTTTAAGTGACTAAATTCATACCATAAAATTGTGCTTGCACATTGTTTGAAATGAAGTTAACTGTTACTAAAAACCGATTTTATAATAATTTGGAGTAAAAAGAAATGCATTAAAATGAATTTGAAAACCGGTGTGTTTTCTCCATGAAAACTATGTTGAATCAAAGATGACTGCCATTGTTTACAAATGCTTCTTCAAATTCACGGAAAAAGAACAAGGGACGTCACTCTCATTGCCTCATCAAATAATTCATGAAGTCCCTTGTTTTTAGTAACTGTTAACTTCAATTCAAATAATGTGCAAGCACAATTTTATCGTAAGAATTTAGTCGCTTAAAGTTCAAGATTACCGGTCGACTTTTCACTTTGCCCATCTATGCAAAAGTTGTGTGTTAGTATACTAAATACTGATACCAAAAATTAGATCTTTTACTTACACCATTGTTTGAGGAAATACCATCAAAGATAGTCTACTAAAATGCACTAAAAATCCTCATTTTCACAAAATTCAGCCTTTAGAAAACAAGGATTTTTAGTGCATTTTAGTAGATGATCTTTGATGCTATTTTCTCAAACAATGGATAGATGGACAATTTTATATTTTTTTTAAAAGTGAAAAATCGACCTACCCTAATGTAGATATAGCAACTATTATGGGACAAAGGTAATTGAAATTTTATTTTTCATATTAACATTAGTTATATTTTTAAATTACACAACAAACGATTTCACTGTTATTATATGCCAAGGTTAAGCACTTCTATTAAATTCTAATAAAAGATGATAGATTCTTAATATTTAAAAGTTATTATATTGTTTAATTTCAGCCAAGTAGTCTTTTTTTTTTTTTTTTTTTTTTGTTTATTAAATAAAAAAAAACCTTGGCTAAAAATATTTTAAAATTTTATATTTTCATAACAGCTGAATCTTTACTGAAGAAAAAAAAAAAAGAGAAAAAAAAAAAACTGTTCATAGATACTTTACCAGTAATACTTTTTCTCTTAAAAAAATAAATAAAAAAAGACTATTATTTGGACTATTGTTTTCATCTTTATTGTTATATACACAACATTTCAGCTGACATTCTTCAGGTGATTTTTTTATCAGACTCCAGAACCTTCTCGAGGTAGAGGTTGAAAAGGTTCCCGAGTCCGACAAGAAATACCTGAAGAAGACCGGAGGGCACATCAGCCGAAATGTTGTATATATAATAATAAAGATGAAGACAATAGTCCAAATAATACAAAAAATACAAATTATCAAGCCTCATCTAAAAAAAATTCAGAGAAGAAAAAAAACATTTTGAATTTAAAGACATGAGATTTTAAATATCTTTATTGTTATATACACATTTCAGCCGATGTGCCCTCCGGCCTTCTTCAGGTGTTTCTTATCAGACTTGGGAACCTTCTTGAACTTGAGTTCAAGAAGGTTCCTGAGTCCGACAAGAAATAAATGAAGAAAATTGGAGGGCACATCAGCCGAAACATTGTACGGATAACAATAAAGATGAAGACAATAGTCCGAATAATACAAATTATCAAACCTCATCTCAAAAATTCAGAGAAAAAAAAATATTTTGAATTTAAAGACTTGAGATTTTAAATATATGCAAACCAGTCATTATATTATTAAATATTACAGATTTAGAATTTATTAAAAAACAACAAAAAAACAACAAAAAAATCAAAAAATTTTAAAGCTGTTTTTAATTCAAATTATTTTATTTAGCAATGAATATACTTACTATTCAACCTGTTAGGTTAGTCAACCAAATAGTTTTTTGCATTATGGTATAATGTAGACTTTTTGATCAAATCGTCCATTTTTGCTTTTCAGTGATAACAACCATGGTTTGATTTCAACTTATATTCAAATCATATTCTAGGGTGACTCAAGAGTTTTGTAATATGTTGGTAATGTGAGGTACAATTAGGCAACTCTGGATGCTTTTGCTAAAGTTGTTAAGATGAAAAACCACTGTGAAATGCCAAGCTCACCAAATACTCTCCAGTCTTGGTTGATGAGCATGACCCGCAACACTCCACTTAGACCCTTACTTAGACTAGACGGGCGGTTGGAGAGGCCCGCTTTGATCAATCAGTTGATCACGTCAAGCCCTATATGATTGCCCCTACCCTATTGTCCTTATGGCAAGCCCCAAGCCGTTTTTATCATATGGATGCTAGAAGGCAGTGGCTGAGGGTCTACATGTCCTGGGAATGATGTTAAACTCTCTCTGGTGGTGAGGTTCCAGTTTTGGAGGTTTGGGGAATGTGGAGCACCCCTTCATCACCATTGCTCCCTGGTCCACTCTTTCCTGGAATGGTAGTACCTGTTAGGGTCCCATCTATGGGTTAAATAGAAAAACATGAGTTTATAAACAAAATTGAGTATCCATTAAGAATTACTTTATTTAAAAACTTTATCAGCATTAAATAACCCACTGACATTGATATGCCATAAAACAAACCAAACCTAATACTCTCAAAGTGCTACTAGCTGGCTTTGTTTCTATGGCTTGGAGCGTGATCTTGGAATATCCAGTTTTAAGGCAACATCACCTTGTCTGATCATTGAGGTTCTTGCAACCACACTTGACTAGGGAGTGAAAAAGAGAGGAAAAAAGCCGCCACAGGATAGAGAGCTAAAAGGAAGGAGAGACTACAGCACCCCAACACCTACAGAAAGCATCACCTTTTGTTTTTGGAAATACTGTACCAGAGACTGCTATTCAAAGATTGGTCTGTTCAGCCACTAATGTAGCTGTAGGTAAAAAAAGAAAAATTGACACTATGCCATCATTTTAAATAGACGGAAGGTTGCCAACAAAATTTGACTATGAGATGCCAACTACACCTGATACTCTCCAAGTGCTACTTGCTGGATTTGCTTCTATGGCTTGGAGCATGGCCTTGGATTTCAGTTTTAAGGCAACCTCACATTGTCTGATCATCAAGGTTCTTGCAACCACACTTGACTGTGAGATGCACCTGATACTCTCCAAGTGCTACTTGCTGTATTTGCTTCTATGGCTTGGAGCATGGCCTTGGATTTCAGTTTTAAGGCAACCTCACATTGTCTGATCATCAAGGTTCTTGCAACCACACTTGACTGTGAGATGCACCTGATACTCTCCAAGTGCTACTTGCTGGATTTGCTTCTATGGCTTGGAGCATGTCCTTGGATTTCAGTTTTAAGGCAACCTCACATTGTCTGATCATCAAGGTTCTTGCAACCACACTTGACTGTGAGATGCACCTGATACTCTCCAAGTGCTACTTGCTGGATTTGCTTCTATGGCTTGGAGCATGGTTTCAGAGTACACGGTTTTTGGCTAACCTGACATTGATTGTTGAAGTTTTTTCAATCTGAGCTGTGGGAACCTTGTGTACTCAGTGTTTGTGTGGTTGAAGAAAATCCGAGTTTTATATCCCACAATTTCAATGTATGAGACTACGGAAATGTAGTTTCTGTAGAAAACAAGACAAAATTGATAAAATAAATAACTTTATATACATTAATTTACAATTGGTATATTCAATTGTTCTTTTAGCGATGTTGCCGACTGTATGTGTCTGTACATAGTTGTGTGTGACAAGTGCGTATGTATTGTTTATATTTGTTCGTTTGGATGTGTCAACATTGTAGCAGTTTTGATAAAACAATGCCTGTGATTGAAACTTGTGTCGTATTGAAAAGGAGAGAGAGAAAATTATGAAACGAAATAAGAGACAGACCTGATGTATCATTTTGTGTTATCTGACTGCGACCTCTCCCCATTGTGTCGAGTTGGGGAGAGTTTCCACTCCAACTCTGTTGAGTTAGGATCTTTCACTCCAACTGCCACTTTTCAGCTAAATGGGCCTTTTTATAATTTTCTTTTGTAATTGTCTACGTGATCATTAAGTTAAAATATTTATATATATCAACGCTAATGTTTCACCGATTTGAATTCAGATTTTTCTTACTCATAGACCGGTTGTCATATCAAGGTTGCAAAGCACAGTATTCCCTATACTTACCCGTAGCTGGAGGAGAATACTTGGATTCATACCTCTGCTAAGCGATATGTAAATGCAAACAGCCTCGTCCAATATTTAGAAGATAATGAAATCGGTGACCTGACTTCTTGACGTTCATTATTCATCATTATAATCTCATTAGAAATCATTTTATGCTGGTGAATAAGAAATCATATCAATATTTACCAACCACTCCGCACAAGCACGATGAGATACAAGGTCAATATTAAGAGTTTAACAGCTTTGAATTTTCTTAGACTGGTTGCCATACCAAGATTAAAGAGCTCGGTCTGTGCTACTTTTTCCCATAACGGGAAAGTTAATATTTTGTTGCATACCTTTCCCAAGCGTATTAGCACTATAGGAAATGCTAAAAATCTCACCCAGATTTGATATCGTGTCCGACAATAAGCATTACTCAACGGCCCGATGACAATGCAGATATTGTCATTGGAATTTAAACCATTGTTTCTATTGTTCCTAAAATATTTCCAAACTAATTTTCATTCGATTCTCTTTTGTTTAAATAATTCAAAACTTAACTTATATAATTGTAAAAACTAATTATTTAAGAAAACTTAATTATTTTAATTTATTCAATTCCACATTGATGTAGAACAAAATTTCTGAAACCATCTGGTTATTGGACTGTGGTCAACTACGCCTTCACCTTTCACACAACAAATCTACAGTTTTAGGCCAAACTGACATTGTCTCATCATTGACGTTCTTGCAACCACACTGGACTTTGAGATGCCAAATTTTGCTTAATACTCTCTGAGTTTGCCTCTGTGGCTTGGAGTTCAGTTTCAGAATGCTCGGTTTTAGGCCAACCCCGACATTGTCTGGGTGTCAAGGTTCTTACAACCTGTGCAAAATTTCTGAAACCATCTGGTTATTGGACTGTGGTCAACTATGCCTTCAGCTTTCATACAAAAAATGTATTTGGTTGTCTCTACAGTGGTGTAAGAAAGATTCAAAGTTATATTTACTTGAATACAAGACTCCGACAAAGGTTGACAGACAAAACATTTAATATAGTACAGCACATAGATATAACAAAATACATAATACATAGGTATAACAAAGTTACATGTAGAAAGATAAATACACATTCATGAATGGTACAAGATATACATAAAAGCCACAGACATGAGACTAGGGATAGTCCATGCTGTGTATAACTTACAGTAATGTAAGGGGGGCCAAAAGCCCCAACGAGAAGGGGTAGACCGTGTCTACCCCATGTGTCTCATAGGTCGAGGAACCGGAAAAGAGAAAGAAGCGTTTGAACAAGCTGCTTAAATATAAAACGGCCCCCTAGTGGGCACCAGCGAACTAAACGGGCAGACAACTCCGCAGACAAATACGAAACTAACGCTACAGTAGTATGGCTCGATTTGAACTTGTAAGGGAATATGTTCCTGAATTAGACTACGTTACATGTTCATCTGTGTGGATTTCAAATCACACAGTGAAGCAATGCACAATGTGTCAGCGCACCAACTACCACTATACTACCTCCACTGCTTTGGTACCATTATGTATATACGCTGCAAGCTAGCATGTACCAAAATATTGCAAAACTTTTGACTCGCCCTAGTACGTCCTATTTTTATTTTTATTTTTATTTCATTTTTCTTTGACTGAATATGAAAGTTGGACATGGATATTTGTTTTTAATGTTCACTCAACTTCCCCAACATGAAAGAAAAAAAAAAGAAAAAAAAAGAATACCCAAAAATAAGAAAAAATTTGGCTATGTAGTTTTTTTGTTTTTTAAAAGATACATTTTTTTTTTCTTGCACAAGGTTTTGTGAATGTGACAGTTTTTCAATTCAAATATCCAATTTTTATTTATTTTCCCCAAATATCCGGATGAGTGTGACAAGTTGAACAGATGATTCAATTTAATTTTTTCTTACCAGGCTAACTTAATGCAAGTATATTAGACGTATCTTCATTTAATCATTTTTTGATTGGGGTGGAGGTTAATTTAACTTTATTTTATTAAAAACGCTTCTTTAACAAGTTATATATATATATATATATATATATTTTAAGTTAAAAGAAAGGAAATGAATCCAACGGTATGAGTATAGATAAAAGGATATGAAAACACCACAAAATGCTGTTAAAGTGAAAACTTAAATATGTTATAAAAATGTTTTCACTTTAACAGCATTTTGTGGTATTTTCATATCCTTTTATCTATACTCATATAAGGTATGTCTTAAAAGTAACACGATTTGAAGCTGTATTTATCAAGATAGAAATGAACAATGAATGGAATGTATTTTTTTTTTTTTTTTTTTTTCAGAATACAAGGTGTGTCAAAAGTTAGCATGGACATGGTGTCAATGGCATCTCATTGTGGACAGTTTCTCGCCTATATGATCTTCAGACCAATCTGAAGTTCGCATAGGCGAGAAACTGTCAGTAACTAGGCGCTGTTGATTCCATATCCATGCTACGGTAACTTGGGTATAAATGCTCTATCCATGATATTGAGCACTGTTAAATATATATATATATATATATATATATATATATATATATATATGTGAAAAATAGATGGAAATTAATCCGACAGTATGAAATTTAACATTTTTGAAAAAACAAATGATGTTTATAATTGCTGACAGAAATCTGTTTCAACCGCTTCAATAGATCGGTCATCATCAAGAGCAACATATGAGAGAAAGACGGGATGAAACAACCGTTAGAAGAAAGGGTACAAACAAAACGCTATTATTCAATGCTGGCATTTTAAAAAATGCGTGTTCTGTGTTAAAAATAAAATAAATTTTATTTTTAAAAATCAGAAGCATTATAGTTTATGATAAAACTCAAGAGTTTGATGTAAAATTATATAATGAGTATTAAAATTGTTCATGATATATTCCAGCTATTAAATAAGTAATTTACAAGTCCACAGCGTAATTGAAGAAAGATGTAAAGTTTCAAATCACTTGTGGTGTTGATAAATCCGTAGTTTTTTCAAAAATGTTAAATTTCATATATATATATATATATATATATAGTAGAAAAAAAGTTATTCTCTCTACCACGGTTTCAGTGTTCATGGTACACCTTCTTCAGGAGAACTAAAAAATTATAGGTAGCTACATTTTATATATACTTGACGGCATGTAAGATACACCCCCATTTCAGCAAGTCAGATTAAGGAAAAAAAAAAGTGTATTTTAGTGTATTTAAGCATATATTGTAGAAAACATTCTAGCTGTGCATTACACAAGCAGAAACATAGCTGTATAAAAGCAATTTGGCAGTACAGGCAAGCAATAAGGATACACAAGACATCTCAATAGCAGGAAATAATAATAATAATAATAAAATTAATATATATATATATATATATATATATATATATTATTATAATAATAAAATTAATCTCAAACTTCACCTACAATGTATAAGATGCAGGGAAATTTTTTGAGCCAACATTTTGGGAAAAAAGTGCGTCCTATATGCCGTCAAATACGGTAACTACTAATACTACTACAATGAAAACATTATAGCAACATTTGATGAATGTGTGTGTGTATATATATATATATATATATATATATATATATATATATAAAAAGTTCATATTTAGTGTTTCTGACAACAGCTGCTAAATATAGGATGAAAATAAATTGATATACTCTTATATCATAGTATGAATAACTACAAAATACTAGAAAGAAAAATTGATATTTAAGATTGTGCAGCTCCATTTGTATTTAAAAATGACTTCCATCATAGAGGTTATTTTTCAGGTTAAATGGCTGTCTTGTATGCCAGGATATATGGTAGTTGAAATGTAGGTGTTTATCCAACCTGTTCAACACGGTTACAATGTGACACAAGATCACTAGTATGTGGCTTGCTATTCAGTAGTAATGGATCTGCAAGACTAGTTTGCGAACTATTACACCATGATAGGACACCCTTATTCATCCAACCAGTTTGCCATGAGTAGGATGTGACATAAGGTTGCAAGTATGGGGCATCCAGGGATGATCAAACTCAGTTCTAATGGATCTGCGAGACTAGGTTTTAACATTATGCTATGATGAGATGCCCCTTTTTACCGAACATATTTGCCATGGGAAGGATGTGACACTAGGTTGTAATTATGGGGCATCCAGTGAGGGTTGAACTCGCTATTCAGTAGTAATGGATTTGCATGACTAGTTTGCTAACTATTACACCATGATGGGACACCCTTATTCATCCAACCCATTTGTCATGAGTAGGATGTGACACAAGGTCACAAGTATGGGGCATCCAGTTATGATCGAACTTGCTATTCAGTTCCAACTGATCTGTGAGACTAACTTGCTAACCATTACATCATGATGAAATACCAATTGTATTTGAAATGTATATATAAATGTAACAACTGTTATGGAATGGAAGTAATCTATCTATACATATATAAAGGGCAGTTGTGCATATATGTATGTCCGGAGGAAACTTCTATCCATCTATACATATATAAAGGAAGTTGTGCGTATATGTATGTCCGGAGGAAACTTCTATCATCTATACATATATAAAGGGCAGTTGTGCGTATATGTATGTCCGGAGGAAACTTCTATCCATCTACATATATAAAGGGCAGTTGTGCGTATATGTATGTCCGGAGGAAACTTCTATCCATCTATACATATATAAAGGGCAGTTGTGCGTATATGTATGTCCGGAGGAAACTTCTATCCATCTATACATATATAAAGGGCAGTTGTGCGTATATGTATGTCCGGAGGAAACTTCTATCCATCTATACATATATAAAGGGCAGTTGTGCGTATATGTATGTCCGGAGGAAACTTCTATCCATCTATACATATATAAAGGGCAGTTGTGCGTATATGTATGTCCGGAGGAAACTTCTATCCATCTATACATATATAAAGGGCAGTTGTGCGTATATGTATGTCCGGAGGAAACTTCTATCCATCTATACATATATATAAGGGCAGTTGTGCGTATATGTATGTCCGGAGGAAACTTCTATCCATCTATACATATATAAAGGGCAGTTGTGTGTATATGTATGTCCGGAGGAAACTTCGAAAATAAAACAATTAACGACAAAGTAAATATATATACACATTAAATATCACCAGGGCTTGATTTTTTGAGCAAAAATAAGAGATTTGGTTTATATTCGCGAAGATAATTAAAAAATAAAATTTAATGATAACAGCATGGATTTTTTTTTCATTTAATATTTTAAGTAGTAGACATTAACATTTCTTTTCAGAGTAGCTGGATCAATGCAAGGTCTATTTTTTTATATAGGAATTTAAATGGGGCATCCCACGAGGATTCAACTTATGATTCAGTAATAATGGATCTGCGGGACTAACTTTTTAAAAAATCCCCCTCTACCCAGGCGACGCCGGTTAGCTGCCAATTGTATTTGAAATGTATATATAAATGTAACAACTATTATGGAATGGAAGTAATCTATCTGTACATATATAAAGGCCAGTTGTGGAATCTGTATGTCCGGAGGAAACTTTGAAAATAAAACAATTGACAACAAAGTAAATAAATATACACATTAAATATCACCAGGGCTCGGTTTTTGAGCAAAAATAATGAAGATTTGATTTAAATTCATGAAGATATCTAAAAAATAAAATTTAAATGATAACAACATGGAATTTTTTCCATTTAATATTGTAGACATAAATTCCTATTTTCAGAGTGACTGGATCAACGCAAGGTTTTTTTTACATAGGGATTTTAATGGGGCATCCAGCGGGGATCCAATTCACAATTCAGTAATAATGGATCTGCGAGACTAACTTAAAAAAAATCCCCCCTCTATCCAGGTGACGCCAGGTAGTCGCTTCTAGTACTGAATAATGCACATTTTTTTTCTGAGACCTTTTACACATAACTGTTTAATTTTTTTGTAAATTTACATTTATAAGGGTCCGTTTTAGCTTGGTCGAAAGAGCATTCACCTAGAAATCACAAGATTCCAGGTTCAATACCACTCCTCACCAACTTAGCTCATTAGGTGATGCTAGGTGTAGCACCCCACCTCAGCAAAACAATCTCCTTGGTTTAGTGCTAGCAAAAAGGGGATAGATTCCCTCACTGTTCAGGTGATACCGACAGTAGGCCACTCTGCTGACTTAACTTGCTACATTTATATGAAATATAGGCCTCAAACCTCAGCGCATGTGAAAAAGTTTTTCAACTGGAGTCTGTTCAATTAACAACAGTAATCTCTTTCCTCTGACCTTCCTTCTCTTGCAACAATCCCAGTAGTCCTCTTTCACCACTCTTGCCATCACTTGCTTTGTTCCTTCCCCCAGTGTCAGCAACCGTCTCTTTTTATTATGGCTCACCCACCTTTCATGCAAATTCCGTCTTGTCCCATCTGGGTATCTTGTATGGCACAAGCGATTCTTTGTCACTTACATGGGGGGGGGATCGGCTATGCCCATTACAGCATGAGTAGCACAGCTTGGGTCATCTGATCTGTGCGGTAAAGCATCTAGAAGTTGAGGGTAGGGGTGGGACTCCACCCCAGCAAAACAATTTGCTTGGTATAGTGTTTGCAAAAGGGGGGGTAGTCTCCCTTGCTGTTCAGCTGATACTAACAATAGGCCACTCTGCCGACTTAACATGCTACATTTCTATGAAATATAGGCCTCAAACATTTAACTTGAAGCATTTTAGTATAAGTCTTGCTCAATCAATAAAACCAGGGAGATTATTTTTGCATCTGAGGTGGAGTGCCACACTTACAGTCAGCTTCCCCACTTTAACTTTTGGCTTTGATAATGGCCCTTGGCAACTCTGCACATGAGTAGCACAGTTTGGGTCTCTACGGTAAAGTGGGGAGCTAACAGTAGGTGTGGTTCTCCACCTCAGATGCAAAAACAATCTCCCTGGTCTTGCAAGCTTCTGGCTTAGATACCAACCCTCACTAATTCTGCGCATTAGGAGCACAACTTGGATCTGTGCGTAAGGTAGGAGCTGAGAGTAGGTGTGACACTCTACCTCAGAGGAAAAAACAATCTTCCTGGTCTAGCAAGCTTTTGGCTCTCACTAACTCAGCACATGAGTAGCATAGCTTGGAGCTGTGTGGTAAAGTGGGGAGCTAATGGTAGGTGTGACACTCCACCTTAGACACAAAAACAATCTTCTGGTTTTGATAATGGCCCTTGGCAACTCAGTGCATGAGTAGCACAGTTTAGGTCTGTGCAGTAAAGTGGGGAAGCTGACGGTAGGTGTGGCACTCCACCTCAGATGCAAAAATAATCTCCCTGGTTTAGCAAGCTTTTGGCCCTCACTAACTTAGCACATGAGTAGCACAGCTTGGATCTGTGCGTAAAGTGGGGGCTGATGGTAGGTGTGGCACTTCACTTTAGACACAGAAACAATCTCCCTGGTCTAGCAAGCTTCTGTGTTCAATACTGGTCCTTGACAACTCGGTACATGAGTAGCACAGCTTGGATCTGAAATGTGGAGCTGATGATAGGTGCAGGACTCCACCTCGGTAAAATGATTTCCCTGTCTAGTGCTAGTAAAAAGGGGATAGACTCCCTGGTTGATACTGAAAATAGACCACACTGCTGACTTTTACTGACAAAAATAGATTACAAAGGTCACCATTTTTAGCGATCTCCCTCCAAATTTTTCGAGTTTGAAATCGACATAACTCGGTCAATTCTTGGAATTGAAGGCTCAAATTTTTAGGATTGTCGGGACGACGAGTGACATGGCCTGGGTGATTTGACATGGAATTTCCCATACATCAAAGTCCAAATAAATAAAATCAGAAATTCTGTGGAAGATAGACAATATCAGTTAGCATGGCAGACAATAAACGAAGTTAGCGGTGGGAAAATCACATTGAGACCAAAGCTAAAAGCAGCCAGCCAATAGTATAGATTTCTAAAGTGGAAATAACTCTTAAAAACCTTCCAAAAATCACAGCCGAACAAAACCTAGAAATCAGTAATAGCCAATGGAACGTGTGGTGTAATGATTAAAGTCAATGAAAATGGATTCATCGTCCAGAGTTCAAATCCTGGACGTGGAAATTACATTTTCACTTAATGCTAATACCCTTGGGAAAATTATGAATCCTACTCTCCCTCCAGCTATGGGTAAATAGCAGGTCAAACTTGTCTAGGAGAAGGAAAACTCTGACTTTTACTTGCTATTCTTCTTTTTACTTAGTATTATTGTGATTATTTTCCTTCCACCTGGCTCTCGTGTTGGGGTTTCAGAGTGCTTCAGCCTCTGGACCAGATAAGTAATATTAACAGCATTAATCCCAGGGGGCTATCCCTTCAGGCAATACCTGCCCCCTTGATTTAAAGGGGCAGGGCTGGGTTTATTGCCCAGTGCCTGAGGTGCTCCCCTTGAGGGGGAATGCCAATCGGGATCAACACATTTTTTGCACCCACCACCCATGAATCTCAGCTCAATACCACTCCTCACCAACTCCGCTCATGAGGTGTTGCTAGGTGTGGCATTCCACCTCAGCAAAACAATCTCCCTGGTCTAGTGCTAGCTGGGTCTACATAAAATGTTCTTGTGTCACACCCGTATATCTAGGATAAAGGTATAAATCCTACTCTCCCTCCAGCTATGGATAAATAGTAGGGCAGACTGGGCTCTTTAACCTTGGTTAGGCAACCGATCTAGGAGAAGGAAAACCTGTTGAACTCCGCTTAGGAAATTGACCTTGTGTCACACCCTGCTCATGCGGAGAGGGTTGATAAATATATATATGTGGGATATGGGGTAAATACCCTTAGTATTAAGAAAGGGCCGGGTTAGCTCAGTCGGTAGAGCGTTCGGCTAGAAACCACAAGGTTCCTAGTTCGATACCGGCCTCTCGCCAACTCAGCGTATGAGTAGCACAGGGATCTGTGTGGTAAAGTAAGGAGCTAATGGTAGGTGTGGCACTCCACCTCAAACACTAAAATAATCTCCTTGGTCTAGCGCAAGTGAAAAGGGGATAGACTCCCTCGCTGATTGGCTGATACCGACTTTAGGCCGCCCCGACGAGTTTACTTACTTTTACTTACCCTTAGTATTACTGTGATCATCTGTTTTTTTTTTTATTTATTTTTTAATTTTTTTTAAAAATCTTTGATTTGAACTTGTTACTGTCATCTCTAACCAAAAACTGAGTGATACTCTGCCTAAGATGAACCAGCCTGTTTTAATTAGACTCTGATGGTATGAATGGTATTTCTACTAATTGGATGGTAATTGGTTGTTTTAAACACAGTCACAAGCCTTACAAGTAATCATAGCTACTCCATTTAACATTATTATTACCGTAATATTATTATTTCAATATAATAATATTATTACTTTAATATTATTACCACTCTTTGTTTTCAAGTAGTTAAAAGCGCAATAAGGGTAACATGAAGCTGGCCTTTTTATTTAAACCTTATTTTTCCAAAGCAAGTATCATTGGGGATTACGGTCAAGTCATGTTGAAAGCACTGGTTACCACTAGGTCAAAGTTAAGCAACATTGAGTCTGTCCAGTACTTAGATGGGTGACTATTTAAGCTACAGCAGGTACTTAATATAAAAAATTACTTAGTTCAGCATTATATGACCTGAATCGGGTTGATATGTGTTTATTTAGACCTTATTTTTCCAAAGCAAGTATCATTGGGGATTACCGTCAAGTCATGTTGAAAGCACTGGTTACCACTAGGTCAAAGTTAAGCAGCATTGAGTCTGTCCAGTACTTAGATGGGTTACCATTTAAGCTACAGCAGGTACTGTAAGAAACAATACCAAAAATGACTTTGTTTGGCATTATATGACCCGAAAAGGGTTGATATGCCTTTTTATTTAGACCAGCAAGTATCACTGGGATTATGGTCAAGTCATAAAGCACTGGTTTCCACTTCAAAGTTAAGCAGCATTAGTACTTAGATGGGTGACTATTTAAGCTACAGCAGGTACTTAATATCTTAGTTCAGCATTATATGACCTGAATCGGGTTGATATGTCTTTTTATTCAGACCTTATTTTTCAAAGCAAGTATCACTGGGGATTACGGTCAAGTCATGTTGAAAGCACTGGTTTCCACTGGATCAAAGTTAAGCAGCATTGGGCCTGTTCAGTACTTAGATGGGTGACCATTTAAGCTACAGCAGGTACTGTAAGAAACAATACCAAAAATGACTTTGTTCGGCATTATATGACCCGAAAAGGGTTGATATGCCTTTTTATTTAGACCATATTTTTCTAAAGCAAGTATCACTGGGATTACGGTCAAGTCATGTTGAAAGCACTGGTTTCCACTGGATCAAAGTTAAGCAGCATTGGGCCTGTTCAGTACTTAGATGGGTGACCATTTAAGCTACAGCAGGTACTGTAAGAAACAATTGACTATTATATGACTTGATATGGACCATATTTTTCTAAAGCAAGTATCACTGCGGTCAAGTCATGTTGAAAGCATGGTTTCCACTGGATCAAAGTTAAGCAGCATAGTACTTAGATGGGTGACCATTTAAGCTACAGTAACTGTAGAAACTAAATACCAAAAATGACTTGGTTCAGCATTATATGACCTGAAAAGGGTTGATATGCTGTAAAATAAAACCAACCAGGTATCATCGGGAAATGAGAAAAGTTTTGGAGGCACAAAGGGTAATGGTTATAGTCGTAAGAAATGCACAGGTTGAGTTCAAATCCTGGATGAGGCTGTTGGCATTTCACATATCTCAGTGATACCTTTGGCAAAATTACAATCATCTTTTTTTTTTTTTTTACCTTATTTTCTGATGCAGGTATTATTTGAAAACCTGAAAAGTTTTGGAAGCATGTGATATAATAATATATATATAATGGTTATCATCATAGCAAATAGGACATGGTGAGACGAGTTCAAATCTAGGATGAGGCTGTTTGCATTTCACATAGTACTAATACTCTTGGGAAAGGTATGCATCCAACTATTCTCCCCCCAGCTATGTGTAAATAGTAGAACAGACTCGCCTCTTTAACCTGGATATGGCAACTAATCTAAAAGAAGGAAATCTGTGAATTTAAACTTGTTCTGTTTTTAGACCTTATTTTTCTGTCACAGGTCTCATTGGGGAACAAAGTTTTGGTATATGTGCCAGATATATCATTGGGTAACAAGAAAATTTTGGAGGAATGTGGTGTAATGGTTATCGTCACAGCAAATGGACATTGTGAGATGAGTTCAAATCCTGGATGAGGCTGTTTGCACTTCACATAGCTCTAATACCCTTAGGAAAGGTAATGCATCCATCTATTCTCCCTCCAGCTATGGGTAAATAGTAGGGTAGACTGGGCTCTTTAAACTGGGTTAGGCAACTAGTCTAGGAGAAAGAAAACTCTGAATTCAAACCTGTTTAACTCCACTTCAGAAATTGACCTTGTGTCACATCCTACTCATGCGAAGGGAGTTAGTAAAAAAAATGGACCATATGACCTTTAGGCACCCCTTTTTGATCTCGATTAAGAAAGGACATGTTTTTCATTTACATCGTCAATATCTGGTTGTTTTAACAGATGATTTTTAGATATTTTTTTTTAAATTATAAAACTAACCCCTAACAAACGACCGGATATTGATGGTGTAAATGAAAAACATGTCCTTTCTTAGGTAATATGGTCCAAAAATATATATATATATTTTAAATATTTGGGGTGCTGGTGGTTGTCGTCAGTGATGTAATCCACAAGGTTCATTGGGAAGTTTTGGGTCTTCCAACATCAGACTTCCCTTGCCCTGCTGACCCTATCAAACTCTGGTACAACCACCAACAATAGCCGCTAAAAGACAATTGACAAAAAAATTATTTTTTATGGACGGTTGTAGAACTATATCCCATTCAAATACAAGGCACCGCGCATCTGATTGGTTGTTAGTAACAGCCAATCAGATGCGCGGTACCCTATATTTAAATGGGATACGTAGCCAGAAACACTTTTCTCTGTACGGATTACAAGGTTTAGATGATTAGGTAAGTCAACCCTTCTTTAATAATGATAAGAGAGGAATGATTTTAATGATTTGTTTTACATTTTTTTTCAAATTTTATTTTAGATTTTATCTTTATACCATTTTGTACAATTTTTTAAAATTTCATTTTATTTACACCCCCTTTTTTATTTTATTTCATTTATTTTATTTATTTATTTTTTTTACATATTTACATGGTTTTAGCACTGTATGAAACATCTGTAACTCTTAAGTCGGTTTAGATTTCGATAATTTTATCTCGGTGACTACTTCAGATTAAAGTTATTATTAAACAGAAGTTGAAAAATACTTCGATAAATATGTCGTTTCAATTGTGTGTTACTAAAATTTAGGATAACATATTTTATATTTACGATAAAATATCAAATAAAGTAATACGTTTACCCCCACATTACGACGTGTCGAAGATTAATTACTAACTTTATAAACATTAATTGTTTATTTTTTATTTCACATGTTTGATAATGAGGATTGAAAAAATTGTAATTAGAGCTGTTTAAGAAATTGACCTTGTTCCCCAGTGATACCTGCATCGGAAAAATAAGGTCTAAAAAAAAAAGTTTAGCTTTGCGTTAGCCTTACTGTGATTTGAACCCGGATTAAAGTTCTAAATCCTACATTTGACAGCTTCGCCTTATAGATTACCATTTTGGGTTTGGGGTTGGGGTAATATCAAGGTGAAGTGACTTTTTTTTTCTCTCTTTTTTTCCAATTTTGAGTTCAATTTGTTGTCTTTTGGGATCTTTCATTGCTGGTGAATATAAATTTTCTTTAGTCTTGTCGACAGCATTTGAAGACCGGAAGGATTAAAAAAGAAAAATTGAAAAAAAAAACAAAAAAAAAAACAAACAATTTTCAATTTTGGATTTTAAAAATAAATCCTTTATATTCCCAGAATTCTTTGTGTTAAATTCTTTAAAAAAAACCAAAAAACTTTTTTTCTCTGAGTTTTTGAGATGAGGCTTGATAATTTGTATTATTTGGATTTATTCTGTGCTGTTAGTCTGGGTAACTTGACAGATAAACCAAGACTGACTACGAAAACAGTAAACGATAAAGGAAAAAACTGAAGATGATGGAATTAATTAGAATGATAGTTTGGGTCTGTGCAGTAAAGTGGGGAAGCTGACGCTAGGTGTGGCACTCCACCTCAGACGCAAAAATAATCTCCCTGGTTTAGCAAGCTTCTGTGTTCGATACTGGTCCTTGACAACTCAACACATGAGTAGCACAGCTAAAATGAGGCTTGATAATTTGTATTATTTGGATTTATTCTGCGCTGTTAGTCTGGCTAACTTGACAGATAAACCAAGACTGACTACGAAAACAGTAAACGATAAAGGAAAAAAACTGAAGATGATGGAATTAATTAGAATGATAAATATATGTATTGACGAACACAAAACGAACAAATTTACAAAATAATACAAAGGAAAAAGTTCAAATTTCTTAACAGACTGTAAATAAGAGGAGAGATAAAAAAAAAATTGTTCAGCTATGGAGATATTGGAGATGTGTCTTTACTCAGAGTTGCGTCTTTTCTGTGTGTTTGTTGCTGAAGATATTTTCAATTGATCCAAAGATGTGGCAAAGGGATGCAGTGTTCATGCAACTTGTACGCATGTACAGCCACATGTCCAACCCAATTACACGGGTCGCAGAATCAAATCAGTTACCAACAAGAGAAAAAAGCATTTACAATGTGTAAATGTGCAGGTATGTGTGTATGTATATGGCATGAACATGTGTTAATGTATGGATGTGAATGGTAGTGGCAGAACAGGATTATTCGGACTATTGTCCTCATCTTCATTGTTATCTGCATGTTTCTTTGTGTTAAATTCTTTAACAAAAAAAAAAAAAAAAAAAAATGCCCTCTGGCCTTCTTCAGGTATTTCTTGTCGGACTTGGGAACCTTTTCGGACTCGGGAACCTTCTTTTCGAACTTGGGAACTTTCTTGTCATAATTGGGAGCCATCATGGAACTTTGAACCTAACCCTTTATTTAGTCCACGGGGGCATCCTGCTCTCATTCCGCTAACCATAGCTGGGGTAGGAGTTGTGTTAATTATTTTTCTATGTTACTGCCGCCACTCAGGATTGAACCCGGAATCCAGAGATAACTGTCACTTAGAACTGTCTTAACCTAACTACCTTATCAATTGGACACATGACCTAGTGGATAAGGTAGTTAGGTTAAGACATTTCTAAGTGACAGTTATCACTGGATTTCGGGTTCAATCCTGAGTAGAGGCAGTAGCATAGAAAAATAATTAACACAACTCCAACCCCAGCTATGGTTAGGTTCAAAGTTCCATGATGGCTCCCAATTATGACAAGAAAGTTGCCGAGTTCGAAAAGAAGGTTTCTGAGTCCGACAAGAAATACCTGAAGAAGGCCGGAGGGCATATCAGCCGAAACGTTGTACAAATAACAATGAAGATGGGGACAATAGTCCGAATAACGCAGATAATACTAATCATCAACATCTTCATAAGCTCAGCCTAGTCAACAGATGCACAGTAGGGTAGTTTGATTTTCTTTCCTTTTTTTAAGAATATCAAATTATCCAGGGGCACAAAAATTGTGTGTTGCTATAATGAATACTGATACCAACAACTAGATCTCTTCCTTGCACCATTGTTTGAGGAAATAGCATCAAAAATCATCTATTAAAATGCAACAAAAATCCTTATTTTTGCAAAATTTAGCCTAGAAATTGGTTAGAAAATATAGCAATGTCAATATTTAAAACAGAAAAGATTGTCATTTTAAACAAAATGAATAAAATATTGTAACTAGACTTCAAATTGAAAATATACCCCCACATCACAACTGACACCTCCGATATGCTGCTTTTTACTTAATAATTAAGCTGTAACAGTGATAACACTTTAAAAGATTGAAATATATTTCCTCAAATGAAGACAAAGTTTTGAAGAAAAGTATTTTGTGTGGTAATTTTTCATGTTAATTTGCAACTTTTGACACATTGGAGATGTTACAGTTTTAAAATTGACCTAGCCTAATGCACAGATGCTGAAATATGAAATAGCTTGGAACAGGTCGATGCATTTTTGTAGGCACTGTGGCAGTTTTTGTATGCCCATTTATATCAACTTGCTGCCATATCATTGAGGAAGTGTTGAACCTCATCATCGTTGCAAACTCCCTACACCACATGCAAATGTTTTTTAACATCCATGCATGGCTTGCCATACACTTCTGTTAATTATTGAGAAATTTCAGTTGGTTTAATGCCTTTTGTGTTTAAAAACCAAATAACTGTGAAAACTTCACACTTGGCCATAGTGTCAATTGGGAACTCAGTCTAATGACTGTCAAGCCAAGACTGAGTGTGACAGCAAAAAAAAAAAATCATGGGTAAGCCAAACCTGGAATGATAATCAAACATTGTTGAACACACACACACACACAAAAAAAACAAAACAAACGCACATGAACACACATAAACACACACACACACACATGCACACAGAGAATTTGGAAGATAGACACAGAACAAAATGGACAGTCAATAGCAACAGCTTCAGTTTCAGAAATCTTCTGTTGATGAGATTTTATCTCGAAATATTAAGAATAAATTTGAGTTTAACAAACAACACCATAGTTACCTTATTTTTCTTTACACTTGCATTGTGATAGCCTTTAAAACCAACCACCAAACCAAATTTCATTTTAATTAAAGGCAGTCCCTGAGGGGCACAAACCCTTGCCGAAATTTTTTTCCCTTTGATTCATATGAAATTTAAATGATAGGTAAAATAACAAGATATGACTGTTCACAAAATTTCAGCAAATTTTATTATATTAAGACGCCCTCTTGAGGGTTAAATCTCCTAATAGTAAAAATTTTGGAACCCACAACTGGAGTACTGGAACCTCTATTATCACAGGATTTTTCTTTTCTATTAATTAAATGTAAACCAAGAAGAAAAATTACCTTTCTCATATATTAAAATTTGACTAATTTAAACATTTTATCTATAGCAAAACATCACATATTTATGGCAACAAAAATTATTAGTTAACTAGCCCCACCCCCAAAGCTAGTATGTAATAAAATTGCAAATGATTCCTCTTGAATCTTTTTGTTCCATGGAATTTGGAATTTTCACGGGTCCTGCTAGTAAGATATATTGAAATACAAGAAGATCATGCTATTCTTACAAGGACATAAGTAAAAAAAAATAAAAAAATGAAGTTCATTTATAGTCTGGTAGATAAAAAGGTGGACTGGGAAAAAATTGTTACTGTGTTGAGCCGGAAGTTAAAGCTTTGAAAGCAGAAATAAAATGACGAAAATAAGAAGTCTGCACATAGGATCTGCGCTGGTAGAAAAAAAAAATATAAAATATTAAAAATGATAATTTTCAACCAATCAAAATTAAAAAAAGAAGTTTTAAAAAAAGACCAATTTTGATCCTAGGGAGTGATATAAAAAAGCAATGGTTTTCAAAGAAGAGTAGAGAAGACAAACTTATGCCTAAATCAATCCATATCGCCTGACTCCAAAATTTTTGCCTACCGCTGAAGGTATTACAAACTATATTTTTCTCTTTCTAAAAGTTACTTCACTGCTGATATATATATTGAGTATTACCCTTTCTTTCTCAGTTGGAGTTAACTCAACAATTGATATTTTTTTTATTACATGAACTTTTAAAAAAGCATATTCTGCAGGACTTGGCTCAGTATTTTTGACTACTGTAATCTATTTGTTTTAATACACATATTACTTGTTGAATTTATGAGTTATTTGTTTTTCTGTCTTGATATATGTGACCTTACGGTGTGTTTGTTATAATTACCAATACTCATTACAAACCACCATATTACCAAGCTAAATTTAGTATTTTTTTAAAGTTTAGGGTACCCTCTTTTAAAATTTGAAAACTCCTCTTTTTGGGCCCTGGGGGAATAAAAAAAATAATAGATCTCGTTTGCATATCCCCCCATATGCAAACGAGATCTATTAGGGGACCGTAGCTCAGCAGACAAATCTGAGTGTTGGACAACAAATTGTCTCCCTTTATTGATGTTTTTTATTCCATTCGGAGTTGTCTTTCCTTGGAAAGTGTTGTCAATGTAATCAAAACGAAAGTGCAATGGCGACGAGGAAGATATTCCTTGCCAACAAGAATACATCATACTTAAACAAAACCACGCCAACTATTTGTTACCGGTAATATCGTATAAGTTATCCTAGGTGAGTTATCTGTTTTAATTATTAAATGAAATATACTATAGTCTTTTGCTAAAATCGACCTTTTTTCTTCTTCTTACCGATTATTCAAAATAAAGCAAAACAAACAAAAACTTTTCTAAAGTCAATCAACAAGTAAATTCAATTCTATTCATTTCATAATAAAACACACAAATTATTGTTTTTGTAACTTTATCAACATTTAAACGTTGTCAAAAAATCCTTTGGTTGTATTTTAAACACTTTAAACATTGCATTTACAAGAAGTCCGTAAAATTAAAATAAGTTTTTAAAAAATTTTTTAATGGAAGTAGTTTTACTTTTTAAATTAATTAAAATTAAAGAAAGCGAAAAGAAGATATTTGGTTTGTTTAAATAAATGTTTCTCAAATTTTAAAATCTTTCAAAAAAAGATGGAAAATTATCTCCTTTTAATGCTGGACAAAGACTTTAAGAATGTTTTTTTCATCAAAACTATTTATTTACCCTCACGTAAAAAAGGTCGATATTTCTTCTCTCTAAAAATATTAAAATTTTGATTATAAATGCAAATAAAATGTTTATTAACTTTTATGTTATTTTTAATTTATCTATTTATTTTTTTAAAAAATCTCACGTTTTATAATTTTGAAAAGATATTACCAATTTTTTGTGTATCTCTTTTTTTTTTTTTTAATTAAAAATATCAACGACGGTAAATAAAAAATAACTTTTACCTTTCTATGGTAAACATTTAAAGTGCATATTTACCCTCTTCCTCAAAAAAAATGAATGAAAATATAGGTACCACCAATTTTCCCTGTGAAATTTACGCCCCCCCCCCCCATATTTGATACAAGGAAACTTGCATAAACGTTAATATTGAAATTTTTTTGTCCATTCGAAACAAGAAACATTAAAAAACTCCTGATGATTAAAAAAAAAAAAAAAAAAAAAAAAATTCAGCTTACGGAAATAATGAAAATTATGAACGAAAAACAATGTTTACATTTTTGCACCGTTAAATCAAGTGAAATTTAACGTAGCCAAAAACAAGTTATGACTAGAGGCTTTTTAAAAAATTCTATGAAAAATCAATTAATGGTCCGATTTTCACCAAAAATTCTATAATTACTTAAAGTTAAAAAAAATATTTACGTTTCTTCCTTCAATATGGCATAAACTGATCACGTGACGTATTTTGGTGGTACCTAAAAAATAGAATAAATGAATAAATAAAGCAAAATTATTTTCCTGGCAGATGGCCAGATTAACACAAGGTGTTACGTCGGGAGTTAAAAAAAAGAAAATTGTATGGGGCATCCAGTAAGGATCGAACTCAGTATTCAGTTGTAATGGATCTACAAAACTATCTTGCTAACCATTACACCACGACGAGATTTCCAATATTTGATGATAGATTCATTTTAGATTTCACAGCAGGGGCTTAGAATATGCTGATAGTATCCCCCCCCCCCCACAAAGGTATAAGACCCCCTCCCCCAAAAGTGGTGCCCTGTGTATGACACTAATCTGCATCTGATGCTGAGGTTCCAATTCTGAAGCTCTGGAGAGTGTGGAGTATCTCTTCGTTACCATTACTCCCAGTTCCACTCTAACCCGATTGTGGTAATTCCTGATAGGGTCTCATCTATGAGTCAAATAGATCAGTTTGAAAAATCCTTGTATTAGATAGGAATACTTGATACTAGGTATGGGCACTTTAGATCAAGGGAAGTAATAAAATTAAAAAAAAATGTTGGTGCCGTTATAGTATGTGGCCTACCTTTTTGATTCTGTTATAATATGTGGCCTACCTAGTTTGAATGTGTCCTACCTCAGTAAGTGTATATTTATAGATATAAGTAGTAGGCAATTCATTGAAACTAATTATTTTTTACATATATTCAATTTCAAGAAATGCAATTCAGTCAGAAGCTGTATATAGTAATTAAGAATAATTAAAAAAGAATTTATCCATAATTTACTTGGATCAGAGATCTATTTAATTCTAAAAATATTCTAAAATTCTGAAATAGGGTTATCAGTTATTATTATAACCTTATAATATGCTTTTTATGGTAGGCCACATACTATAAGAGAGACATGATTTCATAGTCCACATACTATAATGGTACCAAATTCTTTATTAAAACAATTACCAAAAATCAGGAAATTGTCCAATTTTAATTAAATTTTCGCCACTTCATTCATTAATGACTTAATTTTGTAATGAATAGCTTATTTCATAAAACAACTTTTTTTTATCAATTAAGATTGGGACGGGGGTTCAACTGTTGGTCATTTGAATAAAGAATTTTTCCAATTCCAGAAAGAAATCCAAAAGACCATGTTAAAAGATAAAATATAGAAATAAAAAAATTCAACACCTGAAAAAATATATTTGAAAATTTTAAAGTTATTTTTTTTAAACTCAAAAAATAATTTTTGTCGGGTGTTTCTCTTTTTGTAGTTTTAAAAACAATAATTTTCTTTGAATTGATGCAATAAAAAGTTTTCTTTTCTAATTCAATTGACCTATTTTCATTCACTTAAAAATTTAATCAATCGGCTGGTCACGTCAAGCCCTAGCACCTATATGATTTTCCCAACCCTATTGCCCTTATGGCAAACCCCAACCCCTTTTTATCATATGGGTGCTAGAAGGCAGTGGCTGTGGGTCTACATGTCCTGGAAATGACGTTAAACTCTATCTGATGGTAAGGTTCCAGTTTTGGAGGTTTGGGGAATGTGGAGCACCCCTTCATCACCATTGCTCCCTGGTCCACTCTGACCCGGAGTGGTAGTACCTGTTAGGGTCCCATCTATGGGTTAAATAGAAAAATGTATTTATAAAAAAATTGTATTATCCATTAAGAATTGATTTATTTCAAAACTTTATCGGCATTAAATGACCCACTGAAGTTGATATGCCGTAAAACAAAACAAACCAAACCAAACCAATCACTTAAAAATTTAATAGTAAATTTTGAACGTTTGGAAGGTGGTATGTTGTATACAAAATTTTTACGATAAATCAAAATTTATTTAATCTAACTAAAAATGTCTATCTAAAAATGTGCAATTTTGTGCAGCATATTTTCTGAGATTTTCATGTATTTAAGAATTATTACTAACTAGAAGCAGCTACTCGGCGTCGCCTAGGTAGATGGTAGGGGTGGGGGCAAAAAATTAGTCTTGCAGATCCATTAATTACTGAATTCATGAGTTGGGTACTTGCAGGATGCCCCATTAAAATCCCTATGTAAAAAAGACCTTGTGTTTATCCGTCAGAAAAAACTAAAAAAAACAAAGTGCATAGACATCCTGAAAAAAGCTCTTAAACAAACTGTGACGAGACTGAAAGGCAGCCCTGTGAACAAGCGGATTCCCAGCCCCCACAAACAAAGCACGTCAGGATATGTTTGGCCTGTGGCGAGCGGCTTCGGATAGTCGAACTCGCTACCTCCTCGTAGCTGAGGTGTTGTTAGTAGAGACTCAATAACTCACGGCCTAATTTGCATAAGCGCATTCGAACGAGCAGAAATAAAGACGGACTGTCGCTGACAGGGCGAGTGAGGAAGAAAGTGTTTGGACGGCGAGTGAGATCTGACGACTGCTATTTGATGTGAGAGTGCCGTGTTCAGTTGGGAAAGGAATTGCATTTCGTTTGCTGGAGAGACTTTCAAAGGATTGATATTACCTTGAATTTTTGGACCCTTTCAAAAGACAAACTAAACACCCTTTCTAAAAATAATAACATTATATTCCCCTGGATACCAAGTCGCATTGGTATCCAAGGAAATGAAAAAGCAGACAAAGCCGCAAGAAAGGCACTTCAAACAGATATGAGCAAATCTAAAATCCCATATACAGATCTGAAACCAACCATAAACAAATTTATATTAGACAAATGGCAGAAATCATGGGACAATCAGACACAAAACAAACTCCACAAAATACAAAAAGCTATTGGAGATTGGCCGACAGGCCACAGAAGTATTAGAAGAGAAGAAGTAATACTCGCCAGATTGCGTATTGGGCACACCCACATTACCCATTCATACCTGTTAAAAGGGGAGGATGCCCCAGTGTGCCCAACATGCAAAGTACAACTTACAACCAAACATATCCTTCTAAATTGTAACAGCCTTAAACATATCCGCACTAATTACTATCAAGCAAGAAACCTGAGGGACATCTTTAAGAATACAAACCCTGAAAACATTTTAAATTTTCTAAAAAAAAAAAAAAAAGCAACCTTTTCAACAAGATAATAACAAAACATAACTGAATATCTCTATAGAACTGTACTTTAAAGACTGAAATTCAAAATAACCTTTTTGGCATTAAATGACCCACAGAGGTTGATATGCCGTTAAACAAAACTCAAACTCAAGCTCCTATTTAAGATACTAATTGCAAAAAAAATTTGATGCTGTTACTATTTAAATACTATTTTTCAATTATCTTCATAAATATAAATCAAATCATTATTTTTGCTTAAAAAGCAAGATATGGTGATAGTGTAATAATAATAATGTAATTTATTGTGTACAGTGCTCAGGTGCACCACAACTCATCAAAGTCTCATGTCAAGTACACAGAATAATGTTGTGTCAGGAACATGAACAGTTCACAGTAGTAATATGCATGTATGTGTGTACATGTGTATGTGGAGAGTGGCATCAGGTATAGTGTTGGCGGATTTACTTTGTCGATAATTATTTTATTTTCATAGTTTTCTCTGGACATACATACACACCAACTGCCCTTTATATATGTATAGATGATTGTGCTTTTTTTATTTATGGAAGATTAGAGTTGCCTTAATTACAAATGAGTTTTTGCCCCTTTTTTATTTCAAAATACTTGGATTTTCACTCTGGGGTCAGTGTGCATATCCTTATTATGTCATCATTTTTCTTATGTTTTTTTGGTTATGCAGTGTAACTTTTGTAGATGAAAATGTTTCACATGTAGGCCTTCGTAGATTTTGTCTCAGCATGAGAAAAAAATGTAATTTTTGTCCCAGCATGAGAAAAAAATGTAATCTAATTTAGTGCCCATACCTGCTTGATACCATATAAAAGTAAAGTAGACGGAATTGCCTATTGTCGTATCAGCTGGACAGAGAGGGAGTCTATATCCTTTTCACTAGCGCTAGACCAGGGAGATTATTTTTGCGCCTGAGATGGACCACCACATCTACCATTAGATCCCTGCTTTACTACTCATATGATGAGTTGGCAAGGGCCAGTATTGAAGACAGAGCTTTGTGGATTTGAGGCAGATACTCTACTGACATAGGTTTTTTGATAATCTGAACATTAGTTACATAAATGAGAGTAACCTCTCCTTGTATGTTTAACTTTGAGGAAGCCATATGTTTTGGTCTGCCATTTTCATTTCACTGTAAATCTACACTGAAAATACGCATTTGTTTGAATCAATACAACTGCATGTTTTAACACGAAAATATCATAAAATGTGTTCTTAATTGTGCTTGCGCATTATTTGAAATGAACTTAATTGTCATTAAGAACACATTTTATGATATTTTCGTGTTAAAACATGCAGTTGTATTGATTCGAACAAATTCGTATTTTCAGTGTAGATTTATGAAAATAGCCAACCAAAACATATTGCTTCCTCAAAGTGAAATAAACAAGGGTAGGTTACTCTCATTTATGTAGCTAATGTTCAGATTACCACCATCCCCTAAGTGTGTAAATTAATTATTTGTATTAACGGTAAGATTAGATACTTGAACCTATAATTGTTTACTAAGGATTATTATCACTTACTTGAAACCATATAATTATGTGCAAACAAATGGTTATTATAAGTTAGAAATAGTTACTTGAAACCATAAAATTTTGGGTAAATTATTTGTATTAGAAAGGAATACTTGATAATCATACAACTGTTTACAAAATCTCTTAAGAAATAAGTACACAAAAGATGTAATTATAAATGTGCAATGTATTCAGTTCCCTAATCTCTAGGCATAAAATAACCCTAGCTGGGTTGGCATACCATTAAAATCAATGAATCAGTTACCCACAAGTAGTATTAAAAGGAAAAAATATACAACATATTGTTCGATAAACAAGGAGTATATTAAATGTCAAGTGGTGGCAACATGTTTCAAACGGGACCAACCTGAAGAGAACTGGACTCCCTGGCATGTACGAAATACTTGTCCAATGCAACCTGAGATGGGCTGGTCACAGAAACAGACTACCAAAGCAGAATCTGTACTCTCAACTGAGAGAGGGATCTCGTAGATTTGGTAGACCAAAGCTCAGGTACAAAGACAACATCAAAAGAAACCTAAAGGACTTTAACATCCCCATAGGCAGTTGGCAAGATACAACCAGAGACTGAATAAATTGGAGGAAAATGATTTGCGTGGTGTTCTGATTGGATACGATGGACAGCAAGTAATAATAATAATAATAATGATGTTGAAGGAGTACAAAATATAAATCCTGGAGGTCCCCCTGTGATCAATTGCTGGTCTTGTCCTAACCCCTTTTCCATATGGCAAATCTCCAACCCTTTTTTTTTTCTTCATATATGTGCTAGAAGGGGGTCTTAGTATCTTGGGTATGATATTAAACTGCATCTAATGGTGAAGTTCCAATTCTGGAGCTCTGAGGAATGTGGAGTACCCCTTCATCACTATTACTGCCAGGTCCACCCTGACCTGGAGTAGTAGTACATGTTAGGGTCCCATATATGGGTTAAATAGAAAACAAAATGAGTTTAAGAAAAAAATTTGAATACCCATCAAGAATGAATAAAACAAAACGTCTTTGGCATAAAATAACCCAACTAGGGTTGAAATGCAATAAAATCTAACCAACCAACCAACCAACCTTTCTGGTTTGTGGCACTATAATTTCAAGTATATGCTTAAACCAATGTGAGTATAATTTCATGTCACACATTAGTCAAAGGTTTTGCAATATATTGGTATGTGCTAGTTTTGGCACGTATGTTCCATGACCGAAGCAATTCAAGCCATGGAAAGTATCTACTGTGCTTGGTTGTATCATGGTGTGCACTGATACATTGTGCATTGCTTCACTCCCTGCATCCCCAGAATAGGAGCCTCACCATCAGACCGTCCTGTCAGCTGGGGCAGAAGAATACACTGATTGCACCTCTATAGAGGGGTAATACCCCCTTCCCAATGGAGACACCTTTTGGCTATGTGTTTATATTAGATGAACAGAAATCTTTTCTAGCAGTCCTCTGCCAAAGCTCACTCGCCTCTTCTTCCTCATCGGACGTCAGTACCCTCGTCAGCAAGATCAGAATGCAACTGTCTCAGTGTGGTAAGGCAGGCCTTAAATAATCATTCACTGCCCTGACTAAAATCCCATACCTGGGTCAATCACGCAGTGTAGTAATTTGCATGCATGCCAACAAGGTAGTCCGACATCAAGCCACGACTCACGGTCAGGAGGATGTGAGTTCAATCTCCCTAATCGCCCGCTACACTCCTCCTGATCTCATTTTGCACGCAAGGCATGTTCGTGCTCACTTTTAGCTACCACGTGCATGATTTCTCTCGCCACAGTGTAGCAACTCATCTTCAGCATAAAATAACCCAACAAGGGTTGATATGCTGTAAAATCCAACAAACCTAACCTCACCATCAAATGCAGTTTAGTGTCAAATCCAGGACAACTCTTTTGGGTAGAGCTCTTACTCTTCTGCAGAGGATATAGCGTATTCTAAATCCCCACCAACAAGAAGTTGCTTAACACTTTGCTTACTTTAAACCACTCACAGCAGCTCTCCTACTACTGTGATTTGTAAGCAATACAAAAACTGATGGTTAGTTCATTATAATTGAGCAGAAGGATTCAGATTACACTTTATTTGAATAGAATGAGTTCTGAGGTGAGTAGTTAAGATTATTATACACTCGGCTCTATAATAGGTATTCCTATCTAATACAAATAATAAACAAATCTATTTGACCTATTGATGGGACCCTAACAGGTACTACCAGTCTGGGTCAGAATAGACTTTGGAGTAATAGCAATCAAGAGGGACTGGAGCCTCACCACCAGATGCAATTTTGTGTCATACCCAGGACACCCCTCTTTTGGAGGGGGTCTTACCCTTCTGCAAGGGATACAGACAGCTTATTTGAAGGCCTGCTGACAGGGTGTAAGATATAAGGGTAATCCCAAAACTAAGGTCTCCAAAATATTGAGGATAACAGGAAACTGTTCATGTGGCTATTGACAACACTGTTGTGTTTGTTGTGCATGCGCCTACACATGCCTTGCTGCTATGCTCAGTCTTGGCTTGGCAGTTGTTTTCGATGAATCTACCAATTGACACTACTGCCAAGTGGGTAAAGTGTATAGCAAGTCATGTATGGATGTCAAAAACGTCTGCAAGTGAGGTAGAGTATTTGTAGTAACAAATGAGATTTAAGGTATACTTATGAGGGCATGACACAAGGAAATTTTTATGTGGGTCCACCCATAAGCCAAGACTAATGGGTGGTAGGTGCAAAAAATGCGTCGATCCCATTGGCATTCCCCCTCAAGGGGAGTGCCTCAGGCACCGGACAATAAACGCAGCCCTGCCCTTTAAATAAAGGAGGCAGGTGTTGCCTGGGTGGATAACCCCATGGGATCAACACTGTTAATTTACATTAACAAACACAGGCCCTGAAGAGCTCATGTTATTAATATAACAATGAGATTTAATGCTTCCTCAATGATATAGCGGTAAGTTGGTATGACACGGGCATACGAAAACTGACACAGCACCAAGAAAAATGCATCAACCAAAATGGCGATTATGTAGAAAACTAGATACATGTTCAAACTTTAAAATGATGTAAACATCATTGACAATAAACAATAAACGTTTCTGTGATTTCTAAATATTTAGGAGACCTTTGTGATTACCCTTGTATATTGGTTGGTTTGATTTTGTGGCAAGTCAACTCTGGGTTTATTTTGTCCTGAAGATGTTTTTATGTTATTCATTCTTGTTTGGTTGTCAATTATTTTTCAAAAACATATTTTTTGAATCTATTCAACCCATAGATGGGATTCTAACAGCTACTACTACTCCTGGTCAGGGTGGACCTGGGAGTAATTGTAATGAAGGGATACTCCACGTTCCCCAGAGCTCCAGAATTAGAACCCTACCACTAGATGCAGTCCAAGTAAGGGCCAAAGTGGAGTGTTGCATGTCATGGACTGCTCAGCCACTAGAATTCTATCCTTAAGCATCATGTGTCGCCACCCATGAACAACCGGTAGCACCATTGGGTGGGTTACTTACCTCTCTGCAGTGGTGCAGTCAGTGTATTCTACAGACACTGCTGACAAAGAGTGGCCCATAAATAGGACCCTAACAGGTATTACCACTTTGGTTCAAAGTGTACATATGAGTAATGGCAATGAAGAGGAAATGGAGCCTCACCACCGGATGCAGTTTAGTGTCATACCTAGGACACCCCTTTTTGGAGGGGGTCTCACCCCTCTAAAGAGGATACAATCAGCATATTCTAAGCCCTGCTGACAGTCATGTGATTTAATAATTAGAATCATAGCAAATAGATTCCTTGACTGGAGTTCAAATTCTGGACAAGGCTGTTTGTGTTTCACATAGCACTAATATCCTTGGGAAAGGTATGCATCCAACTACTCCTCCTCCAGCTATGGATAAATAGTAGGGCAGACTGAGCTCTTTAAACTTGGCTAGGTAACCAGTCTAGGAGAAGGAAAACTCTGAATTGAAACCTGCTAAGCTGCGCTTAAGAAATTGACCTTGGCGTAATTCAATGTCAAATCAACCAGAAAAAAGTAAAATTGTCACCCCCTTCAATTTTTCTGAAATTTTTTTCAGGTGTGGACTATGTTAGCATTAGACAATCCCCAAAATTTGAGCTTCCAATTCCAAAAATTGGTGGAGTTATTTCGATTTTAAACTCTCCAAATTTGGTGGGGATGGCAAAAAAGTTTTGGATCTGAGCAAATATCAAACTATCTTTTTGGTACAAATAATGTTCAATATATGTGAAATAATAATAGAAAAAATTGTTGTTGCAGTGCCACATCGGGATATTGATCTTGCTATGAACAAATAAGAAATCATCAATAACTTAAAATTGGTTGAGTTTAAGACATTTTTGATAGCATTTTTGGATTTCTTGGGCTAAAAGTGCTTTTATAAACCAATTTTTAGGGGTAGAGAAGCTCTAGAACTCATTTTACAGACAAAAATAGGTTACGAAAAGTTATAAAAACGTTTGCTCCAAATCGTCCATGTGATCATTTATTTATCTTGGGAAAGGTATGCATCCAACTACTCTGCTATGGGTAAATAGTAGGGCAGACTGAGCTTTAAACTTGGCTAGGTAACCAGTCTAGGAAAAGGAAAACTCTGAATTGAAACCTGCTAAGCTCTGCTTAAAAAATTGACCTTGTGTCACCTGCTCATGTGGAGGGGTTTGGTAAATATGTATATTGGAGTTGTGTATCTGTTACTAAGGAAGCCATATTGAATCCGTTTGTGTCTATTATAAAAACGTTTGCTCCAAATAGTCCATCTGATGATTTATTTTGGGAATGGTATGCATCCAACTACTCCAGCTATAGGTAAATAGTAGGGCAAACTAAACTCCACATAAGAAATTGACCTTGTGTCACCTCCAGCTCTTGTGGAGTGGTTTGGTAAATATGTATATTGGAGTTGTGTATCTGTTACTAAGGAAGCCATATTGAATCCGTTTGTGTCTATTATAAAAACGTTTGCTCCAAATTGTCATTGTGATGATTTATTTATCTTGTTTTGAGCTTCATTGATCATCTGATGGTCGTTCGGCTATAAATAAAGTAAATTAAACATAATCAATCAATAATGATAAGTGTCATTCTTCTTTGTATGATTACCTACTTGGAGTAGCAACTTAGTCTGACCAAAACAAACATTTCAATGATTTGGCCTTTTTTTTTTCTCTCTCTCCCAAAAGATTATCTCTTACAGGTTGCTATTTTTTAACTGTTGTTTCATCGTCTAATAACAATTTATTTAATTAATAATTTAATTTTTTGATGACAAGGGTTTTTAAATAGAAGATTATTGTTAATAAAGTTTCTGCATTAAACCAATACTCAGTTAATTCAGTAATATATATATATTACTAAAATTCTCATTAGATTTGTGTGTGTGTGTGTGTATATATATATATATATATATATATATATATATATATATATATATATATATATGAGAAGTAAATACACAAGCGATGTGTTTATGATATGGCTTTTTTTAGCCGACAATTTTTGGGAGAATATGTGCTTAATTGAAGTTGTACCTAATTTTGAAAATTAATTAATTATTAATTAATTAACTTTCAAAATTAGGTACGACTTCAATTAAGCACATATTCTCCCCAAAAATATACACACACACACAGAGTTACTGATAGGTATGCGTCCTGCGTCTCTGATGCATAAAAATTTAAAAGGATGCAGTAAAATCATATCCATGCGTCCCAGTGTTTTTCTTTTTTCTTCCCTCACTATTTCAAGCTAATTGTAAATACATTTCAATAGTTTCTTAGAAATGAATTACACAGAATAGGTCATAAGGTAGGAGTTAGAGGGCTTTAATTAGGACCCATAAATTTTCCTTTACTTAGGCTAGATGGGAGAGGCTCCCTCTAATCAATCAGCTGGTCATGTCAAGCCCTAGCACCTATAGGATTGTCCTGACCCTATTGCCCATATGCCAGACCCCCAACCCTTTTTATATATGTACTAGAAGGTGGTGACTGAGGGTGGACCTGGGAGTAATGACAATGTAGTAGTACTCCACACTCCCCAGAGCTACAGAATTGGAACTTCAACGTGAAATGCAATTTAAGTCTTACCCAGACCACTAAAGACTCTCAACCACTGCCTTCTAACACAAATATGACAGAAAGGGTTGAGTGTTTGCCATAAGAACAATAGGGTTGGGACAATCATATAGGAGCTAGAGCTTGATGCAACCAGCCGATTAATCAGAAAGGGCTTCTCTGAGCACCTGTCTATCCTGAGTAAATGGTGTATTGGTTAACATGGATTGCAACATTGTAGTCTTGCCATTATATTCAGTTTTGGACTAATACTCTTGGGAAAAGTATGAACCCCCTCATTCTCCCAGTTATGGGTTAAATCGTACCACAACTGTTCTTTTAAAAGGATGGCTTTGGCATTAAATAACCCATGAAAATTGATATGCCATTAAATGTAGAAACCAGTGAATATATATTTATATATACATACACACACATCCTAACCCCCCAGGCACACAGTGGAGGCGTGCGTGGCGTTATAGTTATCATCATGCAAAATGGAATCGCTCCCCTGATTTTAAATCTTGGTCAAGGCTGTTTGCATTCTGCTTGACCACTAATGCCCTTGGAAAAGGCATGAATCCATCTTTTTCCCTTCCAATTTTGCATAACAAGTAGTGTTACAATTTATAGTGTCATAAATTGTTGACAGACCCTGTAGTCAAATTCAAGGGGCCAGTGGAAAAATATGTGAACGTTGGTAACCCTGACCCATAGAGTTGCAAATCTCGTGCGTCAAGAAAAACACACGTGACTAGTTAGTTTGGAGAGTTAGATACAACCTGACTTTTGAGCAGAGAGAATGTGCCTCTCTCTGCTATCTCCTTGTGTGGAAGAACATGGGCTAAATAAAAGCTTGATCAAGAAATAAATGTCTTGTAGTTCATTCAATTAATTGCAATGACTAAAATTAGCCTAAAAGAAGCCCTTAGTTAAGAAGAAGTAGTTAGAAGAACCCAACTAGATGACAAGATGATGGCCAAAGAAGATAGCAAGAAATTAGCGAAAGCAGTAAAGCAGTCATGAAGTTAGCAAGAAGTAACTATTGAAGTCAGTCTACTGTTGGTTTGAATAACAGCAACTAGCTAAGTACAACTGAAGCAGTGTCCAAGACAGTTGGTATTTATAGAAATCAAGAATAGTCCATTCATGCATTTGGGTGATTCCATTCCCTGAGTTCTAATTGGCTGCTTGGTTTCTATGATATTGTGGAGTTTTATAAATACCCTGTCATTCTGCAGTAGAATTGCGACGAGATGGGATTGTATTGATTTACAACCGCTTGTTGCCGTGTCTTACCAATTCGACGGTAATTGGAGCTTAGCTTGATTATTCTTCTGTAACAAGTAAGGGTTATTTCCTATAAGTCTAACATAAACAAAGGGGAACCACTCTTGACTGATAAATTATTTATTCATATATTGATCTACTTGGAAAAAAGATGACGGGGTTGGGTTTAGGGTTAGTTTAATGGGAAAATAAATAATTTATCAGTCAAGAGTGGTTCCCCTTTGTTTATGTTAGACTTATTGGAAATAACCCAAGTAAGTCTCAAGTCTCTGTCTCTCTCTAATCACTCTCTATCACTGAGTACTCTCTGAAGTATATACCCAATGAGGGTATATAACAGTCGGGCAGACTGGGATCTTTAGTGTTAGGCCACCAGTCTAAGAGAAGAAAAGCTTTGAATTCAAATCAGTTTCATTTGTTTAAAAATGACCTCGTTTAAAAATGACATTTTGCTGTGGTGGTGGGGTTGGGTAAATAGATTTGTCATTTAAAATTTCGATGGATTACAAGAAACACCTGAAGAAGGCCGGAGGATACATTGGCCGAAATTTTATATATGGGTATTTCATAATAAAGATGAGGACAACAATCCAAAAAATCAAAATAATGCATATTGTCTGAATTTGTTTCACTTATTTTGTTCCAGTCTGTTTCTAGATTGTGTGCAGGGCTGAAGTGACCTCTAGAGCCATGTCACTGTTTAAAGTCCGAGATTGGTGGTCAACAAAAGTCGGAGTTGAAGAGGAGTTTGACCAGGGCTGTCTTTGTATTGCTAACATTAATAACAATACAGAGAAACAAGGTAAGGAAAACTGCTGTCACCATTTATATCAATATATATATATATATATATATATATTATATTATTATATTCAAAGAAGAAATTTGAAAAAACTCTCAGATGTATGTATTATTCCTTAGTGATAATTTAGACAAATTGCAAGATTTTAAATGTACTAATAACATGGGCTGTTTTGAAGTAAATCTAACTTCGATTTTCATAGAGACATTGTTACTAAATAAGATTTATTCTATTCTATGTATTTAAGATTTTGGCTATAGATTAAATACTCTTTAATAAGCTTATGCAATTCCTGAAGGTATTGTGACGTCAGATGTGACGTAGTTTCGGTTACAGATAGACAGCCACTGAATCTCCATTATAATAAAATTCCATCTTTTCTCACAGATCAAATTATCACAGAAAGTTTTCAGGGTATGCTTCTATATATTAAGGATTTTGACTATAAATTTAAATACTCTTTGATAAGTTTACATAATTCCTGAAGGTATTGTGACTTAAGCAGTGACATAGTTTCAGTTACAGATAGACAGACACCGAATCTCCATTATAATAAGATTTCATCTTCTCTCACAGATCAAATTATCACAGGAAGTTTTCAGGGTATGCTTCGCATCTACAATCCACAGCCAAAGAAAACTGAACATGGTTGGAGTGGTTTCCAGGCACAGCACCTTCTCTTGGAAACGGCATTCCAATTACCAATTCTTCAAGTTGCAGCTGGACAGTTTGTTTCGTAAGTCAATCGTTTGTTTTCAATCCCTATCCTAAATGGTGATTCCTTTGTTTGTCACTCTTCAATTGTGGGAGGTGCGTGGTGTACTCGTTAGAGTCATAGGAAATGGACTCGTCGACCCGAGTTCAAATCCTCAGTTCAAAGCCACAGTTCACATAGTGCTAATACTCTTGGGAAAGGTATGAATCCAACTATTCTCCCTCCAGCTATGGGTAAATAGTAGGGCAGACTGAGCTCTTTAACCTTGATTAGGCAACCATTCTAGGAGAAGGAAAACTCTGAATTCAAACCTCTTAAATCTCCACTTGGAGTGGTCACTACTAGAATAAGCTCAGTCCTACTTAGTGATCTATTTCACTGGGTTCTTTAACCTTGGTTAGGCAATCAGTCTAGGAGAAGGAAAACTCTGAATTCAAACCTCTTAAATCTCCGCTTGGGGTGGTCACTACTAGATTAATCTCAGTCCTACTTGGTGATCTATTTCAATTTAAAAAAAAATTATTTCAACAATTTGTTTCTATGTGTCCTGTATATGATACAAAACTGAATCTGATGGTGAAGCTCCATTTTGGAAGACTGGGAAATTTATTTCTTCCAGTTTATTAATATAAATAAAGTTAATAAAAGTTATTTCTAATACAGATGAGGTTTATTGATATACATAAAGTTAATAGAAATGATTTCTACCAGTTTAGTAATACACAAGAATTTAATGAAAATTGTTTCTACTAATTTATTAATACAAATGAAGTGAATCACCATTATTTTTTCTTATTCATGAATATACATCAAGTTAATGAAAATTATTTCTATCATTTTATTGATACTCATCAAGTTGCTGAAAATTATTTTTACCAATTTATTACTTCAAATGAAGTTAATGAAAATTATTTCTCTCAATTGATAAAACAAAACAAAAATATTTATTTTGAAACTATTTGCTTACAAATAATAAAAACAAAAAAGAACAAGATTTTGCATTAAATAGCCCACAAGGGTTGATATGCCATTAAACAAAATAACCAACCAACCAATATTGTCTCCTAACTTTTGTCTTGCACTCTAACAATTCATTTAATAATAAAAATATTTACCGCCCTGTCGGCTGGGGCGTTAGAATGCACCGACTGCACCTCTGCAGAGGGGTAAGACTCCCCAATGGGGCCACCTGTTGGCCGTGGGTGGCGACCCGTGATGCTTAATGATAGAGCCCAGGTGGATGAGCAGTTCATGACATGCAATACTCCACTTTGGCCCTATCTTGGGCTAGACGGGCGGTCGGAGAGGGCCCCTCCGATCAATCGGCTGGTCACGTCAAGCCCTAGCACCTATATGATTGTCCCAACCCTATTGCCCTTATGGCAAGCCCCAACCCCCTTTTATCATATGGGTGCTAGAAGGCGATGACTGAGGGTCTACATGTCCTGGGAATGACGTTAAACTCTATCTGATGGTGAGGTTCCAGTTTTGGATGTTTGGGGAATGTGGAGCACCCCTTCATCACCATTGCTCCCTGGTCCACTCTGACCTGGAGTGGTAGTACCTGTTAGGGTCCCATCTATGGGTTAAATAGAAAAATGTATCTATTTAAAAAATTGTATTATCCATTAAGAATTGATTTATTTCAAAACTTTATCGGCATTAAATGACCCACTGAGGTTGATATGCCGTAAAACAAAACAAACCAAACCAAAAATATTTACCTACAAACTATTCACTTACAAATCATATATACAAAACACAAAAAAACAACATAACTAGATTTGATAAATAACCAACAAGAGTTAGACTATTAAACAACAACCAACCATCATTTCGTATCCCAGATACACAAGCTAGAGTCACACTATGAAAATGTTATACATTCATGACTTGAAATCTGCATTTTATTCAATATTCTAAAATTTATTTTTGTTCGTCTCGTTCTTTCAGAGGTTCTGAAAGTAAATATTTGGCTATACTGCATCCCCAAAAATTGAGTGTCTACGGAGTCACCGGTAAGATTTTATGATAAAATTTTTTTTTCAATAAAGATCTGTTATAATTAACTCTTAAAATCCTGTTGAGAATTTAAGTCCAGAGCATTCCTATAAGGATATATAAAAAATGGCTAAAAATGACCTTTGCATCTAAAGTTACCTGTTATTTCCCTTAAATCAAAGACTTCTAAATATGTTTAATATTACATTTAAACAAAGGCTATCATTTGGGTGGATTAGGAAAACAAATGAGACTTCCGGCTGGGTGGAATGAGGTGGTAAGGATGTTAAGAGTTAAGATGAAGTTATCGTAAAAATATTTTTTCTCAGATTTGGACAAATTCTATATAAAATATATAAATTTCTCTGAACTTTTGAAATAGGGCTTAATAATTAGGATTATTTGGACTATTGTCCTCATATTTATTGTGATATGTACAATGTTTCAGCTGATTGGACACATAGCATAGTGGATAAAAGTGTTGGATTAATACAGTTCTAAGTGACAGTTATCTCTAGGCTGCAGGTTCAATCCTGGTCAAGGGCGACAGTAACATAGAATAATAATTAACACAGCTTAACACCTGTACCCCAGCTATGATTAGCGGAATGAGAACAGGATACCCCCATGGATTGAATAAAGGATTGGGTTTGTGGGGATTTAAATAAAATTGAATTAAATCAAAATTAGATAAATAAATAAAAAGTTCTGAGCGTCTGGACTCTGGCGTTCAGAGTTAATGGTCTAATCAATAAAGTCTCCATCTATACTTTTAAACGGTTGTGTCTTTTTATTTCTCTTCATCCCATCATTTCATATTCCCTATAGGTTCAAAGTTTCATGATGGCTCCCAATTATGCTACTCATACGCTGTTAGCGAGTATTGAACCAGGAACCTTCTGATTCCTAGTCAAGTGAGCTGGGGGAGTATATGTACTTAATATTAAAAAACTGATTTTAATTTTTTTCAGGAGTTCTTGGCCATGTTGAACAAGGCAATCAGTATCAGATCCATGCGATTTATGAGCACAATTTACAAAGATCTGCATTTAATTTCTGTTATGGTCCATTTGGAAATATTTATGGTGAGTTCATTAATTCTTTGTTGAATAGTTGCATTATTAGTTATTCTACTTTATTTTAATTTTTGTTTTCCTTCATTTCTCCTATGCTTTTTCCCCACCCCACCCTTCTCTCTACCCCATGTGTTGTGTTCTGCGGGAACTAAGGAACATAAAAATGTATGAAATATAGAGTAATCTTGAACTATAAGTGACTAAATTCCTACCATAAAATTGTACTTGTCATTATTTGAAATGAACTTAATTGTTAGTAAAAAGACATTTTATCATATTTTGGAATTAAAAACATGTATTAAAATGGATTTGAAAAGCGTCCTCTTTTCTCCGTGAAAATTACATTGAATTAAAGATGGCTACCATTGTTTACAAGCTTCTTCTCAGAAAAAGAACAAGAGAGTTAACTTTGGCAGTGCCTATATAAAATGAAGCAATAAGAGTTTACTCTCTTGTTCTTTTTTACGAGTAGTAGCTTGTAAACAATGGCAGCCATCTTTGATTCGATGTAATTTTCACAGAGAAAACACGACGCTTTTCAAATCCATTTTAATACATGTTTTTAATTCCAAAATATGATAAAATGTCTTTTTACTAACAATTAAGTTTCAAATAATGCGCAAATACAATTTTATGGTTGGAATTTAGTTACTTATAGTTCAAGATTACCCCATATTTCATACATTTTTATGTTCCTTAGTTCCCGCTTACATTTTTGAATATCAATTTTGGCACAAATTAATGGCACACAGTTAGGATCAAACTCACTAACAACAATTTGCAAAAACTAGCAAGTGAACTATAGCTCCCTTACACATTATAATTTTACTACAATCAGTCATTTTCAAGTATTTTATATTTTGAATATAAAATGTTAGGTTATTTTCTATAAGTCTAACATAAACAAAGGGGAACCACTCTTGACTGATAAATTATTTATTTTCCCATTAAACTAACCCTAACCGTAAACTCGTCTTCTTTTTTCCTAGTAGATCAATAAATAAATAAATAATTTATCAGTCAAGAGTGGTTCCCCTTTGTTTATGTAAGACTTATAGGAAATAACCAAAATTGTATTTTTTAAAATAATTTTGTTTCTGTTTCTTTTTTAGGCAAAGATTTTATCTGCGTTCAATCTCTTGATGGCACAGTGTCAGTGTTTGAGCAAGAAAGTTATGCATTTAGTCGGTTCCTTCCAAATGCTTTAATACCAGGACCTTTGAAATATATTCCCAGCACAGATTCTTTTTTAACTGTCTCTTCAAGACGACAAGTTGAATGCTACAAGTTTGTCTTCTTCTCTTTATATTTTTCTTATTTTTTGTGTGAATTATGTGTGTTTGAATATAGTGTGTGTATATATATATATATATATATATATATATATATACACACACACACAAACATAATGCACACAATTATATATATATATATATATATAATGTGTGCATTATGTGTGTTTTGTGTGTGTATATATATATATATATATATTCACCCATGTGCAAATTAATTGAAACAACTGCTTTAGTTACCTCTCTTTCACCATACGGTCAGTTTTAGACCCACTGGAGTGACAGGGTGTAATCGATTTCTATTTTTTTTTCAGGTTAGGTCAATTGTAGTGGTGTGAAGTATTAAGAATCTATTTGTGTGTATGTGTGTCTGTATACACCATTGTGCTAATTAATTGAAACAACCACATTAGTTTCCTTTCTTTCACGATATGGTCAGTTTTAGACCCACCGGGGTGACCAGGGTATAATCGATTTTTATTTTTTTCTTCAAATTAGGTAATTTGTGGTGTGCAGTAATATGAATTTATTTCAGGGTGTATGATGAAATTTTTTTGGCCTTGAAAAATATTGTGTCATTCATAATTGCATCAGATTTTTATCATGATCGGACACATATTGTCTTGACTGTTGATTAGGTGTCCTATGGCAATTGTCTGTGGTGGACATTACTCCAAGGAAGCGTACTAAAATTGTAATGCTGCACGAACATACTAGTAAGCCTTACAGAGAGATTGTGTATATTATAATAATAATGGAATTATTTGTTTTGTTTCAATTAGTTTGCACACAGGTGTATATATGAATATGTGCGTGTATATATATATATATATATATATAATCAAATAAATGAAATAACTTTTAGGTATTATCAAATGCTAAATTTATTTTGGCCTAGCCATATCTTTTACTTTCTTTTCGTTTATTTTGAAGTCAAATCTGATAAGGCCAACAGACTGAAATAATTAGTATTATTTGTATTATTGTCTTCATCTTCATTGGACATATAGCCTAGTGGATAAAGGAGTTAGGTTAAGACAGTTCTAAGTGAGAGTTATCTCTAAACTGCAGGTTCAATCCTGGTCGGGGTCAGCAGTAACATAGAATAATAATTAACACAGCTTAACACCTGTATACCAGCTATGGTTAGCGGAATGAGAACAGGATACCACCGTGGACTGAATAAATGGTTACATTCAAAGTTCTGTGATGGCTTCCGAGTCCGACAAGATACCTGAAGGAGGACGGAGGGTATATTGGCCGAAACGTACAGATAACAATGAAGATGAGGATAATAGTCCAAATTATCAATTATCAATTATACTAATTATCAAGCCTCATCTCAAAAATTCAGAGAAATAGACTGAAATAAATTTATCATTTGATGAATACCTAAAAGCTTTTTTTATTATGATTATATTTTGCTCTTGGCATATTTATCTTAATCTTTTGAATCATTTTATATATATATACATCAACCTCTCATGGAAGTATTCAAATATTGAATATTTTTTATATTACTTATATATATATATATATATATATATATATATATATGCCCAAATCACACAGTAGTTCTCCTTAGTAAATACTTTTCTAAATAATTTGCAACATGCAAACAATCTTCCAATAAAAAGCTGTTAACTTTACATCATTACAAATTTACATCAGCATTTTTACTGTCTTAATTGGTCAATAAAAATAATGAGTATATATATCTCGACACTACAGTATCATCCACATTATGAATTTGAACAGAATTTGTAAGTCTACAGTATTTCTTAAATATTAGTCTATTTTAACACAGTTATTCACCATCCATTCATGCTAAAAAAAAAAAAAACAGTATTTTTATTTTGTATAATACAAATATGTGAAGCATATGCAAAACCCTTACAACAATAAAAAATATATATATATCAGTCATCCACAGACACGTGTTTTGAAGTTTACTCCTCATCAGTGTGGCTCGACTTTTTAACAGCTACCTCTAGCCAGGATCGAAACAACAAAATTTTCGTCTGCCAAGCTCCTTACCTTTGTGGCCAACAGCGGCTGTCAGTCTGGGGTGAACAATTAATTTATACATCCCTACGGGGATTGTTTTTACACTCACCAGAGAACTCAAGTCTGTAAACAGGCAAGTAATGGCTTATGCTAAATGGTGAAATTTCAATTAATCTCCCCCCTACAATGCTCACCCATAGGAGTTGGGAGCATATATATCTGTCATCCACAGATACATGTTTTGAAGTTTACTTCTTATCAGTGCGGCTCCACTTTTTAACAGCTACCTCTAGCAGGGATCGAAACCCGACAGAATTTTCGTCTGCCAAGCTCCTTACACTTGCTCCTTATATATATATATATATATATATATGTTGTAGATAGAAGGAAAGTGGTCAAGAAATGATCAACTCAAAACAAGTCACAGGGTGATACATTTCGTCTGTATTCACAGACGTCCTCAGTCATTTGAGACTTTATTAAAGCAAAGCATACGTTTAAATACACGTGGCGGCGGTGGCGCCGGGGAGGTGAAGGGGGTGAGTGTGTAGTAATGTGAGATAAGGAAGACCGGGGAAATTTTGGGTGGGATGGGGTCGCTGGGTCAGTTGAGTGGAGGGGTAGAGGATGTTTGTTTGAAGTGCTGGGGTGGTGACAGTGGTTGATGGGTCAATTGGTGTGGGCATATATTAATTTATGTGAGTAAAAGTTTATGTGTAGCTAAGTATGTTAGAGGCGAAAAGTGAGTAAATTTTCATGTGTAGCTAAGTTATGTTAGGGGCGAAATGTGAGTAAATGTTCATGTGTAGCAGAATATGTTAGAGAGGGAGAAATGTTCATGTGTGGCTAAGTTATGTTAGAGGCGGAAGGTGAGTAAATCCTTACAATCATGACTCAAGTGGCACCTCCTATTGATGTGGACGGGTTTGTTTGGTGTGTCTTTTAAGTCTTTGAAATAGGTCTATATAGTGATTCACTTCAAACTTCTAGTGTTATCTTCCACATACCTCCATATCATTTTTAAAGGAATTGAATGATTTTAAATAATTTTGTTTTTTTCATTTTCCTATTTATTAATCTCCTAATTGATTTAATTCTTGTTGTTAGATACCAAGTATTGGCTGTTGCTTCTGACGCTAAATCCAAGGAAGAGTCCCAGAATATGAAGCAGGGAAAACGTGTAACGGTAAGCAATTCTTTGAAAGAATTTTTATTCTAAAATATAAAACTATTGCCTCACAGTAGCTCATAAGGATCCTCTTTTCTTTTTTTTTTGAAAATTGGGCATTTCTTTCTTTCTTTGTTCCTTTTAACATTGACGTCACTCCATATCTTCCATTTGTGAACCCTATGGTGGCTCGTTAGTCCAATTCTGGACTTGCAGATGCAGTCACACACATTGCAGGAGAAATTCCCATCTAAATTTGGTTGTTCATGACAATGAAGACGTCGCCACTCTGCAGTTCTGTTTATCTCATTATTGAGCTGCTTAAGTTCTGTGTGGCAGGTGTCTTGCCAACTCTGTCTATTGGAGGCCAGATCTTCAACGCTTGAAGGTGTGATGTCACATTTCTTCAGCGTTGTCTTAATATGGTCTTTGAACCGCTTTTGGGGAGCTCCTGTCTTCTGTGTACCATCTGTGAGTTCACTGTAAAGTAGTTTATGGGGAAGTCTGTCTGCAGGCATGCAGATGGTGTGACCCAACCCTCGCAGGTGACGTTGCAATAGGATGGTCTCAATTGGGTTGATGTGTGCTCTGCTTCTAATTTCTAAGTGGGGGATTTTGTGCCACAACTTTATGCCCAGTATGCGTTGGAGGCAGTTGATGTGGAATGCCTCCAGTTTTTTCAGGGAGCTAAATTTCAATTTAATTGCTCAGTCATTAGAGCATTCATATAGGAACCACAAGGTTCCAGGTTTGATATTGGCCCTTGCCAACTAATTGCATGAGTATATGCACCTAATAATTCCACAGGGTAGACAGTTAAACTTTCTAAAGTTAACTAGATAATCTGTGAACCAGTTCGATTCCCATTGTTTTAGGAGTAGGAAAGCTCTAGAACTCGTTTTACAGACAAAAATTGATTACAAAAGGTCACATTTTTTGTGCACCCCCATAAAAAATTGTTTGAGTTTAGAATCGACATAACTCAGCCAATCGTTGGAATTGGAAGCTCAAATTTTGGGGATTGTCTTACTTTAGCATACTCCACTACTGGACAAAATTTCAGAAAAATTGAAGGGAGTGGTTGACATGGCCTAGAGGATTTGACATGACCCATATGTTCAAAATGAGGCTATCAAGTATTATTTTTAAAAAATTTTTTTATTTTTTCAAAATTATAAAAAAAAAGATAGGATTCTAATATTTTCTCTTAATTTTTCAGGCTAACTGGATTTACAGTGTTGAAGACCAAGCTTTGGACATTGATATTATTCCTTATCATTCACAGGAAAATTCCTGTGTAATTCTTGTTCTAGGTAAGCAATTCATATATGAGGCATGGCCGAAAAGTTCCAGGACTGGTGTCACAAAAAATTTATTTCAAATCCAAACTACAAACTACAAGTTATCCTTTTCAAAATAATCCCCCTGGAGTCTAATGCACTTTCCCACCCTTCTCTGCTACACTTGCATGCACTCATGGAAGGATTCTTCCAGGATTCTCCATATCTCTGTCATCACTGCCTTTTTGATGGCATGTACATCCTGAAAACGGGTTCCCTTGATTGACCCCCTTGAGCTTGGGAAAGAGGAAAAAATCACATGGAGCCAGGTCAGGCGAGTAGGGAGGTTGCTCCAGTATACTAACTGACTTCAATAACTGCTTGTGAATCTTTTTTTCTTTTTATTTCATTTCAGGTGAACGTTATCTTTATTTACTGACAGAATCAGGAACACTTCATTGTATGAAGAAATTAGAATATAGTGCCAGTTGTTTTTCTGCATATGTTCCTAGTAAGTATCATTCTTAACAAATGAGCCATTCATTATTCTTTAATTTGGATTTGTAATTCTTAGGACCAAGTAACCAATAGGCACCCCAAATCATCAACTTAAGGAAAGGTTCACATTTTAACTGGTCACCGGTAACTTCCGCTTCCAAATTTTTGTAAACAAATAAATCATTTGTTTACAAAAATTTGGAAGCAGAAGTTTATGGAGATGTTGAACTTACGATGAATTAAATAAATAGATGGTTGGTAAATGTAATCAAATTAGAATTCAATAGAAAAATCTTTTTTTAAATAAATACTTTTTAATCAGAAGTTTATGAATATTTTTCAACACTTACGATAAATTAAAAAAAGACGAAAGACGTTTTTATACTAAAGTAGTTTTTACTTAATCAGAAGAGAAATGCAATTATGTTTATTTAAATAAAAATACAGTTTTTATTTGCAAAATATTTTTTGTGTTTATCTAAATAAAAAGATGCTGTTCAGAAATAGTATCTCAAAATTTGTAAAATTTGATTTTGTCAGATACAATATAAGTTAAAAAAATCATCTGTTTGTTTATTTTCAAATATTTGAAAGCTGAAGTTACCGGTGATGATTTAAAATATAAACAGCATGAAATCTTTTTTTCATTTAATATTTCAAATAGGAGACATTAATTTTTCTTTTCAGAGTGTCTTGCACTTTTTTTTCTGACACTCTACCAGGTCTGATCAATTCAAGGTCTTATTTATGAATGGATTTTAATGGGGCATCCTGCAAGGATTCAACTAGCAATTCAGTAATAATGGATCTGTGAGACTACTCCTTCTATCCAGGTGATGCTGGGTAGCTGCTTCGGTAATCTGAACATTAGCTACATAAATGAGAGATACCTCCCCTTATTTGTTTCACTTTGAGGAAGCTGTTTGTTTTGGTTGGCTATTTTCATTTCACTGTCATCAATACAACAGCATGTTTTAACACAAAAAATATCATAAAATGTTTTCTTAATTGTGCTTGCGCATTATTTGAAATGAACTTAATTGTTAAGAACACATTTTATGATATTCTCATGTTAAAACATGCAGTTGTATTGATGACGGTGAAATGAAAATAGCCGACCAAAACAAACAGCTTCCTCAAAGAGAAACAACAAAGGGAGGTTATTCTCATTTATGTAGCTAATGTTCAGATTACCTCTGCTAATTGTTTCTTTTAAAGGTTTATTTTATTTAAAAAAATTTTTTTTAAATTTAGAATTTTTAAAGATTTAAAAAAAAATGTATTAAATAATTTTTCTTTTTTTTTCTTTTTTAATTTTCTTTTTTAATCAGATTCTATAAAATTCCTAGTGGCCACTCATTCTGCTTCGTTACTCGTCTATCAAGATGTTGAATTACTGTGGGCAGCAAAAATGGACCAGACTCCTATCCAAATTTGTACTGGATCTTTTCAGTAAGTCACTTAAAAAACACATTTAAACTGGTAATCTGAACATTAGCTACATAAATGAGAGTAACCTCCCCTTGTTTCTTTCACTTTGAAGAAGCCGTCTGTTTTGATCGACCATTTTCATTTCACCTTAATCAATACAACTGAGTGTTTTTACACAAAATATCATAAAATGTGTTCTTAATAATGAATAAGTTCATTTCAAATAATGCACAAGCACAATTAAGAACACATTTTATGATATTTTCGTGTTAAAAGATTCAGTTGTATTGATTCGAACAAATTCGTATTTTCAGAATAGATTTACGGTGAAATGAAAATGGCCGACCAAAACAGACAGCTTCCTCAAAGTGAAAGAAACGAGGGGAGGATACTCTTATTTATGTAGCTAATGTTCAGATTACCTTTAAACTTTCATATCAACATTATCTACACATTAAGTTCAGAGGTGATTGTGGTGTAATGGTTATCATCATAGAAAATGGACATGGCAGCCAGAGTTCAAATCCTGGATAAGGCAGTTTGTATTTCACATAGCACTAATACCTTTTGTAAATGTATGAATCCAACTAGTTTCCTTCCAGCTACGGGTAAATAGTGGGACAGACTGAGTTCTTTAACCTTGGTATGGCAACCAGTCTAGGAGAAGGAAAACTCAAATTCAAACCTATAAAGCTTTGCTTCAAAATTGTCCTTGTGTTGCATCCTGCTCGTGTGGAGGGGTTGGGTAAATACAAAGTTCTACAAGCAAACACACATTTTCTCATCGTCTTCTTTGATGAGCTTTAAAATTTTAATTTCCAAATCAAAATGAGAAGATATTTTTTTTCTAATGCCATACTTCAATATTATATATAATCTTATTATAATGGAGATTTAAAAACTTTTACATTTTTTCAGGTCAATTAACTTTGAACCACGTATCTCTGTCAATCTGTGTTACGCCTCAAAGATATGTGGTTCAAAGTTAACTGACCTGAGAAAAAGTTTTTAAATAAAATAACTGGTGCATTATATTGTTTATTCATTAATATATCAACACTGAAAATTTCATTAAATTCGGTTATTCCTTGATTTTTGGTATTTTTTTTCTTCAGTGGGGTACATACGATGGTGGAATTTATGTCCATTAAGTAGGATTTAACCAAGAATTTGGTTAAAAATAAAATCTTTCAAAAGATGAGTTTAAAAAAGGAGTTTGAATATCTAACAAGAATGAATAAAATAAAAACGTTTTCAGCATAAAAAATAACTCAAAGTTTGACAGTCTGTAAAATCCAACAAACGAACCAACTAATTGTTAGGGTCCCATCTATCAGTTAAATAGATCTAAAAATGAGTTTAAAAAAATTGAATACCCAACAAGAATGAATAAAATAAAAATCTCTTTGACATAAAATAACCCAAGGGTTTGGAGATCAACTTTAAGAAAGTCTAGAAAGGAACAAGTCATTGTGTCCCGATTACGCATTGGTCACACAAGACTAATGCACTCCTGTATACTCAACCAAGAACAACAACCACAGTGTGAAACATGTCAAACACCCCTGACAGTTAAACACATATTCATGGAATGCATTTTTTTTTGCTCACATCAGAAACCGTTATTTTAAAGCAAACAATATGAAAGATCTGTTTGAAAATGTCAACATGGAGGACATTCTGTCCTTTTTGAGGGAAATAAAATTATACCATAGAATATAGACATGAAACTAATCAATACCATACAACAATGGTGCTAACACATTTTTAAAACCAATCACTAAAAGTATAAATATAAATACACAACATATATTACTTCCTAACTGTTAGGCATGACATAACCCCAGACGGATTGATATGCTGTTACAATCAATCAACCCACCAACCCACCAACCAACCAACTGTAAATCCAACCAACCAACCAATATTTACATGCATTTTTCCATAAAAAGAATTAAAAGAAAAGTATTATTTTCTGTAATTATGAACACTCTTATTTCAGAGGAAGAGATGGAATGATGGTCACACTGACAGAAGAAGGTCATCTTCAATGTTCGTATTTGGGCAGTGACCCTGATTTATTCACCCCACCCTTAGTAGATGCTCGAGATATTAGGTATGAAGATGTTGACAAAGAAATCACTGACCTCAACAAAAAGATTAAAGATATGTCAAACAAAACAGGTGAGGGATTTCTTTTTATTCTTTCTCTTTTTTGTTGTTGTTGTGTCTTTTATTAAATTGTATTAAGCTGCAATAATTCTGTGTAGTGGAAGTGAAAAACAGGATAAAATGTCAGTTATCTTAGATTTGGCTACTCATTCCCATCGATCAAAAAAACAATGCTTAGTGTGATATGTATGCAGAAGAGGATAGCTGAGAAGGCCCTGTCGGCTAGGGCATTAGAATACATTGATCAAGAGGGGCCTCTGGGCCAGACCCTTACTTTGGCTAGACAGGCAGTCGGAGAGGCCCCTCTTGATCAATCATCTGATCATGTTAAGCCCTAGCACCTATATGATTGTCCCACCCTATTGTACTTATAGCAAGGCCCAACCCTTTTTATCATATGGGTGCTTGAAGGCAGTGGCTGAGGGTCTTCATATCGGGTGTATTACACTAAGCTCTAACTGATGGTAAGGTTCCAGTTCTGGAAGTCTGGGGAATGTGGAGCACCCCTTCATCATTATTGCTCCCAGGTCCACTCTGACCGGAGTGGTTGTACCTGTTAGGGTTCCATCTATGGGTTAAATAGGAAAATGTATTTATAAATGAAATTGAATATCGATTAAGAATGAATTCATTTCAAAACTTTGTCAGCATTAAATGACCCACTGAGGTTGATATGCTGCAAAACAAAACAAACAAAATTGGAGTGGTAGTACCTGTTAGGGTTCCATCTATGGGTTAAATAGAAAATTTGTTTAAAAAACTTTCATCCAAACTATCGCTACCAATCTTTAAAAAAAAGAGATACAAGAAATAATTATCTCCCCTTAGATAATTTACGTGTACATTAGGGACTTTTTATAGGGTGTTAGATGACAGTCCCAGAAACCCCTTCTTGATCTCAACTCTCTCATCTGGGTCTATTGAATACACTGTATATCTTTGAAGAGGTAAGACCCCCCCCCACCTGTTGGCTGTGGGTGGTGACCTGTGATGCTTAAGGATGGATTCCTATTGGCTGAGCAGTCCATGACATGCAACACTCCACTTTTGCTTTTACTTGGGCTAGATGAGCGGTTGGAGAGTCCACATCCAATCAGTCGGCTAGTCACATCAAGCCCTAGCACCTATATGATTGTCCTGACTGTATTACTCTTATAGCAAACCCTAACCCTTATCATGTGCAAAAAGGTGGTGACTAAGGATCTTAGTATCCTGGGTACGATGTTATATTGCATCTTGTGGTGAGGTTCCAATTCTGGCAAGTGTGGAGTAACCCTTTATCACTATTAATCCCAGGTTCACTGTTACCTGTAGTTGTAGCACCTGTTAGCATCTCATCTATGGGTTAAATAGATAAAAAAATGAGTTTTAAAAAATGTGTATAGAAAAATTTTGGTAATCTGAACATTAGCTACATAAATGAGAGTAACCCTTCCCTTGTTTGTTTCACTTTGAGGAAGCCGTTATGTTTCGGTCGGCCATTTTCATTTCACCGTAAATCTACACAGAAAATATGAATTTATTCAAATCAATACAACTGTGTGTTTTAACATGAAAATATCATAAAATGTGTTCTTAATAACAATTAAGTACATATTTTATGATATTTTCATATTAAAACATGCAGTTGTATTGATTTGAACAAATTCGTATTTTCAAACAAACAAGGGGAGGTTACTCTCATTTATGTAGCTAATGTTCAGATTACCAAAATTTTACTACCCAGCAGGAATGAATAAAAAAACCCTCCTTCACTATAAAATAACCCAACAAGGGTTGACATGCTGTAAAGACCACCAACCTACATTGTTAACCTCTGTTTGCCTCTATTCTTTGAACAGTAGAGATGTTGTCTCTGACACTGCCAGGGAATGGTAAAGCTACATGGCTATATCAATTACATTAATGTTTTATTTCTCAACTCTTCTGCAATTAGCACGATGTGACATAAAATCAATTTTTGAGCAGAGTACAGCTAGTTTAAATTCAGTGTTTTCCTTCTTCTAGACTGGTTGCCATACCTAACTGTACATGCTCAGGTACATTTGTGGGTAATCTGAGCATTAGCCACATAAATGAGAGTAACTTCACCTTGTTTATTTCAGTTTAAGGAAGCCATATGTTTTGGTCAGCCATTTTCATTACACTGTAAATCTGCACTGAAAATACGAATTTGTTCAAATCAATACAACTGTATGTTTTAACACGAAAATATCATAAAATGAGTTCTTAATTGTGCTTGCGCATTATTTGAAATGAATTTAATTATTATTAAGAACACATTTTATGATATTTTCGTGTTAAAATATTCAGTTGTATTGATTACGGTGAAATGAAAATGGCCCACTAAAACAAATAGCTTCCTCAAAGTGAAATAAACAAGGAGAGGTTACTCTCATTTATGTAGCTGATGTTCAGATTACCCATTTGTGTTTATTTTAAAAAAAAGGGCAAGAGTTATTTTAGCTTGAAAATTTCACAGCCCTTTCATTTTGTCTTTTCTTTTTATTTCAGGTTCCTTAATGCCTCAAGTTAGAGAGACAGAAGCTATTGAAGTGACCAGTCAGATACAACCTGGATTCAAAATGATACCTGTAAGCTGATTAAAATATTTACTCACATTTCATTTTTGTTTCTGAGTATTTATTAGTCAGTTGAAAAAGGTATGATAGAATTCAGAAAATTCTCTAAGAGTAAATTTGTCTCAACTTTCATTACACCTTCAGCAATGTCAGTATATGCATCAGAAAGGTAGTAATATCTCATCTACAGAAAGTAATATCAGTGTACCCATAGGAAAGGCATGGGCTGCTATTGAGAGATTATTGATCATATAGAAATCTAATCTCTCATAAGATAATGCTATAATTCTTCCAAGTTGTAGCTGTGTTGGTGTTACTGTATGGCTGCACCACATGGACTCTAACGAAATGCTTTGAGAAAAAGCTAGATGGGAACTACCCAAATATGCTGAATGTAGTCTTGAACAAATCTTCGAAGCAGCACCCCACAAAAAAGCAACTGTATGGCCACTTACCTCCAATCACACAAACCATCCAAGTAAGACTGTAGAGAGTGATTAGCATCCAGCTGTGTTACAAGCTGAGTACGTTGTGATGACCCAAACTTGGTAGGTTGTTTAAATAGTAGATTGGACTATTCCACTTGTGTATTTGGGTTAAGTTCACTTTCTGGATCCTGTTTGGCTGTTGGTTTTAAAGTGGACACTTTCATCTGTATAAACTGAACACTTGACTGTGTTCAAGCATTTAGTGTAGAGCGAATTCCGTTATGTTCTCTTTTCTTTTTGTCTGGTTACTGGATGCTGGTAACAGCCTTCCTGTGGAGGTGAGTATGATGTTTATTCTACAAAGACAAAAAAGATGCTGGACACATTTTAAACTGAAGCAGGTGGAGCTGATAAGAGACCCAGTGTTGGGTGTGTTGGTGCAATTTTGTAAAGAGAAGTCAGTTAAAAATGAAGAAAAGAAAATATATATATATGATTAGAGGATAATTCTATGTCAAATCATCCAGGACATGTCAACAACCCCCTTCAATATTTCTGAAATTTTGTACAGGTGTGGATTATGTTAAAATTATGTTATCTTGTGGCTGCAGTGCCTCATCGGGATATTGATCTTGCTATGAAAAAATCAGAAATCATCAATAACTTAAAATTGGTTGACTTTAAGACTTTTTTTATAGCATTTTTGGATTCCTTGGGCGAAAAAAATGCTTTTATAAACCAATTTTTAGGAGTAGGGAAGCTCTAGAACTCATTTTACAGACAAAAATAGATTCTAAAAGGTCACCATTTTTTGCGCCCCCCCCCCCCCATAAAATTTGGAGAGCTAACTCCACCAATTTTTGGAATTAGACGCCCAAATTTTTGGGTTGTCTAATGTGAACATAGTCCAAACCTGGAAAAAAATTCAGAAAATTTGAATAGGGTGGGTGATAATTTTATTTTTTTCTGACTTGAGTAGTGGTATATTTTCAGTTACAGACATACAAACACACAATTTCCATTATAATAAGATGTATAGATTTTCTTGTATCTTTAATTTCAGGCTGAGTATGACCACGAGGAGGGCGGAGATTCTCAAGTTCCTTCGGTAACGGTCAAGGTAACAAACACTCTCATTTCTCACAAATCAGTTTTATAGAACTTGTAACTTATGAATAATGTAAAATAAATTTGTTTTAGTAGGGTTCAGTTTTACTTATTATTTTTCTATTATTATACTGCATTATTGGCTGGATCTGTTGAATACACTGTCTGCACCACTGCAGGGGGATAAAATACCCCCCCCCCCCCGTCAATAGGCTCATCAGACAAAAAACAATACCCCTGGTGTAGTGCTAGTGAAAAGGGGATAGACTCCCTTGCTGTCTGGCTAATAAAGACAATGAACCAATCCACCAACTTAAAAATAAAATATATTAAATATATTAAGTTATAAGATTATGAAATGATATCAGTTTTTCTGAGATACTCTGTACATCTCAAATAATACCAGTTTTTCTTAAATGCCCTGTACATCTTAAATTATAGGAAATTTTCTTAAATGCCCTCTACACCTCAAATGATATAGAATTCTTTGAAATGCCCTGTACATTTCAAATGATATCAAATTTTCTTAAATGTCCTGTACATCTCAAATAATATAAAAAATTCTTAAATGCCATGTACACCTCAAATGATATAGAATTCTTTGAAATGCCCTGTACACCTCAAATGATATCAAATGTTTCAAATTGCCAGGTACATCTCAAATGATATCAAATTTTCTTAAATTGCCCTGTACATTTTAAATAATATCAAATTCTTTGAAATGCTTTGTATATCTCAAATGATATCGAATGTTTTTTAAACACCCTGTATATTTTGTCCATTTTCTAGTTTTTGTTCTGTTTCTTTTCAGATTATGTTTAGTTCAAAAATCCTTCTGGAAAACATCAGTTGCAATATTAACGTTCTGCCTCCACTTTTTACTGACAAGGCAGAATTTCAAATCTCATCACTTGGTATGTGAATTCTTTATTTCCGCCTATCTCTTAGCAACAAAGCACAAAATATATCATATCTTCATTTAATGATTTTTTTTTCTGCTTACTTTACTTGTTCTGGTTCTTGCTGACTGATTATTCCAACTTGTTGTCCGCCAATATTATCTTGTTGAGTTGATTTCTGATTCTTCTGTTCTTTAATCTTACTAATTCTTCTAACTTCTGGCTTGGGCTTTGTTTGTTTTTTTTAATAAGTAACTAACAAGACTTTAAGTTGTTTGATCAAGCTTTTATTATTTATCTAGCCCATATTTATTCTGTGTGGACGAGATGACCCAGCAGGGAAGACAATTACGTCTTTTCAAAGCCAGGGTCGAATCTGAATAACTAAAACTAACTATTTTCATGTCTCTGTACCGGAGGTCAGTTGGGGGTCATCTAAAATGTCAATCATACCCACCAATGGTTATGGAAAAATGACCCACCTCCGGTTTTAAATCTAATGAACTTTATTTAAAACTAACTTACAGGTACGCTCACAATTTATGAACTCTCATGAATTGTAACAAAATGAGAGATGAAATTAAGGTAATTACTTTCAGATGAAATGATGTGTTTTTATAAATTTACCTTATTAGGTTTTTGTTTCTTTTTCTAGAGCCAAACAAGACGAAAGAAGTGTTTGCTTCCTTTAACCTTGGTTCCCAGGGACTCCCCACAAATCTGACTGCTCAGGTGTGTGCAAGTTACCTATGGCCTTCAACAGGTAAAAATTCAATCTTATTTAATTATGGTCAATTCATGTTCGCCCTGTCGGCTGGGGCTGTAAAATACACTGGCTGCACCTGCAATGTGTATAAAAAAATGGGTGCATATCGCATAAATGCATCCATGTCCTCCTGCCCTAAAAAACGCTAAGTGGTGCCTGCTGAAAAACCAACCTGCACTAAATAAATTGAATAAATACCGGAAAAAAAAAGATAAATTTGTGACGGTTGTTTTGAATTAAAATAAAATGAAAATACCGAAAATAAACATATTTTAAAGGTGTGTGTGTGTATGTGGAAATATTTACATTTATTTGTCAATAAAACAGCTGAGTGGTGGCTTACTTTTAACGACTTCAAACCATTAAAAAAAGTATTTTAACAAGGGGGGAGGGTTAAAATATTTACATTTACTTGTCGAGAAAAATATCGCTTTCATATCACATTAACTTTTCAGGTAAAACGCCTTCAAACAACTAGGGAGTTCAATCGTGACGCAGGTTCGTTTTTCAGCAGGCACTGCTTAGTGTTTTTTTAGGGCAGAGGCCAGAATGCATTTATGCGATAAAAGAAATTGAGTTTGAAAAAAAAAAAATTAAATACCCAACAAGAATAAATAAAACAAAATGTCTTCAGCATAAAATAACCTAAGAAGTGTTGACATGCCGTAAAATCCAACCGACCTTACATGTACCCGGTCATGATTAACAGAATGAGAAAAATCTATTCCAATGGATTAAATAAAGGGTTCGTTTTGAAGTTCGGTGAAGGCTCCAGATTACGACAAGAAACAGCTGAAGAAGGCTGGAGGGCACATCGGTCGAAACGTTGTGTATATAACAATAAAGATGAGGACAACAGTCCAAAAATCTAAATGATACAAAAAAGTTATTCTGCATTTATGTGAGTTGTTTCCCTTATTATGAATTTAATTTGTCGTAGTTACCTCCCTTTGTCATGTCAGGCGGATGGATAAAGGCCGCATCCCCAAAGACCTACTGTATGACGAATTAGTAGAAGGCACCCAACCGGTAGGGAGACCAAGCCTGCGCTTTAAAGATGTCTGCAAGAAGGACACGAAGACATGCCACATCAACACTAACTAATGTTCAGATTACCTAAATTTCTGTTGCTAAAAGAATCCATGGGGGTAGACTGTTCTCATTCTGTCAACCAAGTCATGGTTGACCTGAATGAGCACAGTCTAGCACTGTGAATTAAATAAAGGGGTAGGTTTGAAGTTCCGTGAAGGTTCCAGAGTTCGAGGAAATTCCTGAGTCAGACAAGAAGAAATACCTGAAGAAGGCTGGAGAGCACATCGACTGAAACTTTGTGTAGATAACAATAAAAATGAGGACAATAGTCTGAATAATCTTTCTTTCTTATATTTCTTCTTTGTAACATGTCCTTTTCCTTCCTTTTTTTTCTTTATAATAAAAACAGTGATCCATTATTTAGCTAAAGTGACGACACTCATAAGAAATAAATTCATAAGCAATATCAGATAATTCGGATTTACATTTTTGCATTTCATCTTGGCTGATTTAAATAGTCTCATTTTTAACCAGAGGGTGTTGCAAGATGATAACGGTTGGACAATTAAGGAACATGAGTATTTATATGATTTTAAATAGTAATGTAAAATAAAAGTTTTAATGACTATTCTATGCTTGTTTCTGACTTTTTACAGGCAGTTCCCGTCAGATGACTAGTACCGTCAAACTCCCGTTATACCTGGTCATTCGATCATGTCCTCCTGTCAAAAATGCTAACCACAAAATTACGATTGAATCAAACAAAGCATCAGCTAATCTCAACAATATTTTTCCTGGTAAGTTTATTTTTAATTTTACTAAAAATGTTTGACACATAGCCTAGTGGATAAAGGAGTTAGGTTAAGACAGTTCTAAGTGATAGTTATCTCTAGACTGCAGGTTCAATCCTGGTCAGGGGCAGCAGTAACATAAAATAATAATTAACACTGCTTAACACTTGTAATGGTTATGGTTAGCGGAATGAGAACAGGATACACCCGTGGACTGAATAAAGGGTTTGGTTCAAAGTTTTGTGATGGCTCCCAATTACGACAAGATGGTTCCCGAGTCTGACAAGAAATACCTGAAGAAGGACGGAGGGCACATCAGCTGAAACATTGTACAGATAACAATGAAGATGAGGACCATAGTCCAAATAATACTAAAAATGTTTGATGTTATGTTATATAGCTGTCTCTTTACTTAGTATATACATTATGCTTGTCTTGATATTGAATGAACATGTATACTATCTCATTATAATGGAGATTGTGTGTTTTTCTGATTGTAACCGAAACTATATTACTACTATGTCACATTCTCCATGATTTTATTTTTATTTAAACCTCAATCATTAATAAAATTATTTTTGATTATTAATACTGTTGACCATATACGGTATATATACAACAAAATAGCAGTTTACAGTGTGAATGGGAAGGCTAATTTGCATATTGATATTAAACATTTGATTTTAATAAATATGTGCTTAGTATTATTGATTTCTAATTGTTTGGTTTTATCTTAATGAATATGAGCAAAAATCCCGGGAATAAATCTTAAAAGAAATCCATTAACAAGAAGAAATAACTAATTTTATTTTTTATTTCCTATTTTAAGTAAATAATAAAATTAGGGAAATTTAGCAATGAAAGACGGGAGTGATGGAAAGTAAATTTCAGTTGTTCTATTTTTCGATTATACACCCCTCTGTTTCAAATCTTTTTATCTGCATTCTTATTTAGTTTTGTTAGCCTTTCTAATTTAATAGAATATCTTATTACATTAAAACTTAAATACTTGCACCTGGAAGGTGCATATATTTGCTAGTAGATATTTATTATCGTATGAGAGTTATCCATGGTTATATCCTCCATACTAAATCTTCTTTGTACTTACTTCTGTATTTCTTCTTATGATTGTGAGAAGCACTTTCTTATGGTCGATTCTGTCTTCTTAGCTGTCTCTGACTGGTTCCAGTGGTTTCTTCATCTTAAGATGTTGGTGGAAACATCATGCGCTGTCGTTTGCTTTTAATAATAAACTCAAGACACATATTTTTGTGAAAAACTTTTACATTTTTTTCAGGTCAGTTAACTTTGAACCACATATCTTTGAGGCATAACACAGATTCTCAAAGATACATGGTTCAAATTTAATTGACTTGAAAAAATGTTAAAAGTTTTTAAATAAAATAACTAGTGTATTACATCTTTTATTCGTTAATATATCAACTTAAAAATTTCATTAAATTCGGTTAATTCCCTGATTTTTGGTATATTTTTTTTTCTCTTTCGGCGAGGTGACATACGATGGTGGAATTTAGGTCGGTTAAGTTTGAATTAATCAAACATTTATTCTAGAAAGAAAATTTTGCAAGGGAGGTAATTAAGTTTTAATACTAAAGAGTTACCTCCCCGTAAAAATATTTAATTCAAACTTTAGCTTATACTATCATCTGCCGCATATTAAAATCTCCGATCTTCTCGTGTTGGGAAAAATAATCAGGTTTAATCTCAAGATTCTGACCTCCAAACAGCACCTCCCCTTTTGCACTATAAGATGGCAGTGTCAGTTAATACCTAAGGCGCCTCATAGCCCTGTCGGTGAAGCCTAGAATACGTTGACTATATTCCCTGCAGAGGGATAATCCTCCCACAAACAGGGGTGTCCTGGCTATGACACTAAACTTTATCCGGTGGTGAGGCTCCAGTTCTTGAGATCTATGGAGTGTGAAGTCACCGCTTGATTGCCATTACTCCCAGGCCCACTCTGGACTGTTAGAGTCCCTTGTATGGGTCAAATAGATCGTATGAAAATTATTTGTATTGGATAAGAATACATGAAGTTATATTACTCTGTGCAGTTATATTACTATGGAGGCACGTGGTCTAATGGTTAGAGTCATAGGAAATGGACTCGTCGACCCGAGTTCAATTCCTGGTCGAAACTGTTTGCCTTTCACATAACGCTAATACCCTTGGGAAAGGTATAAATCCAATTCTCTCTCCAGCTATAGGTAAATAGCAGGGCATATGAGCTCTTTAACCATGGCTAGGTAACCAGTCTAGGAGAAGGAAAACTCTGAATTCAGACCTGTTAAACTTAAGAAATTGACCTTGTGTCACATCCTGCTTGTGGGGAGGGGTTGATAAATATATTTATTACTCTGTGCAATATGAGTATAATCCCAAAAGTAAGGTCTGCAAAGCACTGGGGATGCAGGGAAACTATTCGTGTTACTATTGGCAACACTGTTGTGTTTGTTTTTCATTCACCTGCACCCACCCTTGTACATGCCATGCTGCCAACTTTTAGTCTTAGCTTGGCAGTCATTTCTGATGGAGCTTCCATTAACGCTACCACCAAGTGTGAAGTTTGCATAGGTGTTTTGTTTTTGAATGCAAAATGCATTAAATTGATTGAAATTCATCACCAATTAATGAAAGTGTATGGTGAGTCATGCATGGATATCAAAAACGCCTCCAAGCGATGTAGGGAGTTTGTAACAATGACAAGGTTCAATGTTTCCTCAATAATATGTGTCGAGCTAGTTTTTGTATACACGTCGTATACAAAAACTTCCATAGCTCCTATAAAAATGTATCGACTGAAATGGTGATTATGTAGAAAAATCGGTAATCTGAATATTAGTTACATAAATGAATCCAACCCTTGTTTGTTTCACTTTGAGGAAGCCGTATGTTTTGGTTATCCATTTTAATTTCACTGTAAATCTACACTGAAAATACGAATTTGTTCAAATCAATACAACTGCATGTTTTAACATGAAAATATCATAAAATGTATTCTTAATAACAATTAAGTTCATTTCAAATAATGTGCAAGCACAATTAAGAACTCATTTTATGATATTTTCGTGTTAAAACATGCAGTTGTATTGATTTGAACAAATTCGTATTTTCACTGTAGATTTATGGTGAAATGAAAATGGCCCTCCAAAACATATGGCCTCCTCAAAAGGAAATAAACAAGTTCGTATTTTCAGTGTAGATTTACAGTGAAATGAAAATGGCTGACCAAAACATATGGCTTTCTCAAAGTGAAACAAACAAGGGGAGGTTACTCTCATTTATGTTATGTTCAGATTACTGAAAAAACAATACATGTTCAAAGTTTAAAATGATGTAAAGATCATTGACAATAAACAATATATGTTTCTGTGATTTCTAAAAATTTTTGAGACCTTACTATTAGGATTACCCTTGTATGATACAAAATAATATATGATATTAATTTCTTTTTTTCTAGAATTTGTTGGAACAAATGCTTCTGGCCCTGGATCTGCATTAGGTTTCCAGATTTATAATGGACCTGTGGTGACTGTTTTGGCTTCAAAATCAGGTAACAAAAAGATTGGCTCTTATTATTTTTATTTTCTCTTATTCACAAAATGAACTTAACTTGATATTTCACATAGGATGATTGTCTTTAATTATAATCTTTCACTGAAATCCTGCATGTACATAAGAAAAAAACTCTGAACTTGGCAGGTTCATATTTTCTAAAGTAGAATTTACTCCCTCACAAAATTCTTTGGTGAACTAAGGCAGACATAGTAGATGTTAGGAAAAAAATATTATGAAAATTGAAGTGGACACATTTTCTGCAGACTGACCATTAACTACATAGGTGAAAAGTTGTTGATTTTGGAGTCGTGCATTTGGATAAGCAAACTAAAATTTTCTCTCGGGTATAGGGTTAAAATAGTTATATTTGGATTCTACAGTCCTTATTTGCCCTACATACCAAATTTCAGAAATATTGAATATATGGAAGTATTCAAAATTAAAAAAAAAAAACACTGATATTCTGTGACACTACATGGCCTTAATTTAGAGTCAAAATAGGAAAATTATACCCCCCCTCTAAATTGGAAATGGTAAGGTTTAACACAAAATAATTTGGCACACTTTCTTAACTCATGAAGGGAACATTTGTGCCAAATGTCAAGTAATTTGGTGTCGGTGGGTGTAATGCCCTGGTGAATTGACATAAAATGACCCTTGACTGTTTGAGCCAAGTTTCCAGTTGTCCCTCTTCTAGCCCTGAGGTGGTACTGGGTTGATAGATTCATGAATGATGTCATTGGGACATCATCTTGCCCAAACAGTGGTGTTAGAGATGAATTGCCGCTATAGAACATGGAGGATGTGGCAAAGGCAATAATGGCCAAACATCTGAAGCTTGCACAGTTCCTCAGCCCCCATTAGCTATACAGGAGGATTGTGTGAATAAGTGCTTGGTAGGTACTTGGTATTGCTCTTATGGCAAACCCACAACCCATTTTATAATGTATATGCTAGAAGGCAGTGGCTGAGGGTCTTATTGTCATGGTATGATGTTAAACTGCATCTAGTGGTGAGTTTTCAATTTTGGGGCTTTTGGGAATGTGGAGTATCCCTTCATTGCCATAACTATGAAATCTACTCTGACCTGTGGTAATACTTGTTAGGTTCCCATCAATGGTTTAAATGGATAAAAAAACGAATTTAAAAAAAAATGTGTTTAGAAAAAATTTGAATAAAACAAAAGTTTTTGGTATAAAATAACCTAAGGGTTGACATGCTGCATGTAGCGGAAATGACCGTCATGGTGAATAACCAGCTAGCTTCAATTTGTCAGCCCATCTTCGTTGTTCAAAAAGACAACGAGTGGCATGTGGCATATGTAGGCATATGAATGTCCGACGCGAAACTCTAATCCAGTTGACTACGAAGACGGGCAGTCATGGTGCAACCTCCTTTGATTGATATTACATCTTAGTTATTTACGCAATCCATTTATTACAAGTAGGATGTAACACAATTTCACAAGTATGGGGCATCCTGTGAAGATCAAACTAACTATTCAGTAATAATGGATTTGTGAGACTAGCTTGCTTACCATTACAACCGATTGGGATGCCCTATTCAACTCTAATCCAATTGACTATGAAGACAGGCAGTCACTGCGAAACCTCCTGATCGCAAGTGGTAGGATTGCTGTCACCCCTGTTAGCTGAAGTGGTTCGGCTACTGAGAGACATAAATGCTGAGTGAGTTCTGCCAAAAAATGACGTCTTTTACAATGGTGAGAAATGGTTGGACTTACGTTTTCGAGTTGACTGACAAGCGAGTGTTACCTTTTACATGAAAAGATTCGGCTGAAAGACCCAATGGCTTTTTGTGCTTGATATACTGTAAAACCCAACCAACCAACAACCAAAAGAAAGAGAAGATGAGAATTAGAGAGAGAAAAAAACTTGTAATTCTTTAAATCCTTTTATTGTAATGTGACATTGAGAATTTCTTTTTGTTCCCTTTGCAGAGAGATATCGATTACAGTGTGACAATTTTGAGGCAATCTATTTGCTTGCTGATCAATTAGTCACTCGATTAAAGAATCATTTTGACAAAAAACAAACTGGAGAATACAAACTTACATTTACTGGGAATTTGCCGTTACAAGAATATTTTGACATTATCAACACACATTTTGAGGTAAGTCTAAAATGATCAAATAAAAACCTTTTGTGACTTGTTGACAGTAGTATAATTTCTGTGCCTGTTGAATTTCTCTACAATCCATTATTTTGTAGTTACCAAGCACTTTTTCTTTTTCCTTATGAAACTGTCAAATTTCTCCTGAACACCCTGTATGTTTTGTTTTTAACAACCTGGTCTCACTAATGAGTAATAAGAAATTTGTTATGGTAACATAAGGCGTGTACATTATTGAGATTCTAGGTAGATTCATCGCCAGTAAATTTATCACATGGTAAATTCCTCACAGTTAAATTCATTGTATCAGATTAATTGCTCTTATCGGACGTCTTTTTTGTACTCTAACTATGTATTTCTACCGTTTTTAAAGTAAATAAAGGAAGTGTTTTTTTCTTTTCTTTTAAAAAAAAAAATCTATTTCTTCATTTTCATTAAATTATTTTAATATTACTAGCAAATATATGCACCCTCCGGGTGCAAGTATTTAAGTTTTAATATAATAAAATATCATGTTAAATTAGAAAAGCTAATGAAACTGAATAAGAATTCAGATAAAAATATTTGGAACAGAGGGGGTATGATTGAAAAATAGAACAACTTTAAAACTAACACTTCCATCATTTTCCCTTACTCCCGTCTTTCATTGGTAAATTTTCCTAATTTAACTATTTAGTTAAAATAGGAAGTAAAGAATAAAATGACAGTTATATCTTCTTCTTAATGGATTTCTTTTAAGATTTGTCCCCGAGATTTTTGCTCATATTCATTAAGATAAAACCAAACAATTTGAAATCAATAATACTAAGCATATATTTATTAAAATCAAATTTTTATGATCAATATGCAAATTAGCCTTCCAATTCACACTGTAATCCACTATTTTCTTGTATATATAAATACAATTGCATGTTATTAGTATGTAGATGAGGCTAAAAATATTAATAATATCAAACCATTGTTTTAATAATTGAGATTTAAATAAAGATAAAATCATGGAGAATATGATGTAAATAACAAAGGGAATTGTGACTTGAATGGTAATATAGTTTCGGTTACAGACATACAAACCCACAATCTCCATTATAATAAGATTATTTATTGCATAAACCTAGCAAATTTTATATTCACATTTGGATTATGTAAAATTCTTTGTTTACTGTTCGTTTATTTATTTATGATTTTTGTTTAAACTGATTTACTCTGAAATAAGTTCCTTCATAAGTTGTGTAAATACCTCGTATCTTATCCTTTGTCTAGATTTCTTTATTACCTATTCAATTATTTATTAAATTACCATATATATATATATATATATATATATATATATATATATATAGTGTGAACAAAAATTATTATTAAGACAATCAGGAATATTTCTTGTATGTTGTTTAATCTCAACTAGTTTCGACCTTCGGTCATCTTCAGGAGAAAATTTCTTATTTGAAAAAATTGTTGATACATTATTAGAAAGGGAGCATTATAGAAGAATTATAAAAGTTCAAGTGTTATAGTGGGTTTAACATGCTGTTAAAATCTGGGTAGGCAAGTGTGTTTAATAGTAGCATGTTCATTTGTTCCATGAAGAACCTCTATGAGGTAGTTTGTTTTTTAGATGCTCTTATATATGTGAGGGAGGGGTTCATGGGCGTTGTGTATATGACTGTATGTGTATACATATATATGTATGTGTGTGTTTACATATACTGTGTGGGTGTGAGCGCGTGTCTGTATCACGGTACTGTGCTTGTGACTTCTAGATTTTTAATTGGGTCAGGAGTGGCTTGTTTGATGCTTGATGTGTGGTGGTCAGTGTTTGTTTATTTTGGTGACCTCGGCCACCCTCATAGGTGTAGACAGGTTTATTATCCACTATTAAAGAGGACCTGTTTTTTGATTAAAGCTGTATGGATGAAAGCTTTTTAATGTTTGTATCCATCTGTATTCGTGGTTCTCTATTACTGTTTTGGTGTCAGTGTTTGTTAGAATTCTTTCAATGAGCGTAAACTTGGCGTCTCTATTAAAATCTTGATCCTCCAGTCGGAAGTGTTGCTCTATTGGAATGAGCTTATTATAGTCTGTATTTTTTATTCTGTGTCTGTAGTTGTTAAGTCTAAAGTAAAATTCCCATTCAGATTTCCCGACGTATTGTCTTTGGCATTTAGTACAATCTAGAAGGTAAATCACATTTTTGCTTTTGCAGTTTGATTCATGGTAGATTTTAAAAGTTTGTTTTGTTGTGGAGCTTGTAAATGTGTCTGTTGTTTTTATTTGTTTGCAGCATAGGTTGTTTTTTGTACTACAGGGCCGGCAGAATTTTGTGGAGTTTATTATAGGTCTCATGTTGACTACTTTATTGTTTAGTATGTTGTTGCCTCCTATCATTTCTCTGAGGTTATGAGGTCGCCGATAGGTCACTATACCGGGTTCTTGGAAAATGTCTCTGTAATGTATATATATATATATATTTTTTACTTAATATCATTTACTGTACTGTTTCGAATTTTATAAATCGATACATATATCTTTTACTTTGTTTTTCTTTTCAAATTTGCTCTTATAATATAGGGTTACCCTAAACCTTTAGCCATTAATTTTTTAAATTCTTAAAAACAATGATTAAATTCTGAATTTAGCAACAAATAATTTACCTACAATAAATTTACCAGAGACGAATTGTTGATACCATAATTGAATCTTTTATTATGCTGTAATAAAACCAGGTTGTGTGACCAAAAGATTTGTGTTTTATATGTATATCTACTTTTGCTTACTATCAAGTCACATTAAAAGCGCCGGTTCCCACTAGGTCACCAAAGATAAGCAACAATAGGTCTGTTAATTACTTAGATGGGTGACCATTTAAGCAAGAGCAGATACTGTAAGAAACAAAATATTAAAATGACTTGATTCTGCATTAAGTTAAAGTTATGTTGTGTTTTATATGTAAAAAGGAAGCACGTGGTGTAATGGTTAAAGTCATGGGAAATGGACTCGTCGCCCCGAGTTCAAATCCTGGACGTGGTAATTGCATTTCACTTAGCGCTAATACCCTTGGGAAAGGTAGGAATCTTACTCTCCCTCCAGCTATGGGTAAATAGCAGGACAGACTGGGTTCTTTAACCATGGCTAGGTAACCAGTCTAGGAGAAGGAAAACTCTGAATTCAAACATGTTGAACTCCGCTTAAGAAATTGACCTTGTGTCGCATCCTGTTCGTGTGGAGGAGTTGGTAAATATATATATGTAAAAAGATTATCATTTTTTTTTTCTTTTGTTTTTAACAACCTAGTCTCACTAATGAGTAATCTGCCATGTTGGCTGGGGTTCTAGAATAAGCCGACTGCACCTCTGTAGAGGGTTAAGACCCCCCCCCCCAATTGGTCCATCTGTTGGCCGTGGGTGGCGATCCGTGATGCTTAACTGTGATGAGTGACCAATAAAGTTATGTTGTGTTTTATATGTAAATTATATTATCATTTGTTTTATATTCTAATTAAAAGCATCGATTAGAATCATCAAGATGCAAAGTTGAACTCGCTCAGAAAACGTCTCAATTCCGTGCCATCCAGAGAAGACTTTTAATTAAATTCAAAGACAAATCTCCGACGCCTTTGGCAGGACTCGATGTTATCATGGAAGAAACGTACAGGCAGGTGAGTTATATCAACAGATCATTTTGTTGGTATGAATTTTTTTTTATATGTATTATCTATATATCAATATGCTTGTTCCTTAATCTTCTGACTGTTATCATCTTGCAACTCCCTCTGTTTAACACTGGCTAAAGTTTATGATAATCTGTATATATAAAAATATATATGCAAATCTTTATATGTACAGTTGAGTTCTCAATTTTGGTTGAATCCTAACAAGGAAACACTTGATATCATCCACACACACTCACATATATATATATATATATATATATATATATATATATATATACTGAGATGATGATAGGTATGCGTCCTGTGTCACTGACGCATAAAAATCTAAAAAGATGCAGAAAAATCATATCCATGCATCCCATTGTTTTTTTTTCTTCCTCCACCATTTCCAGCTAACTGCAAATATATTTCAATATTTTCTTGAAAATGAATTACATTGTATGAGGTACAAGGTAGGGGTTAGAAGGCTTTAGTATTTCAAAAATAAAAACCCTATAATTTATTAAGAAACCTTAGTTGGGACTCATCAAATTTCCTGGGGCCTCATTCAAATCAAATACATGTGACCCAGGATGCTTTAAATAAAAAGCTATCAGCATCATTGCATATATATATATATATATATATATATATATAATATATATATATAGGGTGACGCAAAAAAAACCAGGTCACACAGAGACTTTTTAAAAAAAGTCAGGCCTATTTTTTTGGTTACCCTGTACATATATATATTAGCTCTGTGCATATATATATATATATATATATATATATATATATATATATATATGGGGTGCACCCCCCCCCCCAAAAAAAAAAGTCTGTGTGTAGCCTGTTGTTTTTGGTCACCCTGTATATATATAAACACACTACTAGCTTGGACATAGAATCAACTAGATTTAACCCGTATGCAATAAAGTAACACTAAATCTGTTCTTATCATTCTGTAATTCTTTGTCTCTCTTTCCAGATTTTGATATTGTCGGACGTGATTGAAGGCAACAATGCTGAACAAGAATTGGCTGCAAATAGTTTGAGTTGTGCAACTCGCCTGTTGAACTTGCTCATCCGATTATGGTGTCCTGGGAATATGACTGAAGAAGAATTTACCATTCTAAACACAGTTCTATCACCCATAGTAAGCAAAAGTGAACACCAGGTAAGATACAAGTGTTTAGGTTATTTCACGACCAATTACTATCTTCTGAATCCTAACAGTAAGGTCTACAAAATATTTAGAAATCACAGAAACGTATATTGTTTATTATCAATGATCTTTACATCATTTTAAACTTTGAACATGAATTTTTCGATAATCTGAACATTAGCTACATAAATGAGAGTAACTTCACCTTGTTTGTTTCACTTTGAGGAAGCCGTGTGTTTTAGTCGTCCATTTTCATTTCACCGTAAATCTACACTGAAAATACGAATTTGTTTGAATCAATACAATTGCATGTTTTAACATGAAAATATCATAAAATGTGTTCTTAATTGTGCTTGTGCATTTATTTGAAACAAACTTAATTGTTATTAAGACCATTATATACCCAGCAAATTAAGTGGGTATATAACACTGATAAATAGTGGATCATTGTAATTGTAAGGAAAGAACATCAGATAGGAAAAAGAAAGCAAATGTAGAAAGAAATAAAGGTGAGAGATAGGAAGCGATAGCACTTATCATCTGTTTCAATGAAATAGAAAAAAAGCTGAAAAGAATGAAAGAGAAAGAAAGAAAAAAAATAAAGGAAAAATAAAGAATTTCCCCAGAGAGTATTATACTTTTTGCATGTTGAACTATTTAGCAATAGCTCTTAAGTAAACATATCAGAAAAAACAGAAAAGAAGAAGTGATACTCTCCAGACTGCATATTAGGCACACCCACATCACCCATTCTCACCCTTTAAAAAAGAAGGATGCCCCAGTATGCCCAATATGCAAATTACAGCTCACTATCAAACACATCCTCCTAAATTGCAACAGTCTCAGAAAGACCCGCACCAAATATTATCAGACAAAAAACTTAAAAGACCTCTTTAAAAATACAAACCCAGAAGACATTTTAAATTTTCTAAAAAAAAAAAACAAGCAACCTTTTCAACAAGATCTAACAAAACATAACCAGGTTATTTCCTATAACTCCAACCTAAAAAAAGGGAAACCACTCTGAGTGACTGATAAATTATTTATTTATTTTCCCATTAAACTAACCCTAAACCCTAATCGTAACTGTAAACCCTAACCCTGTCTTCTTTTTTCCTAGATCAATAAATAAATAATTTATCAGTCAATCAGAGTGGTTCCCCTTTTCTTAGGTTGGAGTTATTGGAAATAACCACATAACCGAATACCACCATAAAACTCTACTTTATACACTGAGATCCATATGTAAAAATATTCTATATAACCTTTTCTGGCATTAAATGACCAACAGAGGTTGATATGCCATTAAACAAAACTCAAACTCAAAACTCAAACTTAAGTAAACATATCAAATGATGTAATAGAAACTATCTTTTTGGTACAAATAATGTTCAATATATGGGAAATAATGATAGAAAAAATTGTTGTCTTAGACGCAGTACCACATCGGGATATTGAAATCATCAATAACTCAAAATTGGTTGACTTTAAGACTTTTTTTATATCATTTTTGGATTCCTTGGGCAAAAATGCTTTTATAAACCAATTTTTAGGAGTAGGGAAGCTCTGGGACTCATTTTACAGACAAAAATAGATTATAAAAAGTCACCATTTTGCCATTTTTTGCAACCCCCTTCAAATTTGGAGAGCTAAAAATTGACATAACTCTGCCAATTTTTGGAATTGGAAGCTCAAATTTTGGGAATTGTCTAAGGTTAACATAGTGCACCCCTAGAAAAAATTTTAGAAAAATTGAAGTGGGTGGGTGACAATTTTACTTTTTTCTGGATGATTTGACATGGTATTACCCAATTGTCAAATAATCATACTATGGTATATTCACGATTCCTGCTAGTCTCAAATAAATCTGACATATTAACAGTAATTTTCTTTTTTTGATGAAGGGCTGGGAAGAGAGTGTGGATGCTGCCATCACCCATTTATTGAGGACTGTACTGTCAAGGAATACCAAAGACACAACCATTAACCCCGTACCATTCAGTCTGCCAGCCGACACAACCAAAGTTTGTAAACACATCACAACTTTCTGTGATAAACTGGGAAAGGGTGCAAGACTGACCCGTTCCATAAATGGTATGTAACTTTTTTATAGAAATTTTTTTATTTTAATTTTTTGAAGGCAAAAAGGTTTTTAGAATTACTAGGTATTTATCTCTTTGCCTACCAAATTTCCCTGGTATCTTTTACCTGTATGATGGGATATTTAAAAGTTCACTATCTGTTCACCTCAGAACTCATTCTATTCAAATAAAGTCCTATTATTGTTGTAATCTGAGTTCTTCTGCTCAATTATAATGAACTAAAGTTTTTTTTTGTACTTTGCTTGGGTGTGGTGTGTGTAGAAAAAGTTTCTGTGAGCAGCTTAAATCTTTGCCTACCAAATTTCCCCCACAGCTGTACCAAATTTTCTTGGTATATATTTTTTTATTCATCTCAGAACTCATTCTATTCAAATGAAGTCCTATTATTATTGTAATCTGAGTCCTTCTGCTCAATTATAATGAACTAACCATCAATTTTTGTACTTTGCTTGGGTGGTGGGAGAGCAGCTGTAAGCAGTTTAAAGTAGGCAAAGAGTTAATTACCCAGACAACTTTACTTTACTTATTAGAATTACAATGTTTACTCTGAAATTTTTCCAAATTTGCAAATGTTTCTTAGTCACCATTACACAAACTTTCAGATGAAAATCTTTTCTATTTTAAACTCTGAACAAATGTCTATCTCTCCCCCCTCTTTCTCTTTTCTCTCTCTCTCTTTTTCTCTCTCTCTCTCTTTTTTCTCTCTCTCTCTCTTTTTCTCTCTCTCTCTCTTTTTTCTTTTTCTCTCTCTATCTCTCTCTCTCTCTCTCTCTCTCTTTTTTCTCTCTTTCTCTCTTTCTTTTTCTCTCTCTCTCTTTCTTTTTCTCTCTCTCTTTTTTCCGGCCTGAGATAACACTTTGATGAATATGTAGTCATAAAGACAAAGATTCCTCCAACTTTTGACATGTACTCCACGTCAACCAATCATCTCTGTCAACAAATCATCTAAGGTGCCTTTGCTTCTGGCTGACAATTGTAAACAGTTTTGTACGTCTTATTGTTTTCTTTGGCAACTGTTAGTCACTACCAAAACATTAGTAGTTAAGAAGGTGTTATGTTTTTACATACAGATAAAATACCAAACACTCAATGAAAATGCAAGACCAGGTTGTTGGAAATTAACAAGGTTTTATTAAACACAGGATAATGATGATTTTCCCAACCCTATTGCCCTTACGGCAAGCCCTAACCCCTTTTTATCATATGGGTGCTAGAAGGCAGTGGCTGTGTGTCTACATGTCCTGGGAATGATGTTAAACTCTATCTGATGGTGAGGTTCCAGTTTTGGAGGTTTGGGGAATGTGGAGCACCCCTTCATCACCATTGCTCCCTGGTCCACTCTGACCCAGAGTGGTAGTACCTGTTAGGGTCCCATCTATGGGTTAAATAGAAAAATGTATTTATAAAAAAATTGTATTATCCATTAAGAATTGATTTATTTCAAAACTTTATCGGCATTAAATGACCCACTGAGGTTGATATGCCGTAAGACAAAACAAACAAACAAACAGGATAGTGAATGCTTCTATCCTAAAGGTGACTTAACTAGCCCATCTGTGCTCGGTACAAACCCCAATCCAAAAGGGTCATGATGGAAACCCCACTTCAGCCCCCTACTGATCAAGGGGAGCAACTCTAAATGTTGTTAGGTCTGAACTTAATACAAGGTCATATTTATATGTTACTTGATCTGTAAACCCATAGAGCTCTTGTAACAGTGGTCCATGATGATATTAATGCTGCTGTTTATTGTTCAGTTGAAAATTAGACCTCAAATTGTTCTCTTCTTTAAGCATATTTGAACTCTTTGCCTACTTTAAGCCACTCACAGTGACCCTCCTACTACTGCATGCCCAAGCAAAGTACAAAAACTGATGGTTAGTTCATTATGATTGAGCAGAAGGACACAGATTACAATAATAATAGAACTTTATTTGAATAGAATGAGTTCTGAGGTGAATAGATAGCGAACTTTGAAATGTGCCATCATACAGGTAAAAAGTATCAAGAAAATTTGGTACAGCTGTTGGGGAAATTTTGGTAGGCAAAGAGTTAAGTGTATTGTTCTAATAAAAATCCCATTATTTTGTTCCATTTTGATTGGATTATAGTTATATATATATATATATATTATGGACTCTTCCGTTGATTTTCGACGTATGAGGGTTCATACACACAATGAACACCCACACAGTGATTTGTTTATAGTGGTGAAGGCTTGTGTTGAACCATCCACGCTTTTTGGCACAGTCTATAGGAAAGAATTAGTGCATCAAGGGTTGTCACAAACCCAATCAACGACCGACCTCAGGAATTTTGAATTCAGAGTTATCCCTCTCCTAGACTAGTTACCTACCCAAGGCGGAAGGGCCCAGTCTGCCCTACTATTTAACCCATAGCTGGGGGGAATTTTGAATTCAGAGTTATCCGTCTCCTAGACTGGTTACCTACCCAAGGCTGAAGGGCCCAGTCTGCCCTACTATTTAACCTATAGCTGGAGGGAGAATATATGGATTCATACCTTTCCCAAGGGTATTAGCGCTATGTGAAATGCCAACAGCTTCGTCTAGGAATTGAACTCGAATCAACGAGTCCATTTTCCACGACTCTAACCACTAGCTCACACGCCTCCATATATATATATATATATATATCTATATCTCCGCCCTGTTGGTGGAGGCTGTAGAATATGCCAACTGCACCTCTGCAGAAGAGTAAGACCCCCGCACCCACTGAGGACACTTGTTGATTGTGGGCGGTAACTCATGATGCTTAAAGTTGGAATCCTGGTGACTGAGCAGTTCATGACATGCAACACTTCACTTTGGCCTGTACTTAAGCTAGTTGGATGGTTGCAGCCCTAGCACCTATATAACTGTCCCGACCCTGTTACTTTTATGGCAAACTCTTTTATCATATATGTGCTAGAAGGTGGTGGCTGATGGTCTTATTGTTCTGAGTATGACAGGTACAATTGGACACATAGTATAGTGGATAAAGGAGTTAGGTTAAGACAGTTCTAAATGACAGTTATCTTTATACTGCTGGTTCAATTCTGGCCAGGGGCAGCAGTAACATAGAATAATAATTAACACAGCTTAACACCTGTACCCCAGCTATGGTTATCGGAATGAGAACAGGATACCCCCGTGGACTGAATAAAGGGTTAGGTTCAAAGTTCCATGATGGCTCCCAATTACGACAAGAAGGTTCCAGAGCCGATAAAGTTCCCGAGTCTGACAAGAAATACCTGAAGAAAGCTGGAGGGCACATCAGCCGAAACATTGTACAGATAACAATGAAGATGAAGACAATAGTCCGAATAATACAAATAATACTATCAAGCCTCATCTCAAAGATTCTGAGAAATCCTGCATACATGTATATACATAAGCAGAATGAGAAGTGGAATAATATATACATAGTTTATAGATGATCCAATTTTTCTGCTTACCCTATCCTCTCTCCTCCCTCTGCTGATACTGGTTTCATGTCTTGTCCTTTGTTTTGTAGATGGAAGCAGCATCAGCATTGACCCTGTTTGTCCTGTCAAGTCAACAACAGCCGCAGCAGCCACAGCAGTCCATGTGCCAAAGGTTAATGGTGAAAGCAACCTTCCAGCTGAGATGGAACAGATGTCCATTTCTGAGAGTTTCTCATTGCCCACCGAACAGAATGAAATGGCTGCAATCTGACAATGGTTCCAACATAGAAATGGTAATGAAAACTCCAAGACTGCGTAATTCCATGTCAAATTTTTGGACTTTCCAGGAAATATGATTGATACAAGGGAAATCTATTGTTTCTATATTATTTCAAATATATCCAACCACTAAAATAATCCTGATCATTTCTATTGCATTCTGAAAGTTATTTTGCTCCATATAGACCTTATTCAATGGCTAAATGGAAACACTTAAAACATAAAAGTGCAAAATTTTAACTGATTTTGTGGCTTCGGTTCTGAGCAAAAACCAAAGTATCTTTTTGGTACAAATAATGTTCAATATATGTAAAAATAATAATAGAAACAATTTTTGTTATAGATGCAGTGCCATATTGGGATATTGATCTTGCTATAAAAACATCAGAAATTATAAATAACTTAAAATTGGTTAACTTTAAGACTTTTTTAATAGCATTTTTGGATTCCTTGGGCCAAAATGCTTTTATAAATCAATTTTTAGGAGTAGGGAAGTTCTAGAACTCATTTTACAGACAAAAATAGATTACAAAAAGTCGCCATTTTTTGCAAACCCCTCCCCCACTTAAAATTTGAAGATTTAAAAATAAACAAAACTCAGTCAATTTTTGGAATTGGAAGCTAAAATTTTGGGGATTGTTTAACTTTAACAGAGTTCACACCTGGACAAAATTTCAGAAAAATTAAAGGGGGTGGGTGACATGGCCTGGATGATTTGACATGGAATTACCCAACTATCAGTGTGACAAACACTGGAAAATGCTTTCCTCATTCTATCAAGGTAGAACAAGGAAACTCTAGTTTCCAGTTATTCAGAACCCTGTGTCCAGTGGCTTCAGCCAGTGGACCAGTCAGAGATTAATATTAGCATGATTCCAGGGGTCCATCCGCCCAAGCAACACATACCTGTCCCATTGGTTTAAAGGGGCAGAGCTGGGTTTAGTGACCAGTGCCTTAGGCACCTCAATAGACTGGGATCTTTAATCTTGGTATGGCAACTAGTCTTGGAGAAAGAAAACTCTAAATTGTTGTAAACTGCTTGAAAATTGACCTTGTGTTACATCCTGCCTGTGATTAAAGAGTTGGATAAATACATTTGACATACAAACCATATCATAAATGACTGGGTCATTTTGTGATTCATGACTGAATATTACTTTCCTCTAATTATCCACACTCCATGATTTATTTTTTTTAATCCACTGCAGATTTGCTTTCTTATGTGTAGTTGTTAGGTCTTGGTTTCTGCTTGGTTTTTCTCTATTCAAACCTGAAGCAGAAATGACCGGCATTGCAAACAGCTGGCTGTCTTCATGAGTCGGCTCATCTTTGTTGTTCAAAAAGACAATGAGTGGCGTGCGGCATATGTAGCCGGTGTCTAGTCTATTTCAAACTCTAATCCAGTTGACTACCAAGACTGGCAGTCATGGCGCAACCTCCTGATCGTGAGTGGTAGGATTACTGTCACCCCTGTTAGCTGAAATGGTTTTTTCACTAGCTACAGTACCCAATTATACTTGGGAAAGTTGGGGTTATTCACCATTCCGAGAGTGCACCTGAAAATACTAGTGAACCTGGGCGCCCATACTGGATTTTCAATAACAACCATTTCTTGGTGTGTTTATGGCAAAGCAATTTTATGTGTAGAACTATCAATAGCGATTTGTCATAATTCCTTCTTCCATCCAACTTTCTTCATTCGGAGGGAATGAGCCAGGGAAGTTTGAGCTCAAACAGTATAGAACTTATTCAACAAACTTATGTATAAGAATAGCAAACTTAATGCCTTAGCACTCAAGAACAAACACAGAACAATTGAGGAAGACATCGCAATTATTGAAGAAATTATAATAACTGAGTGAAAATATTCAAGTACTGTTCCAGGACCCTGTATATCAATGTTTGTAAAGTCCGTCGATTGACTGAAGCAATTCAATAAAACCATCCTGTTTTGCTCCAGGTGTTCTGTTATTGATTTTTGTTGAAATCCAATTAGCCAGTCCTGTTCCTGAATATTAGCCTAACACATATGTAAAGTTTCATTATGATCAGATCACTGGTGTTATACAGAGAGAGACAGAAATGGCCTTTTATGTACAGTATTGGCCAGAATGGATAACTCACTACTGATAGTCTTTGACAATTAAAAAAAATGTCACAAGTTCTTCCATCCAACTTTCTTCATTCAGTGAATAAACCTGGGAAGTTTGAGCTCAAAGAGTATAGAACTTATTCAACAAACTTATGTATAAGAATAGCAAACTTACTATCTCAATTACTACTGCTCCCCTTCCCTCTTTCTCATTGAAACTTCTCTTTCCTCTTCCATTGTAAAGATGTCCCCAGGGGTTTCCTTGCCCTGTTGGCTGCGGCATTAGAATGCACTGATTGCACCTCTGCAGAGGGGTAAGAATCCCCCAATGGGATCACCTGTTGGCTGTGGGTGGTGACTCGTGATGCTCAAGGATATAACCCAGTTAGTTGGCCCTTTCTTGGGCTAGACGGGCGGTCGGAGAGGCCCCCTCTGATTAATCAATCGGAGCGATAGTACCTGTTAGGGTCCCATCTATGGGTTAAATAGAAAAATGTATTTATAAAAAAAATTGAGTATCCATTAAGAATGAATTTATTTCAAAACTTTATCAGCATTAAATGACTCACTGAGGTTGATATGCCGTAAAACAAAACAAACAAACCAAACCAACCATGGGTTTCCTTATTGATTTTTAGTGATATCCAACTAGCCAGTCCTGTTCCTGATTATTAGCTTGACATGTGTAAAGTTTCAGCATGATTGTATAACTGGTGCAGACACTAACTGATTATATACACAGACAGAAATTTATGTCGTAGGTTTGTTTGATTTTTAATTTTCTAATTGCAAGTATATTGCTTTAAGGGTTTTGTCCTGAGTTTTTGATGTCTTCCGGGTGTAACGTACTGGGTCTTTTTTCTGATAAATTGGCTCCTTTCTTTGTGTGTGAAAATGACTCTTGAATTAAGATTCTGGGTAACCCTGTGCTGGCTTTTAAAGACAAATTTGAGAGCAAGCCTCTTTTTTTTTTGTCAACAAGTTTATTAGGCTTCTTGATCATCTGATTGTAGTCAGCCACACACAGAGAGATATAGAGATGTTTATAATAACAAAATTGGCATAATTAGAGCTAGTAAACTTATCACTTCAGCTAGTGAGCCAATTGTCAAAACTGGAAGAAGAAAGAAAGCAAGAAAGGAAAGCAGGCCAGTTGATTTTTGCTTTAGCTAAGGTCAGCATCGTGTTTCTCTCCTGTCATTTTCTGTCCTCCACTCCTCACTTTTCATTCTCATTCCCTATTTTATGATTACCGCTAATCAGTTGATTATTTTTCTTACGTCATTCCCCCACTTATGTATATTTTAATTCCATTGTATATTGTTATTATATAAGTATATTGGAATTTTAACCAAACAGTCCCTGAAAATATTTAACATCAAAATTTTCTCTGGTTGGAATTCAAACAGCAATTCCAAATGCATTCCAGCCAGATTCTTCATTTCAAAATATTTTTCCAAAATATTTCTTTCTTTTTCATCCAACGGTTTAACTCAGTCAGTAGAGCGTTTGGTTAGGGATCACAAGGTTCCTGGTTCAATACTGGCCCTCGCCAACTCAGTGTATAAGTAGCACAGGGATCTGTGCAGTAAAGTGAGGAGCTGATGGTAGGTGTGGCACTCCACCTCAGACGCTAAAATAATCTCCTTGGTCTATGCACTAGTGAAAAGGGGATAGACTCCCTTGCTGTATGGCTGATACTGACATTAGGCCACCCCGACGACTTTACTTATTTACTTACTTACTTACTTATATTTTAATTTTAGACATCCAAATCCCTAGAAAAAGGGACAAAAACAAACTAGCCACATTGGAATGAAATTAAATTAAAAGAGAAAGACATTTATTTATTTATTTTTTAAGCATCATGGGTCGCCACCCATGGCTAAAAGGTGGTCCCATTAGGGGGTGGTGTTACCCCTCTGTGGAGGTACAGTCGGTGTATTCTAAAGCTCTAGCCAACAGGGCTATTTTAAGGGTTGATATATCCGGAAGTTCGTATTTGGTATATTATCGCAGTAGTAATTGGTACATCGAAATAGTAATCCGTCTCCGAGGTGTCGTCTAGCGAGTAAAGTAGCTTGTGGGCATTAGGTACTTGGACCAACACAGTGTTGACTATTTATACATGACACTGTCCAATCAGATTATAGTGAGGGGGCACCAAGGTATTTATATATTCATTATATCAAGGGTGTTATGAGGTGGCATGAAATTGTGCAAGGTCAGAGAACATTAAAAGTTTTCTTTTTGTTTATGTTATCCTTTCAATTTCGATTATTGTCAAGAATGGAAGAGGGAAGATATAAAGTCAAATGTTTTCATATTGCTGATTATAGTGTGCATAAAAAAGATTCAACTGTAGATTGTGTGACGTGATGGAAGGTGTGGTGCTCCACCTCAGACCCTAAATTAATCTACTTGGTCTATGCGCTAGTGAAAATGGGATAGACTCCCTCGTTGTCTGGCTGATACTGACATTAGGCCACCCTTACGACTTTACTTATATTTTAATTTTAGACATCCAAATCCCTAGAAAAAGGGACGAAAATAGACGAGCCACAATGGAATGAACTGGTGAACCTATTAAAAGAGGAAGACATTTATTTTTCGTTCAAATGATTTCCTTTCTTTGCACACAACAAAAGATCCAAGATTTACTTATTGCTGTTTTGTATGTTAACCTAAAAAACAAAACAAACAAAAAATCCCGAAAAAAAACCTGAGAACTGTCAAAGTCATGACGTGTGACAGTTTCACATGTGATTGCGATGATAACATCTTTGTTGATACTTCCCTTGGGTTTTGGATACGACATTGTATCTCTCTATTGTGTATACACCCACACTCTGATAGGTTTCAACCTTCAACGTTTTAAGGGTGTTTGTTTGTTATGTTTTATGGCATATCAACCTCATTGGGTCATTTAATGCCAACAAAGTTTTGAAATAAACTCATTCTTGATAGGTACTCAATTTTTTTTTTATAAAACACATTTTTTTCTATTTAACCTATAGATGGGACCCTAACAGGTACTACCACTCCGGATCGGGATGGACATGGGAGCAATGGTGATGAATGGTTGCTTTACATTCCCCAGATCTACAGAACTGGAACCTCACCATCCTTCCTACCACTTTTTAACACATATATGATAAAAAGGCAAGCGCGTGGTGTAATGGTTAAAGTCATGGGAAATGGACTCGTTGCCCCGAGTTCAAATCCTGGATGTGGTAATTGCATTTCACTTAGCCCTAATATCCTTGGGAAAGGTATGAATCCTACTCTCCCTCCAGCTATGGATAAATTGTAGGGCAGACTGGGCTCTTTAACCTTGGTTAGGTAACCGGTCTAGGAGAAGGAAAACTCTGAATTCAAACCTGTTAAACTCCGCTTAAGAAATTGACCTTGTGTCACATCCTGCTCGTGCAGAGGGCTGGTAAATATATATATGATAAAAAGGGTTGGGGCTTGCCATAAGGTCAATAGTGTTGGGGCAATCATATAGGTGCTAGGGCTTGATATGACATGACTAGCCGATTAATTGGAAGGGGCTTCTCCAAATGCTTGTCTAGCCTAAGTAAGGTCCAAACTAGGGTGTTGCATGTCATGGACAGCTCATCCACCAGGATTCCACCCTTAAGCATCACAGATCGCCACCCATGACCAAAAGGTGGTCCCATTAGGGTGTGGGGGGGGGTGTTACCCCTCTGCGGAGGTACAGTTGGTATATTCTAAAGCCCCCAGCCAACAGGGCTATTTTAAGGGTGTTATGAGGTGTTATGAAATTGTGCAAGGTTAGAGAACATTAAAAGTTTTCGTTTTGTTTATGTTAAAGTGATGGGTGAGCAAGTAGACTTGACATGCTGTAAAATTCACCTAGCCAAACCAAACTAAACTTCATCTAATAATGGGGTTCTAATTTTGGAGCTCTGGGGAGTGTGGAGTACCCCTTCATCACTATTGACTTTGGCACATCAACATCTTCAGGGACAGCCTTCACATGCAGCATCTGTGGTCAAGAATGTTTTTCAAACATTGCACTTTACAGTCAGAAGAGGCGCTGTAACTTCAGAGGCACAAAAACTACATTAAAGTCTTCCGAGACTGAAATGCCAATAATAACCATTACTCCCAGGTCCACTCTAAATTCAAATGTTAGTACTTGTTAGGGTCCTATCTATAGGTTAAATAGAAAAAATGTGTTTAAAAAAATTGAGTTTTAAAAAGATAATTTGAATAGCCAACAAGAAGGAATGAAACAAAATGTTTTCAGTATTAAATCACCCGTTAAGGGTTGACATGCCGTAAAATTCAACCAGCCAAAACAAACTAAACTGCATCTAATAATGAGGTTCCAATTTTGACTTCTAGGGAGTGTGAAATATCCTCTCATTGCCATTACTTCCAGGTCCACTCAAACTCAGAGTGGTAATCTTATTATAATGGAGAGTGTGAGTTTTTCTGTCTGTAACTGAAACTATATCACTACTCAAGTCACAATTGCCTTAATTATTTACATCACATTCTCCATGATTTTATTTTTATCTAACTTCTTTTATTAATAAAATTGTTATACATCATTAATAATATTGACCATATCTAGATACTAATAACAGGTAATTGTATTTATATATACAACAAAATAGCGGTTTACAGTGTGAATGGAAAGGCTAATTTGCATATTGATCTTTAAAATTTGATTTTAATAAATATGTGCTTAGTATTATTGATTTGTAATTGTTTGGTTTTATCTTATTGAATATGAGCAAAAATCTCGGGGATAAATCTTAAATGAAATCGATTAATAAGAAGAAATAACTGTAATATTATTCTTTACTTCCCATTTTAACTAAATAGTTAAATTAGGAAATTTTTCCACTGAAAGACGAGAGTAAGGGGAAATGATGGAAGAGTTAGTTTCAAAGTTGTTCTATTTTTCAATCATACCCCCTCTGTTCCAAATCTTTTTATCTGCATTCTAATTCAGTTTCATTAGCCTTTCTAATTTAATATATTTTATTATATTAAAACTTAAATACTTGCACCCGGAGGGTGCATATATTTGCTAGTAATAATAATAATAATAATAATGAAATTTATTGTGCACCACAACTCATCAAAGTCTCATATCTAATACACAGAATAATTAGTATTAGTGTCAGGAACATGAACAGTGTACAGTAATAATATACATGTATGTGTTCACGTATGTAAACCCACCCCTCGAGGAGGGGGTCCAGTGGCTTCGGCCTTGGATCTTTACAAGTTAATAGCATCGATCCCAGGGGGCTATCCCCCCAGGCAATACCTGCTCCCATGATTTAAAGGGGCAGGGCTGGGTTTATTGCCCAGTGCCTGAGGCGCCCCCCCTTGAGGATGAATGCCGATGGGATCGACACAATTTTTTCCACCTACCACCCATGAGTCTCAACTTGTGGGTGGTCCCACATAAAAATGTCCTTGTGTCACGCCCTCATAAGTGGGATGAGAGGCAAACACCTGTATGTGTGCGTGTGCGTGCATATGTGTGTGCATGGAGGTATCAGGTATAGTGTTGGCGGACTACAGGAAGCATGGAGGCTTTGAAAGATGCAATGTAATATATGTTAGTGTCCTATGTATTAGTTAAATAGAAAAAAATAGTTTAAAAAGAATGTATTTTTAAAAATTGAGTTTTTAAAGACAGTTTTGAATACCCATCAAGAATAAATAAAACAAAATGTAAATAACCTACCAAGGGTTGACATGCCATTAAACCCAACCAACCAGCCAACCCTTTTATTTCTGTCTGTCTCTCTCTTTTTGTCTTATTCGTCTTCAATTTTTCATAGATAGGTAGAGACAGAGATCAATCAAGAAATTTACATATATAGATAGGTCGTCTGATACCTGTCTCTCATTTGTTTGTGTACAAATAGGTGTGTCTTTATTGAAAATACTGTTTTTATGCACACCTGTATAAACGGAGATATATATTTGCAGGTGTCAAAGATCCAAGGGTCATTTCTTGAAAGACTGTCCGCCCAAACAAGCCAGGTTGCCACCCACACATCTGCTAGTATCAATGCTTGCCCTCTGACCTAAGTCGGAGTTATCTGCCCTTTGAATCATTCCCTACCTTACCTCCCCCTCCCCCCGTAACAATCCTAATGTCCACAAAAATAAGGAATGTATAAAGCTAGCCCAGGTTTTCTTTCTTGTATAGCATCATTTGAACTCTGACCCCTTCTACTTGCCGCACCTTTGTTTATGGGAGAAGACGACTAACACTTAAGGTTGTGGCTCATTTGGTAGTAACATTGGTTCTTTAAGTTGATATCTTTTTGTATATTAACCACAAGGACCCTGTCATCTGGGGCGTTAGAATGCACCAACTGCACCTCTGCAGAGGGGTAAGACTCCCCCAACTTGTTGACTGTGGGTGGCGGCCCGTGATGCTTAAGGATAGAACCCAGGTGGTTGAGCAGTCCATTACATGCAATACTCCACTTTGGTCCTTTCTTAAGCTAGACAGACGGTCATGTCAAGCCCTAGCACCTATATGATTGCCCCAACCCTATTGCCCTTATGGCAAGCCCCAACCCTTTTTATCATATGAGTGCTAGAAGGTGGTGGCTGAGGGTCTACATGTCCTGGGAATGACGTTAAACTCTATCTGATGGTGAGGTTCCAGTTCTGGAGGTCTGGGGAATGTGGAGTACACCTTCATCACCATTGCTTCCTGGTCCACTCTGACCCGGAGTGGTAGTACCTGTTAGGGTACCATCTATGGGTTAAATAGAAAAACATGAGTTTATAAACAAAATTGTATTATGCATTAAGAATGAATTTATTTCACAACTTTGTCGGCATTAAATGACCCACTGAGGTTGATATGCCGTAAAACAAACCAAACCAAACCAAACCAACTTATCAATTAATATCAATTAATGGTCCGATTTTCATGAAAAATTTCTATGATTGCTTACTTTTTGATGAAATATGTCTGAAATAGCTGTTTCCTAAAATATATTAGGGGAAATATTTTTTTTATGAGGTTTACCCCCCCCCCCCCAATTTAATTTTATGAAATATGAAAAAATGAACCAACAAAAAATGATTTTCTGAATAATTATATCAGAAGATTTTTTTAATAAAAGAACCATGAATAAAGAATTCTGCTAAAAAAATATCAATACAGAAACTGACCCTGTTGTAAAAAACAGACTGTTTTACTTATTTTTCAATATAACAGTGAGTAATTTTTCACCAATCAGATAATTTGATCTTTGAATTAACTGTTTTTCTTTGTAACAACCCTTTATGTTTGTTATTTCTTTTTTGCAAGATTTCAAAAAAAAAAGTGTTCAAAAATATTTACGTTTCTTCCTTCAATATGGCCTAAACTGATCACGTGACATATTTTGGTGGTACCTATTGATTTGCCTAATTTTTACTTTCTTTCTTTTTCAGATTAAACACAAAGAACTTCTTCGGAAGTCATTTACCATTTTTTTTTTTTAAATATCAGCGGTGCCGTCCAAAGAACTTTTTCTTCCTAAACAGAAGAATTGGAAAAAATCCTTTTACAGACTTTAAGAAAAAAAAACAAATTCTTTGAATACTGAATGAAAATTAAGACCAAACTTTATCAAAATAAATGAAAAAAAAGAAAAAAAAGAAATAAAACCTTGTTTGCATAAATGAAAATTACTGTCTATGTCCAATTATCAATATGAAATCCTTGTATTTTTAATTCCACCTCAACCAAAAAAAAAAAAAAAAAAAAAAAAAAAATTCAAGAGGGAACGTGTGAAGTGGCTTTAAAACGGGGTTCAATTTATAAGTTACTTATAATGAAAAACTGGACACTGATTTTTAACCACATTCATGACACTTTCCAGCCAAGTTATAATCTTTGGGGTTGTCCCAGTGGTGTAGTCGTTAACTGCCACTGCCTTCTAGCTCATATAGGGCCGGGTTAGCTCAGTCAGTAGAGCGTTCGGCTATAAACCACACGGTTCCTAGTTCGATACCGGTCCTCGCCAACTCAGCATATGAGTAGCACAGGGATCTGTGCAATAAAGTAAGGAGCTGGTGGTAGGTGTGGTGCCCACCTCAGGCGCAAAAAACAATCTCCTTGGTCTAGCACTAGTGAAAAGAGGATAGACTCCCTCGCTGATTGGCTGATACCGACTTTAGGCCAACCCAATGATTTTACTTACTTTATATATACATATATATATATATATATATATATGAAATATGTCCAAAAAGTTCCACAAAAAATTTATTTCAATTCCAAACTATAAATTATCCCCTTCAAAGTAATCCCCCTGGAGTCTAATGCACTTTGCCATCCTTCTTGCATGCACTCCTGAAAGGATTCTTCTGGGATTCTCCGTAGGTCTGTCATCACGTCCTTTTTGATGTCATGCACATCCTCAAAATGGGTTTCCTTGATGACCCCCTTGAGCTTGGGGAAGAGGAAAAAATCACATGGAGCCAGGTTGGGTGAGTAGGATGGTTGCTCTAGCACAGTGATGTTCTTCTGGGTCAGGAACCCTCGGATACTCAGGGCAGTGTGGGCAGGTGCGTTTTCATATTGAAGCATCCACAAGTTGTCCTGCCACATCTCTCACCTCTTCTCGCACACTGAATGAAGCAACTGCTGCAGTATCTTTTTTAGGCATGCTGGTTTTTCATCTGGCCCTGTAGCAAGAACTCGCAGTCATCAAAAATGTGATCAACCTGGAACTTTTCTGACATACCTCGTATATATATATATATATATATATATATATATATATATGTGCTATATTTATAAGTAAATAGTGAAAAATATCATTGCTAGAGCATGTGGCAAGAACTGGCAGTAGACGATACCCCCCATATCAAAGTTTTCTGAGCAATACAGTTGGGACAATCATATAGCTGCTAGGGCTTGATGTGACCAGTTGATAGATCAGAGGGAAGCTCTCCAACCATCTAACCCAAGTGAAGCTCAAAGTGGAGTGTTTCATGTCATGGATTGTTTAGCCACCTGGATTTTGTTGTTAAGCATTATGGATTGCTATCCATAAGCAACAGGTGCTCCCATTAAAGGGGGGGGGTCTTACCCCTCTGCAGAGGTGCAGTTGGCCTATTTTACAGCCTCAGCAACAGGGTTGTATCAAGTTTGATACCATAGTGGTAGTACCTGTTAGGGTCCCATCTATGGGTAAAATAGAACAAAATGAGTTTTAAAAAACCGTTCTTTTATCATAGAATACCTGTCCCAATGCTATTTGTTACATAATTATTAGATCCCTAATACTTATATAAGGTAGTATAGAAACATAATGGCGATTAGTGCAGCTGATGGCCTTGAGAGTGAGTGACGGCGCTTGACCTCACTCTCACCTTGCCTTCCAGGGATAAATCGTGAGAACCGGAAGGCATAGAAGACCCTGTCTTCTGGTTTAAGGATAGTAAGTAAGTCTCAGCCAGTTAGCAGGTAGGAGCCGAGCCCAATAGAATGTAAGTCGATCTGTGCAGATGTCTGGTGGGGATTTAATAATAAAATAAGATCAAAAGTAAATCGAAGTCTTGTGTTTATTATCTAAAAACTAACAATGACACAGGGCTTCTGATAACAAGAAATCCCTAACAGAAAACCAGACCGAAGTCCCCAAGTCAACTCCAGACGCAAGATCTTAGAAGTCAAGATGTTAGAAGATATACCAAAGACGATCAGAATAGCAAAGCCGGCCAGAAGAAAATACGACCAGAAGTAAGAAGTGAGGAAGGGTATGCAACATATTGCCTTTATGGCAAGTCCTAAACCCTTTTTATCAAAATGAGTTTTTAAAAATGTGTTTAAAGAAAAAATTGAGTACTTGTCAAGAATGAATAAAACAAAATGTCTTCAGTATAAAATAACCCAACAAGGGTTGACATGCTGTAAAATCCAAACAACCAACCAACATAGAATACCATGGTGTACTATAGTCTAGACCTGCTAATGGCGTAACTGAGAGCCAGGCTTATTTTAAACGTTCCTTGAGCCAATGAGAACGTCAGGGCATTTTAGTTTCAGTTTGAGCTAGCAGCTCCAGGTTTGTTGGCTTAAGAAATTTAAAGGATTTTTTTTACTTCAATTTGGAATATCATTTATCATTTGAATAAAGGGTTTGGTGAAACCTTTAAATAATGTAAATGTTTCTCTTCCATTATGTAAATCTTATCTTTTTACCAAAAATCTTAATCACCTCTTTGTTTTATTTAATTTTTAATTTAATAAATATAATTAATAGAAAATAACCATGACAAGTGAATTTGGCAAATAATTATGCAACGCTAGAATATCGTACAGTCTGTTTCAACTTTATTAATTCTCATCAGCGATGTTATACTAATGATTTCCCTCCGACAGAAATCGAACCGGTAGTTCCAGCAGGCAAAGTCTGTGACTTACCGCTCAGCCACGATCCGCATCGGACAATCCCCTGTAAAATTACTTGTCAATGATACTAATACGCCTCTACCATATGAGGTACGCGGACGTTGAGTGAATAACAACAAACCAGACCCATGCCCCGGTGAGTCGTGCCATGAGCAAACCTGGAGTATAGTAAGCCATGTAAGTAAAAAAGTAAAGAAGTTGGGGCAGCCTAATGTTGGTATCAGCCCTTTTCACTGGTGCTAGACCAAGGTGATTGTTTTTTAGCGTCTGAGGTGGAGCGCGACACCTACCATCAGCTCCTCACATTACTGCACAGATCCATGTGCTACTGATACGCTGAGTTGGCGAGGGCTGGTATCTAACCAGGAACCTTGAAATTCCTAGCCGAACACTCTACTGACTGAGCTAAACCGTTATTTTCATCTGACTCTCTCTCTCTACATGCCTGACTGTCTCTCTCTCTCTATATACATCTGACTCTCTCTCTACATGTCTGTCTGTCTGTCTCTCTCTATACATCTGACTCTCTCTCTCTCTACACGTCTGACTGTCTCTCTCTACATCTGATTCTCTCTCTCTACACGTCTGACTGTCTCTCTCTCTCTCTACATTCTGACTCTCTCTCTACACGTCTGACTGTCTCTCTCTGTCTGTCTCTCTACATCTGACTCTCTCTCTACACGTCTCTCTCTCTCTCTCTACATCTGACTCTCTCTCTACACGTCTGACTGTCTCTCTCTCTCTCTCTCTCTACATCTTACTCTCACCCTCACTCCATATACATCTGACTCTCTCTCACCCTCACTCCATATTTGTCTGACTCTTTCTTTGTCTCTCATTCTCTGACACGCCCCATCTGTCCCCACCCCAGTCTCTTCTGTCTCACCACATCAACCCTTGTCTGTCTCTCTTCGCCTCAACCCTCATCTGTCTGTCTCTTTCCACCTCAACTCTCGTCTGGGGAAATAATTTGATGATTGAATAATGATGCAATGAATTCATAGAAATACTAGCAGGGCCTGTCGATATACCACAGTATGATAATCTTTACAATGTTTGATATGTTTGCTTAAGAGCTATTGCAACTCTGTCACACTCTTTTTTTCTTTCTTTCCTTCTTTTCATCTTTTCATTATGTTAATTTGAAAGAGTTTAGCGTTATCGCTTCTGAACGCTCACCACCTCTCTCTATTTTCCCCCTGCTTTCTTTTTTTCTTTCTTATTACATTCTTTCTGTGTAGCATGTCCTTTTTCTGCATAATAAAAACGGAATGGTCCATTATTTAGCTAAGGTGATAACACTCATAAGAAATAAGAATTCGGCGGATAAGCAACACCAGATAATCAAGATTTACATTTTTTACATTTAATCTTGGGCGATTTAGATGGCCTCATCTTTAACGAGAGGGTATTGCAAGATGATAACAGACATACAAATAAAGAACAATAGTATTAATAGATAGATAATTTGTTAGGAGTTAGACGGCTTTAGTTGGGACCCATAAATTTTCGCAGGGACTCAATCAAAGCAAATATGTGCATCCCAGAACGCATTAAATTAAAAAGCTATCATCGTCACTATTATATATTATATATATATATATATATATATATATATATATATATATATATATATTTAAGTTAGCGGTCTGATGAAATTCATAGGTATATTCTGTGTATCTATCTGACTCCTATCACGGAAACACTTGATACCATTCATATATATATATATATATATATATATATATATATATATATATGTGTGTGTGTGTGTGTGTGTTAACGTGGACATAGATTCAGTAGCGCCTGGTCATTGACAGTCTTTGGTCTGAAAATTGTTTTGACGAGATACTATCAATTACTAACAGGGCAAAAATAGAACTATAACCGTAAAATATCCGATTTGTAAGCCTTTTCTTTACCAACGCACACACACACATATATATATATATACATATATATATATACACACACACACATACACACACATATATATATATAATATATAACCCGGCCATATGTAGCTGTTATGGTATAGCCACACTGATGAAAGGTGAAACCTTGAAACACGTGCCTGTGGATTACTTATATATATATATATATATATATATATATATATATAAAATCAATAGTAATGGTATTATGGATGATTTGTACTCATAACTTAAAGTTTCATGGTTATGCAATCATCAGATGAGTCAAATGGTTGAGATCTTAAAAACCAGTAGTCAAAAATTTTTGACTACTGGTTTTTAAGATCTCAACCATTTGACTCATCTGATGATTGCATAACCATGAAACTTTAAGTTATGAGTCCAAATCCATAATATTATGATTGATTATAAATCTGCTCTGCTTTATTAGCATTGAGCACCTTTTCATGCCAATACTTTTCTCATTTAATCTCTGTGCATTCTATATCATATATATATATATATATATATATATATATAGTTATTTACTATGCTTATATGTGGCACAAGGGCTAGATTAATAAGACGCCCAATTAAAGCCTCACCCCTGGCAAAACCGCCTCCACCCTTCTTCTTTTTTTTCGCGGGTTGATTCTGATGAGCTCATCCTGTCGTCCAATCCAACAATCTGTCGTCACCGGTTTTCTGTTTCAAGTCTCTGATCACGGAGGGTGGATACTATTAGCATCCCCCCTCCCCTTCCGCAGAGGAAAACGAGGAAACGGAGTACATAGATGTAGCATAATGGTCAAGTGATGGCGAGTTGGGGGTGGGGTGGGGGTGGGGAAATAGGTTACCCGGACTGAAACGACATCATTTCTTGTTAAATCACGTTCGAGACATCTGTTTCCTTGAAGGAAACGAGACTTCAAAGGAACGAGAGTACCGACATGTTGTTAATATGGCCGCCATTATTAATATGGCCGACGCTGTTGATGTTAGCACATCCACGCCTCGTAATTATTAGTGTAAATTCTACTATTACTATTATTTATTTGTCGTTAGGGTAACATATTTTTTTTTTTGACAGGAGAGAGAGAGAGAGCAAAAAAGGAGGAGAATAAAAATAACATTTTCCCTCAAAAAAAAAAAAAAAAAAAATACGCGTGAAATGTAGGATAGAAAAAAATGATGATTAATTATTTGGATTATTTTGGACTATTGTCCTCATCTTTATTCTTATCTGTACAGTGTTTCGGCCGATGTGCTCTCCAAATAATACAAATTATCAAGCCTCATCTCAGATATAGTATGAAGCTGATTGTTGCACCTATCAATAATGTCCCGATAAAGTTATTTACCCAACCCGTTCGCACCTACATGATTTTCCCAACACTATTGCCCTTATGGCAAGCCCCCAAGCCCTTTTTATCATATGGGTGCTAGAAGGCGGTGACCGAGGGTCTACATGTCCTGGGAATGACGTTAAACTCTATCTGATGGTGAGGTTCCAGTTTTGGAGGTTTGGGGAATGTGGAGCACCCCTTCATCACCATTCCTCCCTGGTCCACTCTGACCCGGAGTGGTAGTACCTGTTAGGGTCCCATCTATGGGTTGAATAGAAAAACATGAATTTATAACCAAAATTGTATTATGCATTAAGAATAAATTTTTCACAACTTTGTCGACATTAAATAACCCACCGAGGTTGATATGCCGTAAAACAAAACAAACTAAACCAAACCAACCCGTTCGCTACGGGTAGGATGTGACACAAGGTCGCAAATATGGGATTATTTCTACTATTACTATTATTTGTTTATCGTTAGGGTGACATATTTTTTGACGAGAGAGAGAGAGAGAGAGAGAGAGAGAGAGAGAGAGAGAGAGAGAGAGAGTGTGTTATGGGAACATCTATACATATATAGTTGTGTGTATGTATGTCCGGAGGAAACTACAAAAATAAAACAACGACAAAATAGATCTTTATACACATTCACTATCACTAGATCTTGCTTTTTGAGCAAAAATAATGAAGATTTGATTTATATTTGTGAAGAAAACAACAAAGTATATGTATATATATATATATATATATATATATATATATATATATATATGAAAAATAGATGGAAATTAATCCGACAGTATGAAATTTAACATTTTGAAAAAACATATGTTTGTTATGTGATTGCTGACAGATCTGTTTCGACCAAATCGATAAATTGGTCCATCAAAAGTAGTTATCAAAATAGTATAGTATATATTTCAGCTGTTAAAAATATACAAGTCCTCAGTGTAATTTGAAGAAAGATGTTAAGAGTTCCAAAATTTACTTGTGGTGTTAAGTCCGTAGAGTTATAGATGAAAGTCTTCAAGGTGTAAAAGTCCCAGATATAATGTTTTTTCATTTGACAAATATGAAGAATAGATGGAAATTAATCCGACAGTATGAAATTTAACATTTTGAAAAAACATATGATGTTTGTTATGTGATTGCTGACAGATCTGTTTCGACCAAATCGATAAGTTGGTCTTCATCAAAGAGCGGCATAAACGGGAAGAAAGATATCCGTTAAAAAGACTTTTAAAAAAAAACAACAAAAAAAAAAAAAAAACAAAAAAAAAACGAACGCTGAATTCAACCGCTGAAATTTTGAAAAATGCATGTTCTGTTTTAAAAATGAAATAAATTTTATTTTTAATTTTAAAAAATCAGAAGCATTATAGTTTATAGTAAAACTCAAAAGAGTTTGTTGTAAAAATATATAAAAAATGTTAAGTGGGTATCAAAATAGTATAGTATATATTTCAGCTGTTAAAAATATACATTTTGATACCCACTTTACATTTTTTAAAATATATTTTTACAACAAACTCTTTTGAGTTTTACTATAAACTATAATGCTTCTGATTTTTTACAATTAAAAATAAAATTTATTTTATTTTTAAAACAGAACATGCATTTTTCAAAATTTCAGCGGTTGAATTCAGCGTTCGTTTTTTGTTTGTTTTGTAAACAGTCTTTTTAAACGGATATCTTTCTTCCCGTTTAGGTCGCTCTTTGATGAAGACCAACTTATCGATTTGGTCGAAACAGATCTGTCAGCAATCACATAACAAACATCATATGTTTTTTCAAAATGTTAAATTTCATATATATATATATATATATATATACTATCATTATTACGAGAGAGAGAGAGAGAGAGAGAGAGAGAGAGAGAGAGAGAGAGAGAGAGAGAGAGAGAGAGAGAGTAGAAAAAAGAGAGGAAACTACACGTGAAAATGTATGAAGAGAAAATGAAAATGATTATAATACTTATCATTAATGGTGTGCTTGAAACAAACAACCTAAGTTAGGGTAGCGTGGAAATTAAAATCAACGACGCTTGGTAACTGACAGTTTCTCTCACCTCTGACATCATGTGTATGCTACCCTAACTTAGATATACAATTTTACATACTCTATCAACGATATTGTGCACTATTTATTTATAAATATAGCACAAACACACACACACACACACACACACACACATATATATATATATATATATATATATATATATATATATATATATATATATATATATAAAGTCGAAACACGTGTCTGTGGATGACCCTATATATATATATATGGGAATGACTTACCGGTAAAAAATATTGGGTTAATCTCAATATGTAGTTGATACGAGTATTAATCGGATAAGTCAGTGTTATAACAAATATAAAAGTGCTGAACACTGTAATAATAATAATAATAATATATATATATATATATAATATATATATATACGTAAAAGATTAATAATATACGTAAAAAAATATCATTAATCAAGGGGCCAGTTTAGCTCAGTCGGTAGAGCACCCACCCTGAAATCACAAGGTTCTTGGTTCGATACCGGTCCCACCAACTCAGTGCATGAGTAGCACAAATTAGGTAATCTGATCTGTGCGGTAAAGTCGGGAACTGACGGTAGGTGTGGCACTCCACCTCAGCAAAAATAAATGAATAAATAAAAAGCAAACAATCTCCCTGGTCTAGCGCTAGCAAAATGGGGATAGGCTCCCTCTATGTCCGGCTGATACCGACAACTTTACTTTATCATTACTAGCAAAACAAAAGCGCCCTCTGGGCTGTGTAGAAATTAATTTTTGAAACATATTGCCTTAGGCGGCGGGAGTTTTGTTTTGTTTTATGACAGACGACGAATTTAAAAAATAGACTCGGTTTTACATAATTCTACAAAATCTCATTAGAATTGAACGAATATTTTAATTTTAGTGTAAAAAAATAATTAATTTTTTTTTCTTTTTACCTTGATTTGAAATCTTCTATTATTTTAGTAATTAACATAAAATAGTTTTCCTGTCAAAATTCAAGTAAATATGTTTTCTTTCTAATAAAATTAAAGTTTCTCACAGTTAAGATTAAATGAATTCAAACAAGGTTGGTCTTTTTCTCATAATTTTTTTGAGATGGTCACATAGCCTAGTGGATATAGGTGTTGGGTTAAGACAGTTCTAAGTGACAGTTATCTTTAGACTGCAGATTCAATTCTGGTCAGGGGCAGCAGTAACATAAAATAATAATTAACAAAGTTTAACACCTGTACCCCAGCGAAACGAGAACAGGATAGCCCCGTGGGTTGAATAAAGGGTTAGGTTCAAAGTTCCGTGATGGCTCCCGATTAAGACAAGAAGGTTCCCGATTACGACAAGAAATACCTGAAGAAGTCCGGAGGGCACATTGACCGATGTTGTAACGTTGTACAGATAATAATGAAGATGAGGACAATAGTCCGAATAATACAAATAATACTAAGGTTGTTCTTTATTCTATATTCAACGATTTTGGGTAATGTGACGTAAGCTGTGACGTAGTTTCGGTTACTGACAAATAGACACTAAATCTCCATTATTAATAGAATTAATAGATTAATAATAATTTTGACACGTTTTTTTCTTTCATCATTTCAACTTTTAGTAACTTCATTTTTTTTATCGTTACCCACTTGAGTCGCCATTTCTAAGAGAAGACAATGACTGTCAAATCCGCCCCCCCCCAAAAAAAAAATTTAAGCCGCGTCTTTCTTTGATAATCCCCCAAATTCCTGAAACAATGAAATCACGTATGTTCTCGTTTTGCCCTTTACGGCGAGACTAGAGACTCCTGTTTCGAGATTTATGCTATTCTAGTCGCCAAATCAAAAGTTGTCGTCGCTAATAAAAATAAACCGAAACGGTCACGGTACATAAAATAAATCAAACGAAAAGCATAAACAACCAAAAACAGAATTTAAGTTATATAATATATATATGTATGCGTGTGTCTGTGTCTGTGCATGTATATATATATATATATATACATATAGATGTACATACAGATACATACAATTATATATACATATATATAAACATACACACCTTTATATATGTGTGTGTGTGTGTGTGTACATATATATGTACACACATATATATATATATACATATATATATATATATATATATATATACACACACATATGCATATATATTATATATATATATATATACACATATGCATATATATACATATATATAACACATATGCATATGTATACATACATACATATATATATATATATATATATATACTTATAAACATATGTTCACATATACACCTGTATTTATGTATATATATATATATATATATATATATATATATATATATATATAAAGCTGTGCGTAAAAGTCGCCAGCGGTTTTTATTTTTTATTTTATGCACATTGTTTTCTGTCTGTGTGAACATTTTTATTAGTAACTTAATTACAAATCATCTTCATGTCTTTCAAAATATTTCCATTAACAAGTACAAGATCGGTTTATTAAGAAAGGCATGAACCAGCTTTTCCCTGCATTCTTCGAAGTCGCTCCATTAAGTAATGATGATTCAATTACAAATCATCTTTATCTCATTTTCTTAGGAAGCCGCATATTGACGAAGATAAAAATGATAACATTTTATTTTGCATCTGATATTCTAAATAGGATTCACTGAATTTTCTTTCGGAGTGGCCGAATCAACAAAAGGATCTTAATGGGGCATCCTGTGAGGATTTAACTCACGATTCAATAATAATTGATCTGTGAGATTATCTTTTTACCCCCGTCTACCTAGGCGATGCCGGGTAGCCACTTCTAGTAATGAATAATGGGAAATATAATAATATATTATATTATATTATATTATAATATTATATATTAATGGGAATATAAAAATAATGGGACTATAATTATATGATATAATATAATATAATATAATATATATATATATATATGTGTGTGTGTGTGTGTGTGTGTGTGAAGAAAAGGAAGTGAATCCGACGGTATGTAGTATATTAAGAAAGAATGAAAAAACACAGGTTTAAATGAGATAAGTGATGAGTTTATTGGCCGACGCTGCAGTGTTTCGATCTATTAATTAGATCATCTTCAGGGCATTTGTTGGTATATGGAAGGTAAATATGGAATACATATATATAATATAAATATAATATAATATAATTTAACATAATATAATATAAAGGAATAAATACAAGGGATAAGATTATGATAATAATATTAATAATAACTAGCAGGAACCGAGGATATACCACGGTATGATTATATGACTATTATAACGTTTGATATGTTTACTTAAGAGCTATTGCGAAATAATTCAATATGTAAAATGTATAATAATCTTTGGCAAAGTTATTTCTTTCTTTTCCTTTTTTTCTCTTATTTTTTCCCCTATTTTTTCTTCCTTTTCTGATTTTTCTATTTTCTTGAAACAGACGATAAGTGCTATTGCTTCCTATCATTCACCTTTTTACTTTTTTCTTTTTTTCTTTCTTTGACGTGTAGTACGTTCTTTTTCTTTCCGTTCCTTCCTCACAATTACAACGGCATAGTCCATTATTTAACTGAGGTAATGACAGAGCATAACACTCATGCGTTCATATCTTAGGAATCAAAACGGAATGGTCCATTATTTATTTCAGCTGATGACAGGGCGTGACACACGTAGGTAGGTACTAGCGTACTAATATATAGATAATAATGAGGAGAAGAAGAAGAGGAGAAGGAAAAGTGGAAAGGCAAACGTGTGTGAACATGTCCGTGTGTTTGCTCTAAGTAAGCTATATAAGTTATTATTTTTAGTCAGTATAAACTGATAAAAAGTCGAACAAATACTAAATTTAAGTTAAATTTAACTGCTACAAATTCTAAAAAGTCAGTGTGTCTTATACACAATAATTATTTCTTTCTGGTTTTCATAGTTCAAAGTTAGGGGTGCGTGTTATACACGAGTTGCGTTTTATACACAAATAATTATTTTTCAAAAAAATGAAAAATAAGATATAGAAGGAGGGGAAAGATATGGGGGGAATAGATATTCGTATCAACAAGCTTGTTGTTGTTGTTGTTAATAATAATAATAATAATAATAATTAATAATAATAACAGAATAACAACAATGATATATAATTTCCGAATGTATCTCAAACGTAAACAATAAACATTATTGGTAGGATAATGTTTTAGCAAACATTAATAAATATTGGACCGAAAAGATTTTAATGAAATTTCTCTTTTTTTGTCAGAAAAAAAAACATACTAGGTTGATATTTAGAAAAGAATAGACCTTTTACTATTTCTAACCAAAAGTAAATATTTTAATATATTTCATTACGAACAACAAACCATTTATAGGCGGTGACACGAAAAAGTGGGTAATATGGACATAAATTCCTAAATACTTAATATATGTTCCAATGCCCCCCCCCTACCGAGAGGGGGGGGGGCAAAAACAAGCGAGTCCACAGTCTTCCAGCAAGCCAAACCTTCCCCTGGTCAACACGTTCCTCGTCCTCGCCTAGCAGCTACAAAATCCGTCACCGTAGTCGAAATAATCTTTAGCAGTTCAAAATCACATTTCTTTACTCGGTCGTTCGCGTCAGTCAACCTGCTACTGCTGACTCCTGACTGCCCAGCGCTTGACTCACATGTTATTTATGTACGTATTTACCGAAACATCTTGGCACTTCGCGTCCGTCCAGTGCCCAAATTGCATCTGTCTTTGCATGCGGGAGGATGCGGGCTCGATCCCGGCAGGCAAGACAGTGTCCAGCTCTTTTTCGTTCTCCGTCAAAAAAGAAAAAAATGTATCCACATCACGACTAGACATAGGAAAAATAAAACAATGATGAAGAGGAAAATCAGCGACACAACGGTTAGTGAAAAAAGAAATAAACGAAGAAAAACTGAAGACGGTCAGGCTGAATCTCCCAATCTCACTTCACTCTTCCTTTCTCCCCTTCACAACGTATATTCCTCGTCCAATCAAAACTATCATTCCTTGTCCAATCAAAACTATGCCACGCGTCCAAGCTAACATCACCATTCAAACTTTTCTGTTACTGATCACGCCACTACTCAAACTTTTCCCTAACTAAAGCACCATCCTGGTTCCACGTCATACGCATTGTGTCACATTTAATTGTCACAGTTTAACTCTTTGTCTACCAAATTTCCCCTACGGTTGTACCAAATTTTCATGGTATATTTCACCTGTATGATTAGATATTTCAACGTTTACTATCTATTTACCTCAGGACCGCATTCTATTCAAATAAATTGATCATTATTCATTATCATTGTAATCTGAGTTCTCCTACTCAGTTACAATGAACTAATCATCATTTTTTTTTTTTACTTAGCTCGCAGTGGTAGAAGAGCCACTGTGAGCGGTTTAAAGCAGGCAAAGAATTGATTTACTATTGTTTCTTAATTTGAAATCTTATTCATAGTTGTAATGATCCAGTCTAGGATAAATTAATTTATTTGTACTAAGAATAGTTACTTAACTCTTTGCCTACCAATTTTTTCCAACGGCTGTACCAAATTTTCTTGGTATTCATTTTACCTGTATGATGGGATATTTCAAAGTCCACTATCTGTTCACCTTACTTATTTGCCGAATTCTTAGTTCTTGTGAGTGTCGTCACCTGTCGGCTAAATAATGGACCATTCCGTTTTTATTACAAAGAAATAAAAGGAAGAAAAAGGAAATGCTACACAGAAAAATATAATGAGAAAGAAAGAAATAAAGAAAGTAGGGGGGAGATAGAGAGTGTGTGGAGGTGAGCGCACGGAAGCGATAACGTTAATCTGTTTCAATCGAGCATAATGAAAAGAAGGAAAGAAGGAAAGAAAGAAAGAAAGAAAGAAAAAGAGTGAGAGAGAGTTAAATCAAGATTATTATAATTTTTTCACCTATCATACTTGTTAACCTATTCAAATAAAGTCCTATTATCATGGTGATCTGAGTCCTTCTGCCCAATTATAAGTGACACGTGCGAGAGTCGCTTCCAGCGGTTTACGGTTGTATCGCAGTGGCGGGAGAGCCGTTGCGAGCGGTTTAAAGTAGGCAAAGATTTAGGAATAATTAAAAGAAAATATTCTTTACCTGTATGATGGGGTGTTTTAAAGTCAATTATCTATTCGCCTCAGAACTCATTCTATTCAAATAAAGTTCCGTTATCATTGTAATCTGAGTCCTTCTGCTCAATTATAAGTGACACGTGTAAGAGCCGCTACCAGCGGGTTACGGTAGGATCGCTTTGAGTGGCTTAGAGTGGGCAAACACTTAAGAATAATTAGAAGAAAATATGAAGAAAAAGGAAGCGATATTGAAGCGAGGGTGGTGCTAAATACGGCAAGTAGTAAGATGCTAATAATATTAATAATAATAATAATGAGGAGGAGGAAGGGGGAGGCGGAAGAGGAGATGGCGGAAGGGGAGGAGAAGAAACAAGGAGGAGAAGGAGGAGTAGAAAGATAAAAATAAAACAAGACAAAAAAAGCCCCCAATAAAATGGCGGAAATTGCCTAAAGTCCGCTGATGAAAGATGCGAACAAAAAAAACAAACAAACCAACCAATCAAAAGTAGTGACAGCATAACGTCACCAAGTCAACCGTAACGTGCGGTCAGCTGTGACTGGCGACCCATACGAGCCAGACTCCTTCAATCACCGCTCCTCAGGCGACAATCTCCTACCAACTTACGGTATATTTGCACGCCATTATCAAGGCGCAGACACCTGAGGGACGCCACACACGAAAAAGAGAGACACACAGAGCAAAATGTATGAAGCAGACGACAAAATAAAAACACATACCGGGATGACCGCCCACCCTGGCAAGAACACAAACAAACAAAAAACACAACAAAAAAACCATATAAATAATAAAATTCCTCAGAAAACAAGGAAGCGAAAAAAAAAAAAAAAAAAAAAAAAAAAAAAAAAAAGAAAAATGAAAATGATGAAGCAACACGTTCGCTAAAACCAGTCACTCTGTCTTACCACCAGGTGGCGCCACTAGTTGTCTTTTCGTCGCCATTATATACAATTGACTTCCCTCCATCTTGCATTCTTAATTCTTGCTGTGTATCATTCCCGAAATCTATCTATCTATCTATCTATCTATCTATCTATCTATCTATCTTAGTCTGTTCATATCTATCTATCTATCTATCTATCTTAGTCTGTTCATATCTATCTATCTATCTTAGTCTGTTCATATCTATCTATCTATCTATCTTAGTCTGTTCATATCTATCTATCTATCTATCTAGTCTATCTATCTATCTATCTATCTATCTATCTATCTGTTCATATCTATTATCTATCTATCTTAGTCTGTTCATATCTATCTATCTATCTATCTATCTATCTATCACTGTTCATATCTATCTATCTATCTTAGTCTGTTCATATCTATCTATCTATCAATCTATCACTGTTCATATCTATCTATCTATCTATCTATCTATCTATCTTAGTCTGTTCATATCTATCTATCTATCTATCACTGTTCATATCTATCTATCTATATTAGTCTGTTCATATCTATCTATCTATCAGTGTTCATATCTATCTATCTATCTATCTATCTATCTATCTATCAGTGTTCATATCTATCTATGTATCTATCTATCAGTTTGTTCATATCTATCCATCTATCTATTTATCTATCTATCAGTGTTCATATCTATCTATCTATCTATCTATCTATCTATCTATCAGTCTGTTCATATCTATCCATCTATCTATCTATCTATCAGTCTGTTCATATCTATCCATCTATCTATCAGTCTGTTCATATCTATCTATCGATATATCTATCTATGGACATATCTCTCTATCTTAGTCTGTTCGTATCAATGTCCACCTGATTATATTTATATACGTTTGATATCTATATCAATTTGTTCATATCTATCTATCTATCTATCTATCTATCTTGATCTGTTCATATCTATTTATCTATATATATATGTTAGTATGTTCATATCTATCTATCTATCTATCTATCTATCTATCTATCTATCTATCTATCCTTGTCTTCTTCCTTTTCTATCTCATTTTCTTTCTAAATCCTTTATAAATATATTGCACCCTCTTCCTTACTCCGCTCAGCTCTATATCCATCTTCATCCCTTGTTTTCTTCTTCTTCTTCTTCTTCTTCTTCTTCTTCTTCTTCTTCTTCTTCTTCATCGTTGCCTCCAGCCTTTCCTAAAAAAATCTGTTCTTCCAATTTTTTTTTGTAATTTTTTCATTTGCACTCGATGCCTGCCCAAAAAGTTTATGTTCGGAGGTCAAATGTCATACTCACCACATTAAAACATTAAAAGAACGAAAAGCTTTTGTCGACAGTTTTGCCTTTGGCTTCCAACCGGTGCTCATTTCTCACCCACCAACATCCACCCCCCTCCTCGACGTAGATTCATTTTTTCCCTTCTTATAACGTCATCTTCATCCTCCATCATCCCTTTTCCTTTTTTTTCTTCAAATCCCATCTTTCTACCCCTCCCCCCACTTCCGTTTGCCCCAAGGGTATATGTGCGTGTGAAGACATATATAAGATATATGTGGCCGTAGAGAGGATCTATTAATGCCTGGTCACTCTTGGGCAGGATGAAACACTTTTCAGTCTTTTTCTGTTGGATAAGATAAAATGACTGTACAAGAACAATTACCGTAAGTAGTGAGTAAGTAAAGTCGTCGGGGTGACCTTAAGTCGGTATCAGCCAGACAGCGAGGGAGTCTATCCTCTTTTCACGAGCTCCAAACCTAGGAGATTGTTTCTGCGTCTGAGGTGGAGCGCCACATCTACCATCAGCTCCTTACTTTACCGCACAGATCCCTGTGCTACACATACGCTGATTTTGGCAAGGGCCGGTATCGAACCCGGAACCTTGTGGTTCCTAGGCTGATGATCTACCGACTGAATGCTTAAATGGTCACCCATATAAGTATTGAACAGGCTAATTGCTGCTTAACTTCGGTGATCAAACAGGAACCGGTGTTTTCAACATGATTGCCTGTAAACTGTAAGTGGTAAAGTCGGAAGAATGACCTATTGTCGGTATCAGCCGGACAGCGAAGAAGTCTATACCCTTTTCACTAGCGCTAGACCAAGGAGATTGATATTGCGTTGGAGGTCCAGCACCACACCAACCATCAGCTCCCCAATTTACTGCACATATCCGAACTGTGCTACTCATGCGCTTAGTTGCCGAGGGCCGGTATCGAACCAGGAACCTTGTGTTGGATTATTTCATGGATATAAGCCGAGCTACAATAAAAGTAAAGTTAAGTCAACGGGGTGGCCTAAAGTCGGTATCAACCAGTCAGCGACGGAGTCTATCCCCTTTTCAATAGCGCTAGACCAAAGAGATTGTTTTGGCGTCTGAGGTGGAGCGCCACACCTACCATCAGCTCCTTACTTTACCGCACAGATCCCAGTGATACTCGTATGCTGAGTTGGCGGGGACCGGTATCGAACTAGGAACCTTGTGGTTTCTAGCCGAACGCTCTATCGACTGAGCTAACCCCGGGCTACAATACACCACTTAAATTTATAGACTAAGCGAGGTCACATGGTTTAAACGTCAGCCAAAGTTTTATTAGTCAAGTTCATGAAGATTTAGTAAGCTTAACATGATATTTAAATTTAAATGGTATCAGAACGTCTTGCGTTAGGTACGTTTTGACATATTCAAGTACTGTCGGCGGGCCGTAGTTTGGTGACCCCTGGTCTATGAGGACAGGTAACAGCACAGATAGGAAATAATAGAATATATGTTTTTGGTGAGATTCGTCACCTTTGCCCCAGTGAAGCCTGCTTAAACGCACCAGCTGCTCTAACCCACGGAACATCAAATAACCATTGGTCTGTGGGAATCGAAATCAAACCTTTAAACTCGTTCCTTATTCTAAGACATATGTGGTGGAAATAAGATGAATTAAATCTTTCATAATTAAAATTAAACTCTGTCGACACAATTGGACACATGGACTAGTGGATAAGGTAGTTAGGTTAAGACAGTTCTAAGTGACAGTTATCTCTGGATTCCGGGTTCAATCTTGAGTAGAGGCAGTAACAGAAAAATAATTAACACAACTCCTACCCCAGCAGAATGAGAACAAGATACCCCCGTGGACTAAATAAAGGGTTAAGTTCGAAGTTCCGTGATAGCTCCCGATTACGACAAGAAAGTTCCCGAGTTCGAAAAGAAGGTTCCCGAGTCCGACAAGAAATACATGAAGAAGGCCGGAGGGCATATCGGCCGAAACGTTGTACACATAACAATGAAGATGGGGACAATAGTCCGAATAATGCAGATAATACTAAGCCCTGTCGACCCGGACAGTAAAACACATCGATTGCACCTCAGTAGAAGAGTTAGTAAGATCTCCCGCAGTGGGGTCCACCTAGGCACCCATCTCTTTTTCCATCTCCTCCCCCCTCTCTCTCTGTCTCTCTGTCTCTCTCTCTCTATATATATATATATATGGACAGCTTAGCTCAGTCTGTAGAGCATCACAATGTTCCGGGTTCAATACCGGCCCTCGCCAATTCAGTGGATGAGTAGCATAGGGATCTATGCGGTAAATTGGGGAGCTGATGGTAGGTGTAGCGCTCCACCTCAGACGCAAAAACAATCTCCCTGGTCTAGCGCTAGTGAAAAGGCCACTTCGTCGACATTACTTTACTTTTGCATATATATATATATATAATATATATATATATATATATATATTAGAAAGGTATAGATAGATAACCAACTTAAGTTTCACCAAAAAGGGTCATCAGAATTAATCCAGAAATTGATTAATTAAAGACAATTGTGGAAGTGAAAATACAATTACAGGCTCGCACATTTAAAAAAAATCCTGATGATCCTTTTTTGGTGAAACTTAAGTAGGTTATCTATCTCTACAATTTTACTAAATCCACTCTACTAACGTATTGAGCACTTCATATTCTTTACAAGCCTTACTTATTCGGTTAATATTTGTATAGATGTTGCAATTAAATCGATATTCTATTTCCCGGTAAGTCACTTACTTTATTTTATATATATATATATATATATATATATATATATATATATAGTTCAGGTCCAATTTGAGAGCTCGATGTTAATTTTATTTAAACAGAGCAATATTGTATTAAGCACTTTACCATTTTCAATAAAGTTAGCGGTCTGATGAAGCTCATGGGTATATTCAGATACCTGTGAGTAGAAATAGATCCATAACTGCAAAATACCCGATTTTTAAGCCTTTTTCTTTATATATATATATATATATATATATATATATATATATATATATATATATATGTGTGTGTGTGTGTGTGTGTGTGTGTGTAAGGTAATCCAAATGACTGGTTGTAAGGGATGATTCTATTTGGGATCTTTAAAATCTCACTGTATAACCATACTGCATGCTTTTGTAGGTGCAAACATATATTCATACAAGGATTTTTATAAAGAGAGCTCAATGTATAATAACCAATAAATTAGATTATATATAGAGCAATATTTTTGTAAAACCCGTCTGATGAGGCTGGGCTCTTGAGAATTAACATTTTTTGTTTAAATTTTAAAAATTCTTTTGAGTTTCTGGTCGAAATAAATTATTACGGGATGACGGTTTGTTAAGTTTTTCTTTCTTTGAAAGTTATATATATATATATATATATATATATATATATATATATATACGTGTGTGTGAGTGTATTTGGGCAACATTCTTTCATTTATACATGTGGAATTAAACAAAAGGCAGGTCTCCTGTTTAATGATTTTATTGGTGATCTTTTCAAGCTTTCTGGCCAACTTTTTTATATTTGGATGGAATTCGTGGATTAGTCCACCAAAGTTCATATCCCGAGTACTTTATACATCAAACAATACAAACCATCCTTAAATAAAATTAATTTTCAATGCAGTACTCACATTTTAAAATGACTATAACACTTTTCCTATCAATTCTCCTACTTCCAGCCTCCACATCTATTAATATACTTTGAAAAAAAAAACACAAAATAACTGCAACACATCACCCCTGATGATGGCACTTCGAAGTGCCGAAAGTACTCGGGATATGAACTTCGGTGGACTAATCCACGAATTCCATCCAAATATTAAAAAAAGTTGGCCAGAAAGCTTGAAAAGATCACCAATAAAATCGTTAATCAGGAGACCTGCCTTTTGTTTAATTCCACACACACACACACACACACACACACACATATATATATATAATGGAAAAGGTGACTTACCGGTGAAGATGGTCACAATGGTTAGTTGATGCAAAATCCAGAAAGGTAAGACAGCGATATAACAAATAAAAAGTGCTCAATACGTTAGTCGAGCAAAGTAGAGCAACACACGTGTAATCGACTGCAATTAATCAATATCTTGATTAATTCAGTGGAATTAACCCTGAAGATCCTTATGGTGAAACTCGAGTAGGTTATCACTTGTACCTACATTGCAATATATATATATGTATATATATTTGGTGTTTAAGACTCTTTGTTTCTATTGTCATTTAATGGGAAATTTTTCTTTCTTTTTCATTCTAAAAAAAAAAAAATAGAGAATCATATTAATACGAAGTCACCATTCACCTTATATCATAAGAACAAATAAAAAAAAGCCACAGGAAAGCAATTTCCATTAAGAAAAAAAAGCTTTTCACACGCCAGACACCGAGAACGACGACTAATTTTTATTGATATCGCAGTAGGGTACGGTCATGGCTCAGTGAATAACGTTGCAAAATTCATTAACGGGATTTTGAGTTCATATCCAAATGGAGACGGGCCTGCTCTTAAACCTGATGTTCCGAGACCAATATCATTGGACGTGGGTAACTAAAAATTGTTACAACATACAAGTATATATATATATATATATATATATATATATATATTATATATATATATAAAATGTTGTTCTGGTTCCAACGGGAGAAAATTCAATATTTTATAAAAAAAAAAGGAAGGTCCGCAAAATGTATTTTGTTCTCAGAAAATTTTAAAAAAATTCTTTTTGTTTTACATATGCAACACGTGTTTCAGATCTTCTGGTATCTTCTTCAGGCTTGAGTAAAGAAAAGAAATGTAGATGGATAAAAATGAATTTTATCGATATCACTTTTAATCGATATCACTTACACATGTGTTTCGGCCCGTTTATCAAAATGTATACGGATTTACGAATATAAGAATATTAATAACATTTTATTCTTTACAATACGAATTGTATCCATCCACCAAAACTTTCAAAATGTTTAACAGTCTCTGCGTTCCAAATGATTCAAAAAATATTCTTTTTTCGAACATTTTAAAATTCTGTTTTGTGTCCAACGGATTTTTGTCTCTACTCAAAAAATTAAAAAATCATTCTGATGAAGGTCGTAAAAAATCTCTCTGTGTACGGAATATTTTTAACATTTTTCCTATTATTATTATTATCATCATTTCAACATCATCTGATTATTTTAATAATAATAATAGCGTAAATCCGTATACATTTTGATAAACGGACCGAAACACATGTGTAAGTGATATCGATTAAAAGTGATATCGATAAAATTCATTTTTATCCATCTACATTTCTTTTCTTTACTCATTTTTTCCCTCATATTGTCGGATTCAATTCTCTTTCCATTCTTACACACACACACACACACACACACACACACACACACACACATATTATATATATATATATATATATATATATATATATATATATAATTTTGAAATCTGTCATTATACCCCCAAAGAGTTGTTCGGACATCTGAAATCATTTTTTGTTACAATTATGTTTCAACCAATCATTTCTCTGGCCTTCTTCGGGTGGTTTGAAAGAGTGGTCAGTTTCTTTTTTATAATACCCTATCTATGTTGTCGGCATCCTTCCGTCTATTGAAGACAATGGCGTAGTGCCCACTTTTTTATTTTTATCTATGACTTTGATCTAATTCCAGAGATTTCACCGTCGTCTGGATCACTTCGTTTAGCAAAGAGAGAATTGCAGAGCATATAACATTTTATGGAACCCCTTGCATTGTTCGGCGGTTTGACATACGATGGTGGAGTTTAGGTCCGTTAAGTTCGATTTAACCTTGCCCTGTTTCTGTTTCTGTTACGGCATTCACCCTGGCTCGGTTGAGCCGGCTCCAATCAACGAATTCACCTGTGGTGAATTACCGGAAGGAGTAAACAGGGGAATATGAAATTCACAAGCGGTCCCCAAACCTCGCATGCATATCCCGATCAGGGGAAAGAGATACCCTTGTTTATCGCAGATTTTTTTACAGTGAAAAGTACGCCAAAAGCCGTTGATGGAGACGCCCTTTGGATACTCGCCAGAGCACCTTTGGCCGGGTTGTGGCACTAATACCACTGGGTCAGCGATATAACAAATACAAAGTGCTCAATACGTAAGTAGAGCAAATTTATTATAAAATGGGTACAAGAAATAACCTACTCGAGTTTCATCATAAGGATCTTCAGGGCTAAATCCACTGAATTAGTCGAGATACCGATTAATTGCAGTCGATTACACGTGTGTTTTCATTGCATTAAACTTAATGAAGAGTTTAATGCAATGAACACACACGTGAAATCGACTGTAATTAATCGGTATCTCGATTAATTCAGTGGATTTATCCCTGAAGATCCTTATGGCGAAACTTGAGTAGATTATCTCTTGTACCCATTTTATAATATATATATTCCAATTTAATCATATTTCTTGCCAATTTGAAAACTTATTTAGAGACCTTTTTTAATATTGACTCGTTAACCATAACCCTCAGATAGTGTCAAATTGGGGATTATTTCGTGCCCTTTCCTTTATGTGAACAATTTCTAAACGTGTCACATCTGTGTGGATCTTTAAAAAAAAAGACACTTCAATATTGACAATCCTCAAGTGTGAACCTCTGAAAAAAATGGAATCGGGGTAATTCCATGTCAAATCATCCAGAAAAAAGTAAATTTATCACCCAGTCCCTTCAATTGTTACCCACCCCTGTGTTTAGAGTAATTTCTAGTTCAATTTACAAGTGAATGATAATTGTGTGGGGGGTCTGCCTTGAGGGTAAATGTCAGTTTTTTTATTATCCAAATTCTTTATATAACAGAGATAACTATGGGTAATTTCATATCAAATCATCAAGGCCATGTCACTCACCCCTTCAATTTTTCTGAAATTTTTTTCCATGTGTGGACTATGTTAACGTTAGAAAATCCCCAAAATTTGAGAGATTTGGCAGACCCTCGCATAATTATCATTCCCTTGTAAATTGAACTAGAAATTGCTCCAAACACAGTAATTGAAATTAGTATCTAACGACGAGGGTAAGTAAAAAAGTAATGCCATTTTGTTTAGGACAGATATAATTACCAACACAGGAACATGTATCATACATCAAAATGAAGCTGTTACTGTTGTAATGACAATATGATAACATATGTATAAAACAGCCATTCGTTTTATATCAACCGATTTCTTTTGTTCGAATAATTTTTCCTATCTTGTGTTGACGTTATCCCACCCCTGACTTGTACGTCGCTTGTACGACTCTAGACACAATTGTTATTTTTATATCCAAAATTGTTTTTTCAACTATCTAATGAGATATCGCCAGTCAGTCCATAACACCACTACGGTGTTATAGATCACATCCCTTCTTCTCCACATAGGGGAGTCGAAAAGTAATGCCATTTTGTTTAGGACAGGTATAATTACCAACACAGGAACATGTATCATACATCAAAATGAAGCTGGTCCTCTGGATGACATCCCTTCTTCTCCACATAGGCGAGTCAAACAGTAATGCCATTTTGTTTATGACAGGAATAATTACCAACACATGAATGTGCCTCTGTGACGCTGTGGTAAGACACCCGAACTACTGCATAGAAACATTTACAAGACCAACACAGGAACATGTATCATACATCAAAATAAAGCTGATCCTCTGTGGATCACATCCCTACTTCTTCACATAGTCACTGTTTCTCTCAATAGCAATGTTCCACCTTCGAATGAGAGCATGTATCCCAGCACCGTAAAATTCTGCTGACTGTTCTTTGAGCCACTTCTTCACTACAGATTTCACTTGCTGGTCACTGGTATAATGTTTGCCTTTCAAACACTCTTTCATGGGGCCGAAGAGATGAGAGTCTGAAGGTGCTAAATCTAGTGAGTAATCTGTAGTGAAGAAGTGGCTCAAATATATTTGAGAATCTGTGTTACGCCTCAAATCAAATATACGTGGTACAAAGTTAACTGACCTGAAAAAATGTAAAAGTTTTCAAATAAAGTAACTGGTGCATTATATATTTTATTCATTAATATATCAACACTGAAAATTTCTTTAAATTCGTGATATTTTGTATTTTTTTTTCTTTTCAAGCTTTCTGGTGGAATTTATGTCCGTTAAGTTCGATTTAACCATTTTTTCTATTTAACCCATAGATGGGACCCTAACAGTTATGGTTAACAGAATGAGAAAAATCTACCCCAATGAATTAAATAAAATGTTCAGTTTGAAGTTCCGAGGAGGCCCCTATTTACTACATGAAGCCCCTTGAGTTCGATAAGGTTACTGAATTCGACAAGAAAAACCTGAAGAAGGCCGGAGGGCACATTGGCCGAAACGTGTATATAACAATAAAGATGAAGACAACAGTATTCAAAATAAAAAAAAAGCCCTTCATTTTTTATGCATTTAACACATAGATGGGACTCTAACAGGCACTACCAATCCGGGTTAGCGTGGACATCTATCTATATTAATAATGGAGATTCGCTTCCGGTTTTTGTCTGTAACAAAAACGACGTCACTGCTTACGTCACATTACCCAAAATTGTCATAACATAGAATAACTTAGAATAAATACACTCACAATTTGAACATGCAACATTAGACAGTCCTCATTGTTTATTAAAACAAGTTTTAATAAATACATGACTGGTATTATATATCTATATATAGTTTGTTTTATTTTAATACATATTTAAAGTTTACATTTCAAATTGTTTTATTTTTTTAATCCTTTAATGAATTTGATAATTTTACTTACTTAGGGTACAAACTCGCTGATATTGAATTTTCAACTCCCACCCCTCAGGCAATATGTTTCAAAAATCTATTTTTACATCGCCCGGAGGAGGTTTTTTTATTTTGTACAAGTAGGAATAACACTAGATGCAGTTTAACGTCATAACCAGGACACTAAGAGCCTCAGCCAGCCTCTTCTCGCAAATATGTGATAAAAAGGGTTGGGGGTTTTCCATAAGAACAATTGAGGAATGCGGTCGGGGCAATCATATACGTGCTAAGACTTGACTAGGCCAGCCGATTGATCGTAGCAGGTCTCGCCAACCGTCCGTCTAGTTCACGTAATGGCCAAAGTAGAGTGTAGCAAATCATGGTCTGCTAAGACACCAGGATTCCGTCCTTAATCATCACGGGTCGCTGATAATAGACCACACCACCGACTTTGCTACTTTTACATGTAGTTAGTTTCTACTTTTAAAACAGATAGCGCCGAGAATGTTTGCACACATGCTATATGCATGCATATATACATATATATATATTTACCAACTCCTCCGCACGAGCAGGATACGACACAAGGTCAATTTCTTAAGCGGAGTTCAACAGGCTTGAATTCAGAGTTTTCCTTCTCCTAGACTGGTTACCTAGCCATGGTTAAAGAACCCGGTCTGCCCTGCTATTTACCCATAGCTGGAGGGAGAGTAGGATTCATACCTTTCCCAAGGGTATTAGCGCTAAGTGAAAATGCAATTACCACGTCCAGGTAATGTGTGTATGAGTCTATAAGTTTACACCTACAAGAGCATACCGTATGGATGTATAATAGGATTTCGATGATCCCAAATAGAATCATCTCTTTCTTCTCAGTCAATTGGATTATCTTACACACACACACACACACACACACACACACACACACATATATATATATATATATATATATATATATATATGTGTGTGTGTGTGTGTACATCTATCGTTAAGCGAAAATCTCACTTTCAATGAATTTATAAGTCTGGGTCATGAGCACGCGCACATGCCACACAACACGCGACACTCAGGCAGACAGACAGACACACATGCGCACACACACACACATACGTACATGCACACACACATACGCACACGCTCGTACACACACACACACACACACACACACATACACACACAGACATGTGCACATATTAACTCATTCATATATATCTCTATTCGTACGTCTACATGCATATGCGTATTTTTGTTGGGACGCTCTGAAAAAGAATGTGTGTAACGTAACTGATATAATGCGGTCGCCACATTTCACAAAAACGCATTTCAGCAGAAAAAAAAAAAAAAGAAAAAAGAAAAAAAAAAAAAAGAAGAAGAAAAAAAAAAAGGAAAAATATAAATTAAAAAATGAGTTGACCCCGTTCGTCCAATTTTTGCCAAATTCTCCCCCCGTCTTTCATCTCCAAAAAGTTCAGTAATGAAATATTTACGTAGACGATTCGTCTTTTGGCAGTTTCTGTCGGCAGTACCGAAATTATTAAATACAACTCATATATAAGGCAAAGAAATAAATACATAAAATTAATAGGTATTGTACATAAATAACACCCCCCCCTATATATATATATATATATATATATATATATATATATATATATATATATGGATTAAGGGTAAGGAAATGAATCCGACTGTATATGTATAGATAAAGAGTATGAAAAAACACACAATGTTGCTAAAATGAATATCTTTTTTTATATCATTTTAATTGCTAATATTGACAATATTTCGATTTATAAAAAAATCATCATCAGAACATAATGATAATTAGGTGCGTTTTTAGCTTCTGCTTCTCTCTTGATGAGTCCGGATTAAAAAGATTTACATCTAAAAACGGACCTAATTATCATTATGCTCTGATGATGATTTTTTATAAATCGAAATATTGTTCAATATTAGCTATGAAAATGATATAAAAAAATATATTCATTTAAGCAACAATGTGTGTTTTTCATACCCTTTTATCTATCTATCTATCTATCTATCTATCTATCTATCTCTCTCTCTCTCTCTCTACATCTCTCTCTCTCTCTCTCTGTATATATATATATATATATATATATATATATATATATATATATATATATATATAAGTGCTTAATTGGAGTCGTACCTAATTAGGTACGACTCCAATTAAGCACTTATTCTCCCAAAAATTATCGGCAAAAAGCCATTCAAAACAAACCGTGTTTACAACTTATCATATCGTCGTGTAATAAAAGTCACTAGAAGTGGAATATTAACCTACTCTAAACAAATCATAAAATCTAAGAAGTCCGTTTAGTGTAGAGGTTATGGGATCGGCCTGTCAGCTTGGCAGTCCGGTTTTCAAATCACGCACAGGGCGGTCATCCGATCTATAGCTCTGCTGATGAGGCCTAATAGGCCGAAATGTACATACAGAGATTGATTTTTCTCGATTTGTTTAGCCATACATTTAATAGGTATTCCCGCCTAATTCATTATTAATTAATTAATTTTCAAAATTAGGTACGACTCCAATTAAGCACTTATTCTCCCAAAAATTATCGGCAAAAAGCCATTCAAAACAAACCGTGTTTACATATATATATATATATATATATATATATATATATATATATATATATATATATATATGGGGTAAAAATATGGAAACAAATCCGACAGTATATAAAAAAATAGAAAATCAAAGAATTCACAAAAGATAAATTTATTATAAATGGTAAAATCCACTTTAAAATGTTTCGGTTTTTATCAAACTTTCATCAGGACGTTAGGATCTAAAAGATTTTGGGAAAAAAAACAACAACAAAAAAAAAAAACAACAACAAAAAACAGAAAAAAAACCGAACGCTGCAAACGGATAAAAACATTATCACCCCATCCCTCGGGGGGTTGAGCACTTTGGAGGGGATTTCGTTGTCGACTGTCAACTAAAGCGTAAACGCAACGCTCTCCTAAAAAAGAGATGGAGCACTCTATGGCAGCCTTTACATACATACAGATGTGTGTATTAAAACAATGAAAATCCGCTTCCCATTCTGTAGGTGACGATAGCCGAGCGGTTAAGTGACTGATGCTTAATCGATGGGTTTCTATTGTGGCTGTAGGTAGCATACAAATATCTAGCCAAACTGAAGAATCGGGATACGTCGAAATACGGTGTCTGTGGATGACTATATATTATATATATATATTAAAGGGAGTTAAATGAGGAAATCAATCCGACAGTATTTGGAGAAAAGTAGACAAACACGGGATGTTATACTGGATGGAAGTTTATTACTCGTGGTAATGTCAATGTTTATAACGTTTCAGTCTTTTCGTCTGAGGTGGATCGCCACACCTACCATCAGCTTCCCACTTTACCGAACAAATTCATGTGCTATTCATACGCAGTTTTAAAAAACTTACATTTGCGACACGTGTTTAAGATCTTCTGATATCTTCTTCATGCATTGATTAATCTTATGAATATGAATTTGTACATGCATATATATATAATATAATATATATATATATATATATATATATTCTTAAGACATGTGTCATTGACAAACAAGGAGTATTCTTTTTTCATTTTTTGTATGGATATTTTTTCCAGTCTTCTGGCTATCCTTTTTGAATCTGGATCGAGTTGATTCATCATATTTTTCATACTAATCTCCCGAGCGCTTTCGACTGTTGCTCCAGTCGTATTCATGGGGTTATGTAATTTGGTTTTTAGTTAATTTTTAGTTCTGTTATCTATGCTTTTAGCAAATTCAGAGAGTCTATTATTTTTAAGAGGGGGGTTAGGTAAGTGTTAGTTATTGAAAAAAATAATAGACTCTCTGAATTTGCTAAAAGCATAGATAACAGAACTAAAAATTAACTAAAAACCAAATTACATAACCCCATGAATACGACTGGAGCAACAGTCGAAAGCGCTCGGGAGATTTAGTATGAAAAATATGATGAATCAACTCGATCCAGATTCAAAAAGGATAGCCAGAAGACTGGAAAAAATATCCATACAAAAAATGAAAAAGAATACTCCCGTTTTGTTCCATGACACATGTCTTAAGAATAATTTGCTGTCAAAATACACAATATATATATATATATATATATATATATATATATATTATATATATAATATATAAGTATCTAAACTCTTCCTTCCGGTTTGGTTGGAGTAGAGTATAGAGGAATTCAATCAAGACAGCCACCATAAATTGACGACCACTATAAATTAGTTACCCGACGAACCCCTTTAAATCCATGTAAAAATGACAAAAAATGGCATAGATCATTATCATCATCACTTCTTTCGACCCCCACCCCTAAATTCTTCAATATCTTCTTTCAACGCTCACCGTGAGAGACACAGACCATTGTATGTACATGATTTTTTTTGTCTGTAATTTTCTTTTAACAAAAATTACCTTTTTGCGATTGTAGAATCTTGTTCAACATCTACAAATGTACACAGTTGCGAAAACGTGTGTGTGTATGTGTGTGTGTGTACATGTGTGAGTGCGCACGCGCGTGTGTGTATGCATACGCATACGCACACGTGAGCATTTGTCCATGCCATTGTGTTGTTTGGTATTTGCTAAATACACAGACGAGAAAAAAATACCGTCTAATTGTTCGACAGACGAGTCACGCCTATTTTTTAAGCAATAGAAATTGTTACTATTTACATAGATTCATTTTCTTCTTCTTCTCTTTTCTTCTCTTCTTCTCTTCTTACGCTTCTTCTTATTCTTCTTCTTTCTTCTTCTCTCTTCTTCTTATTCTTCTTCTTCTCTTCTCTTCTTGCGCCTTCTTCTTCTTCTCATGCTTCTTCTTCTTCTCACGATTCCTCCTCCTCCTCTTCTTGTTCTCTTGTTCTTGTTCTCACGCCTTCTTCTTCTTCTCTTTCTTCTTCTTCTTCTTCTTCTTCTTCTTCTTCTCACAACCTTCTTCTTCTTCTTCTTCACTTCTTCTTCTTCTTCTTCTTCTTCTTCTTTCTTTCTTCTTCTTCTTCTTCTTCTCTTCTTCTTTTCTCTTCTTTCTTCTTCTCTTTCTTCTTTCTCTTCTTCTTTCTTTTCTTCTTCTTCTCTTCTTTCTTTCTCTTCTTCTTTCTTCCTTCTTCTTTCATTCTTCTTCTTCTTTTCTATCTTCTTCTTTCCTTCTTATTCTTCTTCTTCTTCTTTCTATCTATCTATCTATTATTATCTATCTATCTATCTATCTATCCATATCATTCCCTGCCTATTCCCCCCTTTTTAACGAATCTTTTGAGGGTTATCTTCATAGATAACGACAATGAATAAAAAAAAATGCAAAGACTAACAAAACGATGAGAATAAAGCTTGATGGAAACTATACAAAGATGCTCCGTGCTGTCTTGAAATCAACACCCCACAAAAAGACCTACTGAAGGCCCACTTGCGGCTATCACATGCTGGACACTGATGTAGACGCAAGGATGTGCTCATAAAGTGATGTTATCCTATGGACACCTGCACATGGACACACCAGTGTGAGTCGGTCAGCAAGTAACTACATCGATCAGCTCTACACAGGCACCGGACGCTGTGCAGAGGATCTACCAGGAGCGATAAACTATAAGGGTAGTTGAAGATAAAGAGTCATGGAGATCTGTGCTATCGACGCGCCTGATGATGAAGATCTTCCACGCTTGAAGGTGTGATGATACATTTCTTCAGCGTTATCTGGCCTCCAACAGACAAGGCTGGCGAGACGCCTGCCGTACAGGAGCTAAGCAGCTCAATATCAAGATAATCAGGACTGCAGAACGGCGACGTCTTCGTCGTCATGAACAACCAAATGTAGATGGGAATTTCCCCTGCAATGTGGTGTGACCGCATCTGCAAGTCCAGATTTTGTACTAACGAGCCACCAGAGGGTCTGCAAATGGAGTGACGTCATCGTTGTCTGCGACGAGTGAAACGTCAATCATCGTTGGCGATGGAGTGACGTCATCGTCGTCTGCGACGAACTTCCAAAAGAAAGAAGAAAGATGATGATGATGATGATGATGATGATTTACGTATCATCTGTTTATGTTCGGATATGTCAATCATTAATTATTACTTGTATTTTATTTCATCTTAATTTTTTGCAACTCACTCAGACCGTCCATCTTCGACAACGAGGAGGAACAGTTCGGATGGGAAATAGTAATGGAATAGTTCTATGAGATATTTAAACTCACATTCCTTTTGCCTCGTAGTAGCCTGATTGTTTAATCAGGCTACTACGAGGCAAAAGGAATGTTAGTTTAAAATATCTCATAGAAACTCTAGTTTCTATATTGAGTTCCGAAGGGCCATTATTAATAAAACTAAATGCTACTATACTATGACTATAACTATGCTCACAATTTCATGGTTGACCACCGTAGGGAGATATGAGATGATCTTTCAGCGTTTAGCGTAAAAGCAAATACTCGCCTGTTTGTGAAAGGCATGAACCCTCTTATACCCCATCTATGGGTTAAATAGTACCACTACAGTTATTCTACAAGGATAGCATTGACATTAAATAACCCACAAAGATTGATATGCCATAAAAAAAGAAACCAAATCTCCATTCATACTGATTATTCTTGTGTGATTTGTATAAACCATATTTTTATATATATGTATAACATATACCGTATATATTTATATATTACAATATACGTATATATTTATGTATATATGTATACATATATATAAAATAATGGTTTATACAAATCAACACAAGAATAATCAGTATGAATGGAGATTTGGTTTCTTTTTTTAATGGCATATTCAATCTTTGTGGGTTATTTAATGTCAATGCTATCCTTGTAGAATAACTGTAGTGGTACTATTTAACCCATAGATGGGGTATAAGAGGGTTTCATGCCTTTCACAAAACAGGCCGAGTATTTGCTTTTACCGCTAAACGCTGAAAGATCATCTCATATATCTCCCTACGGTGGTCAACCATGAAATTTGTGAGCATAGTTATAGTCATAGTTATAGTAGCATTTAGTTTTATTAATAATGGCCTTCGGAACTCAATATAGAAACTAGAGTTCTATGGAGATATTTAAACTAACATTCCTTTTTGCCTCGTAGTAGCCTGATTAAACAATCAGGCTACTACGAGGCAAAAAGGAATGTGAGTTTAAATATCTCATAGAACTATTCCATTACTATTTCCATCCGAACTGTTCCTCCTCGTTGTCGAAGATGGACGGTCTGAGTGAGTTGCAAAAAAATTAAGATGAAATAAAATACAAGTAATAATTAATGATTGACATCATCCGAACATAAACAGATGATACGTATAATCATCATCATCATCATCATCATCATCTTTCTTCTTTCTTTTGGAAGTTCGTCGCAGACGACGATGACGTCACTCCATCGCCAACGATGATGACGTCACTCCGTCGCAGACAACGATGACGTCACTCCATTTGCAGACCCTCTGGTGGCTCGTTAGTACAAATCTGGACTTGCAGATGCGGTCACACACATTGCAGGGGAAATTCCCATCTACATTTGGTTGTTCATGACGACGAAGACGTCGCCGTTCTGCAGTCCTGATTATCTTGATATTGAGCTGCTTAGCTCCTGTACGGCAGGCGTCTCGCCAGCCTTGTCTGTTGGAGGCCAGATAACGCTGAAGAAATGTATCATCACACCTTCAAGCGTGGAAGATCTTCATCATCAGGTCGCGTCGATAGCACAGATCTCCATGACTCTTTATCTTCAACTACCCTTATAGTTTATCGCTCCTGGTAGATCCTCTGCACAGCGTCCGGTGCCTGTGTAGAGCTGATCGATGTAGTTACTTGCTGACCGACTCACACTGGTGTGTCCATGTGCAGGTGTCCATAGGATAACATCACTTTATGAGCACATCCTTGCGTCTACATCAGTGTCCAGCATGTGATAGCCGGCAAGTGGGCCTTCAGTAGGTCTTTTTGTGGGGTGTTGATTCAAGACAGCACGGAGCATCTTTGTATAGTTTCCATCAAGCTTTATTCTCATCGTTTTGTTAGTCTTGCATTTTTTTTATTCATTGTCGTTATCTATGAAGATAACCCTCAAAAAGATTCGTAAAAAAGGGGGGAATAGGCAGGGATGATATGGATAGATAGATAGATAGTAGATAGATAGATAGATAGATAGAAAGAAGAAGAAGAAGAAGAAGAAGAAGAAGAAGAAGAAGAAGAAGAAGAAGAAAGAAGAAAGAAGAAAGAAGAAGAAGAAGAAGAAGAAGAAGAAGAAGAAGAAAGAAGAAGAGAAGAAGAAGAAAGAAGAGAGAGAAGAAGGAAGAGAAGAAGAAGAAGAAGAAGAAGAAGAAGAAAGAAGAAGAAAAGGAAGAAGAAGAAGAAGAAGAGAAGAAGAAGAAGAAGAAAAGAAGAAAAAGAAGAGAGAGAAGAAGAAGAAAAGAAGAAGAAGAAGAAGAACAAGAACAAGAAAAAAGAACAAGAAGAAGGAGGAGGAGGATCGTGAGAAGAAGAAGAAGGCATGAGAAGAAGAAGAAGGGCGAGAAGAAGAAGAAGAAGAAGAAGAAGAAGAAGAAGAAGAAGAAATCGTGAGAAGAAGAAGGCGTAAGAAGAAGGCGTAAGAAGAAGAAGAAGAAGAAGAAGAAGAAGAAGAAGAATGAATCTATGTAAATAGTAACAATTTCTATTGCTTAAAAAATAGGCGTGACTCGTCTGTCGAACAATTAGACGGTATTTTTTCTCGTCTGTGTATTTAGCAAATACCAAACAACACAATGGCATGGACAAATGCTCACGTGTGCGTATGCGTATGCATACACACACGCGCGTGCGCACTCACACATGTACACACACACACATACACACACACGTTTTCGCAACTGTGTACATTTGTAGATGTTGAACAAGATTCTACAATCGCAAAAAGGTAATTTTTGTTAAAAGAAAATTACAGACAAAAAAATCATGTACATACAATGGTCTGTGTCCTCTCACGGTGAGCGTTGAAAGAAGATATTGAAGAATTTAGGGGTGGGGGTCGAAAGAAGTGATGATGATAATGATCTATGCCATTTTTTGTCATTTTTACATGGATTTAAAGGGGTTCGTCGGGTAACTAATTTATAGTGGTCGTCAATTTATGGTGGCTGTCTTGATTGAATTCCTCTATACTCTACTCCAACCAAACCGGAAGGAAGAGTTTAGATACTTTATATATATATATATATATATATATATATATAGTATATATTATATTATATATTGTGTATTTTGACAGCAAATTATTCTTAAGACATGTGTCATGGAACAAAACGGAGTATTCTTTTTTCATTTTTTGTATGGATATTTTTTCCAGTCTTCTGGCTATCCTTTTTTGAATCTGGATCGAGTTGATTCATCATATTTTTCATACTAATCTCCCGAGCGCGCTTTCGACTGTTGCTCCAGTCGTATTCATGGGGTTATGTAATTTGGTTTTTAGTTAATTTTTAGTTCTGTTATCTATGCTTTAGCAAATTCAGAGAGTCTATTATTTTTTTCAATAACTAACACTTACCTAACCCCCCTCTTAAAAATAATAGACTCTCTGAATTTGCTAAAAGCATAGATAACAGAACTAAAAATTAACTAAAAACCAATTACATAACCCATGAATACGACTGGAGCAACAGTCGAAAGCGCTCGGGAGATTAGTATGAAAAATATGATGAATCAACTCGATCCAGATTCAAAAAGGATAGCCAGAAGACTGAAAAAAATATCCATACAAAAAATGAAAAAAGAATACTCCTTGTTGTTCAATGACAATGTCTTAAATATATATATATATATATATATAATATATATATAAATATATATGCATGTACAAATTCATATTCATAAGATTAATCAATGCATGAAGAAGATATCAGAAGATCTTAAAACACGTGTCGCAAATGTAAGTTTTTTAAAACTGCGTATGAATAGCACATGAATTTGTTCGGTAAAGGGAAGCTGATGGTAGGTGTGGCGATCCACCTCAGACGAAAGACTGAAACGTTATAACATTGACATTACCACAGTAATAAACTTCCATCCAGTATAACATCCCGTGTTTGTCTACTTTTCTCCAAATACTGTCGGATTGATTTCCTCATTTAACTCCCTTATATATATAATATATATATATAGTCATCCACAGACACCGTATTTCGACGTATCCCGATTCTTCAGTTTGGCTAGATATTTGTATGCTACCTACAGCCACAATAGAAACCCATCGATTAAGCATCAGTCACTTAACCGCTCGGCTATCGTCACCTACAGAATGGGAAGCGGATTTTCATTGTTTTAATACACACATCTGTATGTATGTAAAGGCTGCCATAGAGTGCTCCATCTCTTTTTTAGGAGAGCGTTGCGTTTACGCTTTAGTTGACAGTCGACAACGAAATCCCCTCCAAAGTGCTCAACCCCCCGAGGGATGGGGTGATAATGTTTTTTCCGTTTGCAGCGTTCGGTTTTTTTTTTTTTCTGTTTTTTGTTGTTGTTTTTTTTTGTTGTTTGTTTTTTTTCCCAAAATCTTTTAGATCCTAACGTCCTGATGAAAGTTTGATAAAAACCGAAACATTTTAAAGTGGATTTTACCATTTATAATAAATTATCTTTTGTGAATTCTTTGATTTTCTATTTTTTATATACTGTCGGATTTGTTTCCATATTTTACCCCCATATATATATATATATATATATATATATATATATAATATATATATATATATATATGTAAACACGGTTTGTTTTGAATGGCTTTTGCCGATAATTTTTGGGAGAATAAGTGCTTAATTGGAGTCGTACCTAATTTTGAAAATTAATTAATTAATAATGAATTAGGCGGGAATACCTATTAAATGTATGGCTAAACAAATCGAGAAAAATCAATCTCTGTATGTACATTTCGGCCTATTAGGCCTCATCAGCAGAGCTATAGATCGGATGACCGCCCTGTGCGTGATTTGAAACCGGACTGCCAAGCTGACAGGCCGATCCCATAACCTCTACACTAAACGGACTTCTTAGATTTTATGATTTGTTTAGAGTAGGTTAATATTCCACTTCTAGTGACTTTATTACACGACGATATGATAAGTTGTAAACACGGTTGTTTTGAATGGCTTTTTGCCGATAATTTTTGGGAGAATAAGTGCTTAATTGGAGTCGTACCTAATTAGGTACGACTCCAATTAAGCACTTATATATATATATATATATATATATATATATATATATATATATATATATATATACAGAGAGAGAGAGAGAGAGATGTAGAGAGAGAGAGAGAGAGTAGATAGATAGATAGATAGATAGATAGATAGATAAAAGGGTATGAAAAACACACATTGTTGCTTAAATGAATAATTTTTTATATCATTTTCATAGCTAATATTGACAATATTTCGATTTATAAAAAATCATCATCAGAGCATAATGATAATTAGGTCCGTTTTTAGATGTAAATCTTTTTAATCCGGACTCATCAAGAGAGAAGCAGAAGCTAAAAACGCACCTAATTATCATTATGTTCTGATGATGATTTTTTTATAAATCGAAATATTGTCAATATTAGCAATTAAAATGATATAAAAAAGATATTCATTTTAGCAACATTGTGTGTTTTTCATACTCTTTTATCTATACATATACAGTCGGATTCATTCCTTACCTTAATCCATATATATATATATATATAAATATATATATTATATATATATATATTAGGGGGGGGTGTTATTTATGTACAATACCTATTAATTTTATGTATTTATTTTCTTTGCCTTATATATGAGTTGTATTTAATAATTTCGGTACTGCCGACAGAAACTGCCAAAAGACGAATCGTCTACGTAAATATTTCATTACTGAACTTTTTGGAGATGAAAGACGGGGGGAGAATTTGGCAAAAATTGGACGAACGGGGTCACTCATTTTTTTAATTTATTTTTTCCTTTTTTTTTTTTCTTCTTCTTTTTTTTTTTTTTTCTTTTTCTTTTTTTTTTTCTGCTGAAATGCGTTTTGTGAAATGTGCGACCGCATTATATCAGTTACGTTACACACATTCTTTTTCAGAGCGTCCCAACAAAAATACGCATATGCATGTAGACGTACGAATAGAGATATATATGAATGAGTTAATATGTGCACATGTCTGTGTGTGTATGTGTGGTGTGTGTGTGTGTGTGTGGTGTACGACGGTGCGTATGTGTGTGTGCATGTACGTATGTGTGTGGTGTGTGCGCATGTGTGTCTGTCTGTCTGCCTGAGTGTCGCGTGTTGTGTGGCATGTGCGCGTGCTCATGACCCAGACTTATAAATTCATTGAAAGTGAGATTTTCGCTTAACGATAGATGTACACACACACACACACATAATAATATATATATATATATATATATATATATGTGTGTGTGTGTGTGTGTGTGTGTGTGTGTGTGGTGTAAGATAATCCAATTGACTGAGAAGAAAAGAGATGATTCTATTTGGGATCATCGAAATCCTATTATACATCCATACGGTATGCTCTTGTAGGTGTAAACTTATAGACTCATACACACATTACCTGGACGTGGTAATTGCATTTTCACTTAGCGCTAATACCCTTGGAAAGGTATGAATCCTACTCTCCTCCAGCTATGGGTAAATAGCAGGGCAGACCGGGTTCTTTAACCATGGCTAGGTAACCAGTCTAGGAGAAGGAAAACTCTGAATTCAAGCCTGTTGAACTCCGCTTAAGAAATTGACCTTGTGTCGTATCCTCTCGTGCGGAGGAGTTGGTAAATATATATATATATATATGCATGCATATAGCATGTGTGCAAACATTCTCGCGCTATCTGTTTTAAAAGTAGAAACTAACTACATGTAAAAGTAGCAAAGTCGGTGGTGTGGTCTATTATCAGCGACCCGTGATGATTAAGACGGAATCCTGGTGTCTTAGCAGACCATGATTTGCTACACTCTACTTTGGCCATTACGTGAACTAGACGGACGGTTTGGCGAGACCTGCTACGATCAATCGGCTGGCCTAGTCAAGTCTTAGCACGTATAGATTGCCCCGACCGCATTCCTCAATTGTTCTTATGGAAAACCCCCAACCCTTTTTATCACATATTTGCGAGAAGAGGCTGGCTGAGGCTCTTAGTGTCCTGGTTATGACGTTAAACTGCATCTAGTGTTTATTCCTACTTGTACAAAAAAAAAAACCTCCTCCGGGCGATGTAAAAATAGATTTTTGAAAAAACATATTGCCTGAGGGGTGGGAGTTGAAATTCAATATCAGCGAGTTTGTACCCTAAGTAAGTAAAATTACAAATTCATTAAAGGATTAAAAAAAAACAATTTGAAATGTAATTTAAATATGTATTAAAATAAAACAAACTATATATAGATATATATACCAGTCATGTATTTATTAAAAACTTGTTTAATAAACAATGAGGACTGTCTAATGTTGCATGTTCAAATTGTGAGTGTATTTATTCTAAGTTATTCTATGTTATGACAATTTGGGTAATGTGACGTAAAGCAGTGACGTCGTTTTTGTTACAGACAAAAACCGGAAGCGAATCTCCATTATTAATATAGATAGATGTCCACGCTACCGGATTGGTAGTGCCTGTTAGAGTCCCTCTATGTGTTAAATGCATAAAAATGAAGGGCTTTTTTTTATTTTGAATACTGTTGTCTTCATCTTTATTGTTATATACACGTTTCGGCCAATGTGCCCTCCGGCCTTCTTCAGGTTTTTCTTGTCGAATTCAGTAACCCTTATCGAACTCAAGGGGCTTCATGTAGTAAATAGGGGCCTCCCTCGGAACTTCAAACTGAACATTTTATTTAATTCATTGGGGTAGATTTTTCTCATTCTGTTAACCCATAACTGTTAGGGTCCATCTATGGGTTAAATAGAAAATGGTTAAATCGAACTTAACGGACATAAATTCCACCAGAAAGCTTGAAAAGAAAAAAAAATACAAAAATATCACGAATTTAAAGAAATTTTCAGTGTTGATATATTAATGAATAAAATATATAATGCACCAGTTACTTTATTTGAAACTTTTACATTTTTTCAGGTCAGTTAACTTGTACCAGTATATTTTGATTTGAGGCGTAACACAGATTCTCAAATATATTTGAGCCACTTCTTCACTACAGATTACTCACTAGATTTAGCACCTTCAGACTCTCATCTCTTCGGCCATGAAAGAGTGTTTGAAAGGCAAACATTATACCCAGTGACCAGCAAGTGAAATCTGTAGTGAAGAAGTGGCTCAAAAGAACAGTCAGCAGAATTTTACGGTGCTGGGATACATGCTCTCATTCGAAGGTGGAACATTGCTATTGAGAGAAACAGTGACTATGTGAAGAAGTAGGGATGTGATCCACAGAGGATCAGCTTTATTTTGATGTATGATACATGTTCCTGTGTTGGTCTTGTAAATGTTTCTATGCAGTAGTTCGGGTGTCTTACCCACAGCGTCACAGAGGCACATTCATGTGTTGGTAATTATTCCTGTCATAAACAAAATGGCATTACTGTTTGACTCGCCTATGTGGAGAAGAAGGGATGTCATCCAGAGGACCAAGCTTCATTTTGATGTATGATACATGTTCCTGTGTTGTAATTATACCTGTCCTAAACAAAATGGCATTACTTTTCGACTCCCCTATGTGGAGAAGAAGGGATGTGATCTATAACACCGTAGTGGTGTTATGGACTGACTGGCGATATCTCATTAGATAGTTGAAAAAACATTTTGGATATAAAAATAACAATTGTGTCTAGAGTCGTACAAAGCGACGTACAAGTCAGGGGTGGGATAACGTCAACACAAGATAGGAAAAATTATTCGAACAAAAGAAATCGTTGATATAAAACGAATGGCTGTTTTATAATATGTTATCATATTGTCATTACAACAGTAACAGCTTCATTTTGATGTATGATACATGTTCCTGTGTTGGTAATTATATCTGTCCTAAACAAAATGCATTACTTTTTTACTTACCCTCGTCGTTAGATACTAATTTCATTACTGTGTTTGGAGCAATTTCTAGTTCAATTTACAAGGGAATGATAATTATGCGAGGGTCTGCCAAATCTCTCAAATTTTGGGGATTTTCTAACGTTAACATAGTCCACACATGGAAAAAAATTTCAGAAAATTGAAGGGGTGAGTGACATGGCCTTGATGATTTGATATGAAAATTACCCATAGTTATCTCTGTTATATAAAGAATTTGGATAATAAAAAACTGACATTTACCCTCAAAAGGCAGACCCCCACACAATTATCATTCACTTGTAAATTGAACTAGAAATTACTCTAAACACAGGGGTGGGTAACAATTGAAGGGACTGGGTGATAATTTACTTTTTTCTGGATGATTTGACATGGAATTACCCCGATTCCATTTTTTTCAGAGGTTCACACTTGAGGATTGTCAATATTGAAGTGTCTTTTTTTTTTTAAAGATCCACACAGATGTGACACGTTTAGAAATTGTTCACATAAAGGAAAGGGCACGAAATAATCCCCAATTTGACACTATCTGAGGGTTATGGTTAACGAGTCAATATTAAAAAGGTCTCTAAATAAGTTTCAAATTGGCAAGAAATATGATTAAATTGGAATATATATATTATAAAATGGGTACAAGAGATAATCTACTCAAGTTTCGCCATAAGGATCTTCAGGGATAAATCCACTGAATTAATCGAGATACCGATTAATTACAGTCGATTTCACGTGTGTGTTCATTGCATTAAACTCTTCATTAAGTTTAATGCAATGAAAACACACGTGTAATCGACTGCAATTAATCGGTATCTCGACTAATTCAGTGGATTTAGCCCTGAAGATCCTTATGATGAAACTCGAGTAGGTTATTTCTTGTACCATTTTATAATAAATTTGCTCTACTTACGTATTGAGCACTTTGTATTTGTTATATCGCTGACCCAGTGGTATTAGTGCAACAAACCCGGCAAAAGGTGCTCTGGCGAGTATCCAAAGGGCGTCTCCATCAACGGCTTTTGCGTACTTTTTCACTGTAAAAAAATCTGCGATAAACAAGGGTATCTCTTTCCCCTGATCGGGATATGCATGCGAGGTTTGGGGACCGCTTGTGAATTTCATATTCCCCTGTTTACTCCTTCCGGTAATTCACCACAGGTGAATTCGTTGATTGGAGCCGGCTCAACCGAGCCAGGGTGAATGCCGTAACAGAAACAGAAACAGGCAAGGTTAAATCGAACTAACGGACCTAAACTCCACCATCGTATGTCAAACGCCGAACAATGCAAGGGTTCCATAAAAATGTTATATGCTCTGCAATTCTCTCTTTGCTAAACGAAGTGATCCAGACGACGGTGAAATCTCTGGAATTAGATCAAGTCATAGATAAAAATAAAAAAGTGGGCACTACGCCATTGTCTTCAATAGACGGAAGGATGCCGACAACATAGATAGGGTATTATAAAAAAGAAACTGACCACTCTTTCAAACACCCGAAGAAGGCCAGAGAAATGATTGGTTGAAAACATAATTGTAACAAAAATGATTTCAGATGTCCGAACAACTCTTTGGGGATAATGACAGATTTCAAAATTATATATATATATATATATATATATATATATATATATATGTGTGTGTGTGTGTGTGTGTGTGTTGTGGTGTGTGTGTGTAAGAATGGAAAGAAATTGAATCCGACAATATGAGGGAAAAAAATGAGTAAAGAAAAGAAATGTAGATGGATAAAAATGAATTTTATCGATATCACTTTTAATCGATATCACTTACACAGTGTTTCGGTCCGTTTATCAAATGTATACGGATTTACGCTTTATTATTATTAAAATAATCAGATGATGTTTGAAATGATGATAATAATAATAATAGGAAAAATGTTTAAAAAATATTCCGTACACAGAGAGATTTTTTACGACCTTCATCAGAATGATTTTTTAATTTTTTTGAGTAGAGACAAAAATCCGTTGGACACAAAACAGAATTTTAAAAATGTTCGAAAAAAGAATATTTTTTGAATCATTTGGAACGCAGAGACTGTTAAACATTTGAAAGTTTTGGTGGATGGATACAATTCGTATTGTAAAGAATAAATGTTTATTAATATTCTTATATTCGTAAATCCGTATACATTTTGATAAACGGGCCGAAACACATGTGTAAGTGATATCGATTAAAAGTGATATCGATAAATTCATTTTTATCCATCTACATTTCTTTTCTTACTCAAGCCTGAAGAAGATACCAGAAGATCTGAAACACGTGTTGCATATGTAAAACAAAAAGAATTTTTTAAAAAATTTTCTGAGACAAAATACATTTTGCGACCTTCCTTTTTTTTTTATAAAATATTGAATTTTCTCCCGTTGGAACCAGAACAACATTTTATATATATATAATATATATATATATATATATATTATATATATAATATATACTTGTATGTTGTAACAATTTTTAGTTACCCACGTCCAATGATATTGGGTCTCGGAACATCAGGTTTAAAAGCAGGCCCGTCTCCATTTGGATATGAACTCAAAATCCGTTAATGAATTTGCAACGTTATTCACTGAGCCATGACCGTACCCTACTGCGATATCAATAAAAATTAGTCGTCGTTCTCGGTGTCTGGCGTGTGAAAAGCTTTTTTTCTTAATGGAAATTGCTTTCCTGTGGCTTTTTTTTATTGTTCTTAATGATATAGGTGAATGGTGACTTCGTATTAATAATGATTCTCTATTTTTTTTTTTTAGAAATGAAAAAGAAAAAAATTTCCCATTAAATGACAATAGAAACAAAGAGTCTTAAACACCAAATATATACATATATATATATTGCAATGTAGGTACAAGTGATAACCTACTCGAGTTTCACCATAAGGATCTTCAGGGTTAATTCCACTGAATTAATCAAGATATTGATTAATTGCAGTCGATTACACGTGTGTTGCTCTACTTTGCTCGACTAACGTATTGAGCACTTTTTATTTGTTATATCGCTGTCTTACCTTTCTGGATTTGCATCAACTAACCATTGTGACATCTTCACCGGTAAGTCACCTTTCCATTATATATATATATGTGTGTGTGTGTGTGTGTGTGTGTGTGTGGAATTAAACAAAGGCAGGTCTCCTGATTAACGATTTTATTGTGATCTTTTCAAGCTTTCTGGCCAACTTTTTTTTAATATTTGGATGGAATTCGTGGATTAGTCCACCGAAGTTCATATCCCGAGTACTTTCGGCACTTCGAAGTGCCATCATCAGGGGTGATGTGTTGCAGTTATTTGTGTTTTTTTTTTCAAAGTAATTAATAGATGTGGAGGCTGGAAGTAGGAAGAATTGATAGGAAAAGTGTTATAGTCATTTTAAATGTGAGTACTGCATTGAAAATTAATTTTATTTAAGGATGGTTTGTATTGTTTGATGTATAAAGTACTCGGATATGAAACTTTGGTGGACTAATCCACGAATTCCATCCAAATATAAAAAAGTTGGCCAGAAAGCTTGAAAAGATCACCAATAAAATCATTAAACAGGAGACCTGCCTTTTTGTTTAATTCCACATGTATAAATGAAAGAATGTTGCCCAAATACACTCACACACACGTAATATATTATATATATATATATAATATATATAATAAACTTTCAAAGAAAGAAAAACTTAACAAACCGTCATCCCGTAATAATTTATTTCGACCAGAAAACTCAAAAGAATTTTAAAAATTTAAAACAAAAAATGTTAATTCTCAAGAGCCCACCTCATCAGACGGGTTTTACAAAATATTGCTCTATATATAATCTAATTTATTGGTTATTATACATTGAGCTCTCTTTATAAAATCCTTGTATGAATATATGTTTGCACTACAAAAGCATGCAGTATGTTATACAGTGAGATTTTAAAGATCCCAAATAGAATCATCCCTTACAACCAGTCATTTGGATTACCTTACACCACACACACACACACACACACATATAATATATATATAATATATATATATATATATATATATATATATATATAAAAGAAAAAGCCTTAAAAATCGGGTATTTTGCAGTTATGATCTATTTATACTCACAGGTATCTGAATATACCCATGAGCTTCATCAGACCGCTAACTTTATTGAAAATGTAAAGTGCTTAATACAATATTGCTCTGTTTAAATAAAAATTAACATCGAGCTCTCAATTGACCTGAACTATATATATATATAATATATTATATATATATATATATAAATAAAGTAAGTGACTTACCGGGAAATAGAATATCGATTTAATTGCAACATCTATACAAATATTAACCGAATAAGTAAGGCTTGTAAAGAATATGAAGTGCTCAATACGTTAGTAGAGTGGATTAGTAAAATTGTAGAGATAGATAACCTACTTAAGTTTCACCAAAAAAGATCATCAGGATTTTTTTAAATGTCGAGCCTGTAATTGTATTTTCACTCCACAATTGTCTTTAATTAATCAATTTCTGGATTAATTCTGATGACCCTTTTTGGTGAAACTTAAGTTGGTTATCTATCTATACCTTTCTAATATATATATATATATAGTATATATATATATATATATATATATGCAAAATAAAGTAATGTCGACGAAGTGGCCTTTTCACTAGCGCTAGACCAGGGAGATTGTTTTTGCGTCTGAGGTGGAGCGCTACACCTACCATCAGCTCCCAATTTACCGCATAGATCCCTATGCTACTCATCACTGAATTGGCGAGGCCGGTATTGAACCCGGAACATTGTGATTGCTCTACAGACTGAGCTAAGCTGTCCATATATATTATATATAGAGAGAGAGAGACAGAGAACAGAGGAGAGGGGGAGGAGATGGAAAAAAGAGATGGGTGCCTAGGTGGACCCACTGCGGGAGATCTTACTAACTCTTCTACTGAGGTGCAATCGATGTGTTTTACTGTCCGGGTCGACAGGCTTAGTAATTATCTGCATTATTCGGACTATTGTCCCCATCTTCATTGTTATGTGTACAAACGTTTCGGCCGATATGCCCTCCGGCCTTCTTCATGTATTTCTTGTCGGACTCGGGAACCTTCTTTCGAACTCGGAACTTTCTTGTCGTAATCGGGAGCTATCACGGAACTTCGAACTTAACCCTTTATTTAGTCACGGGGTATCTTGTTCTCATTCTGCTGGGTAGGAGTTGTGTTAATTATTTTTCTGTTAACTGCCTCTACTCAAGATTGAAACCCGGAATCCAGAGATAACTGTCACTTAGAACTGTCTTAACCTAACTACCTTATCCACTAGTCCATGTGTCCAATGTGTCGACAGAGTTTAATTTATTATGAAAGATTTAATTCATCTTATTTCCACCACATATGTCTTAGAATAAGGAACGAGTTTAAAGGTTGATTTCCGATTCACACAGACCAAATGGTATTTGATGTTCCGTGGGTTAGAGCAGCTGGTGCGTTTAAGCAGGCTTCACTGGGGCAAAGGTGACGAATCTCACCAAAAACATATATTCTATATTTCCTATCTGTGCTGTTACCTGTCCTCATAGACCAGGGGTCACCAAACTACGGCCCGCCGACAGTACTTGAATATGTCAAAACGTACCTAACGCAAGACGTTCTGATACCATTTAAATTTAAATATCATGTTAAGCTTACTAAATCTTCATGAACTTGACTAATAAAACTTTGGCTGACGTTTAAAACCATGTGACCTCGCTTAGTCTATAAATTTAAGTGTGTATTGTAGCCCGGGGTTACTCAGTCGATAGAGCGTTCGCCTAGAAACCACAGGTTCCTAGTTCGATACCGGTCCCCGCCAACTCAGCATACGAATATCCTGGGATCTGTGCGGTAAAGTAGGAGCTGAGGTAAGGTGTGGGCGCTCCACCTCAGACGCCAAACAATCTCTTTGGTCAGCGCCTAATGGAAAAGGGGATAGACTCCCGTCGCTGACTG
>CM042166.1:16302291-16348305 GCA_023376005.1 Doryteuthis pealeii | reverse complement strand
AATGACAGGTACAATTGACACATAGTATAGTGATAAGGAGTTTAGGTTAAGACAGTTTTAAGTGACAGTTATCTCTTGACTACAGTTCAATCCTGGTCAAGAGCAGCAGTAACATAAAATAATAATTAACACAGCTTAACACCTGTACCCCAGCTATGGTTAGCGGAATGAGAACAGGATATCCCCGTGGACTGAATAAAGGGTTAGGTTCAAAGTTCCATGATGGCTCCCAATTACGACAAGAAGGTTCCAGAGTCCGATAAAGTTCCCGAGTCTGACAAGAAATACCTGAAGAAAGCTGGAGGGCACATCAGCCGAAACATTGTACAGATAACAATGAAGATGAAGACAATAGTCCGAATAATACAAATAATACTAACTATTAAGCCTCATCTCAAAGATTCTGAGAAATCCTGCATACATGTATATACATAAGCAGAATGAGAAGTGGAATAATATATACATAGTTTATAAATGATCCAATTTTTCTGCTTACCCTATCCTCTCTCCTCCCTCTGCTGATACTGGTTTCATGTCTTGTCCTTTGTTTTGTAGATGGAAGCAGCATCAGCATTGACCCTGTTTGTCCTGTCAAGTCAACAACAGCCACAGCAGCCACAGCAGTCCATGTGCCAAAGGTTAATGGTGAAAGCAACCTTCCAGCTGAGATGGAACAGATGTCCATTTCTGAGAGTTTCTCATTGCCCACCGAACAGAATGAAATGGCTGCAATCTGACAATGGTTCCAACATAGAAATGGTAATGAAAACTCCAAGACTGGGTAATTCCATGTCAAATTTTTGGACTTTCCAGGAAATATGATTGATACAAGGGACATCTATTGTTTCTATATTATTTCAAATATATCCAACCACCAACATAATCCTGATAATTTATATTGCATTCTGAAAGTTATTTTGCCCCATATTAGACCTGATTCAATCGCTGAATTGAAACACTTAAAACATAAAAGTGCAAATTTTTAATTGATGTTGTAGCTTTAGTTCTGAGCAAAAAACAAATTATCTTTTTGGTACAAATAATGTTCAATATATGTAAAATAATAATAGAAATAAATTTTTGTCATTGATGCAGTGCCACATCAGGATATTGATCTTGCTATAAAAACATTAGAAATTATAAATAACTTAAAATTGGTTAGACTTTTTGATAACATTTTTGGATTCCTTGGGCCAAAATTCTTTTATAAATCAATTTTTAGGAGTAGGGAAGTTCTAGAACTTATTTTACAGACTAAAATAGATTACAAAAAGTCACCATTTTTGCGAACGCCTCCCCCACTTCAAAGTTAGAGATTTAAAAATAAACATAACTCAGTCAATTTTTGGAATTGGAAGCTCAAATTTTGGGGATTGTTTAACTTTAACATAATTTACAAATGGACAAAATTTAAGAAAAATTGAAGGGGATGGGTGACATGGCCTGGATGATTTGACATGAAATTACCCAACTATCAGTGCGACAAACACTGGAAAATGCTTTCCTCATTCTATCAAGGTAGAACAAGGAAACTTTTGTTTTAAGTTATTCAGAACCCTGTGACCAGTGGCTTCAGCCAGTGGACCAGTCAGAGGTTAATATTAGCATGATTCCAGGGGTCCATCCCCCCAAGCAACACCTACCTGCCCCATTGGTTTAAAGGGGTAGAGCAGTGCCAGTGCCTTAGGCGCCTCAATAGACTGGGATCTTTAATCTTGGTATGGCAACTAGTCTTGGAGAAAGAAAACTCTAAATTGTTGTAAACTGTTTGAAAATTGACCTTGTGTTACATCCTGCCCGTGATTAAAGAGTTGGATAAATACATATTTGACATACAAACTATATCATAAATGACTGGGTCATTTTCTAATTCATGACTGAATATTACTTTCCTCTAATTATCCACACTCCATGATTTATTTTTTTTAATCCACTGCAGATTTGCTTTCTTATGTGTAGCCATTAGGTCTGATTTCTGCTTGGTTTTTCTCTATTCAAACCTGAAGCGGAAATGACCGGCATGGCAAACAGCTGGCTGTCTTCGATGAGTCGGCCCGTCTTAGTTGTTCAAAAAAGACAATGAGTGGCGTGCGGCATATGTAGCCGGTGTCTAGTCTATCGCAAACTCTAATCCAGTTGACTACCAAGACTGGCAGTCACGGCGCAACCTCCTGATCGTGAGTGGTAGGATTACTGTCACCCCTGTTAGCTGAAATGTTTTTTTTCACTAGCTACAGTACCCAATTATACTTGGGAAAGTTGGGGTTATTCACCATTCCCAGAGTGTGCCTGAAAATACTAGTGAACCTGGGCACCCTTACTGGATTTTCAATAACAACCATTGCTTGGTGTGTTTATAGCAAAGCAATTTTATGGGTAGAACTATCAACAGCGATTTGTCATAAGTCCTTCTTCCATCCAACTTTCTTCATTCAGAGGGAATAAGCCAGGGAAGTTTGAGCTCAAAGAGTATAGAAGTTATTCAACAAACTTATGTATAAGAATAGCAAACTTAATGCCTTAGCACTCAAGAACAAACACAGAACAATTGAGGAAGACATCGCAATTATTGAAGAAATTATAATAACTGAGTGAACATATTCAGGTACTATTCCAGGACCCTGTATATCAATGTTTGTAAAGTCTGTCGAATGTCTGAAGCAATTCAATAAAACCATCCTGTTTTGCCCCAGGTGTTCTGTTATTGATTTTTATTGAAATCCAATTAGCCAGTCCTGTTCCTGAATATTAGCCTAACACATATGTAAAGTTTCATTATGATCAGATCACTGGTGTTATACAGAGAGAGACAGAAATGGCCTTTTATGTACAGTATTGGCCAGAATGGATAACTCACTACTGATAGTCTTTGACAATTAAAAAAAATGTCACAAGTTCTTCTTCCATCCAGCTTTCTTCATTCAGTGAATAAGCCAGGGAAGTTTGAGCTCAAAGAGTATAGAACTTATTCAACAAACTTATGTATAAGAATAGCAAACTTACTATCTCAATTTCTACTGCTCCCCTTCCCTCTTTCTCATTGAAACTTCTCTTTCCTCCTTCATTGTAAAGATGTCCCCAGGGGTTTCCTTGCCCTGTTGGCTAGGACATTAGAATGCACTGATTGCACCTCTGCAGAGGGGTAAGAATCCCCCAATGGGATCACCTGTTGGCTGTGGGTGGTGACTCGTGATGCTCAAGGATATAACCCAGTTGGTTGGCCCTTGGGCTAGACGGGCGGTCGGAGAGGCCCCCTCTGATTAATCAATTGGAGCGATAGTACCTGTTAGGGTCCCATCTATGGGTTAAATAGAAAAATGTATTTATAAAAAAAATTGAGTATCCATTAAGAATGAATTTATTTCAAAACTTTATCGGCATTAAATGACTCACTGAGGTTGATATGCCGTAAAACAAAACAAACAAACCAAACCAACCATGGGTTTCCTTATTGATTTTTATTGATATCCAACTAGCCAGTCCTGTTCCTGATTATTAGCTTGACATGTGTAAAGTTTCAGCATGGTTGGATAACTGGTACAGACACTAACTGATTATACAAACAGACAGAAATTTAGTATGTAGTAGGTTTGCTTGATTTTTAATTTTCTATTTGCAAATATATTGCTTTAAGGGTTTTGTCCTCTTTCGTGTGTAATGTACTGGGTCTTGTTTCTGATAAATGGACTTGTTTCTTTGTGTGTGAAAATGACTCTTGAATTAAGATTCTGGGTAACCCTGTGCTGGCTTTTAAAACCAAATTTGAGAGCAAGCCTTTTTTTTTTTTTTTTTCAACAAGTTTATTAGGCTTCTTGATCGTCTGATTGTAGTCAGCCACACACAGAGAGATATAAGATGTTTATAATAACAAAATTGGCATAATTAGAGTTAGTAAACTTATCACTTCAGCTGGTGAGCCAATTGTCAAAATTGGAGGAAGAAAGAAAGAAAGCAAGGAAAGCAGGCCAGCTGATTTTTGCCTAAGCTAAGGTCTGTCACCTTCTGTCCCCCACTCCTCACTTTTCATTCTCATTCCCTATTTTATGATTACTGTTAATCAGCTGATTATTTTTCTTACATCATTACCCGACTTATGTATATTTTAATTCCATTGTATATTGTTATTATATAAGTATATTGGAATTTTAACCAAACAGTCCCTGAAAATATTTAACATCAAAATTTTCTCTGGTTGGAATTCAAACAGCAATTCCAAATGCATTCCAGCCAGATTCTTCATTTCAAAATATTTTTCCAAAATATTTCTTTCTTTTTCATCGAACGGTTTAACTCAATAGGTAGAGCATTTGGGTAGGGATCACAAGGTTCCTGGTTCGATACCGGCCCTTGCCAACTCAGCGTATAAGTAGCATAGCGATCTGTGCAGTAAAGTGAGGAGCTGATGGTAGGTGTGGCACTCCACCTCAGACGCTAAAATAATCTCCTTGGTCTATGCACTAGTGAAAAGGGGATAGACTCCCTCGTCTGGCTGATACTGACATTAGGCCACCCTGACGACTTTATTTACTTACTTATATTTTAATTTTAGACATCCAAATCCCTAGAAAGAGGGACAAAAACAAACTAGCCACATTGGAATGAAATGAAATTAAAAGAGGAAGACATTTATTTATTTATTTTTTAAGCATCATGGGTCGCCACCCATGGCCAAAAGGTGGTCCCATTAGGGGGTGGTGTTACCCCTCTGTGGAGGTACAGTCGGTGTATTCTAAAGCTCCAGCCAACAGGGCTATTTTAAGGGTTGATATATCCGGGTTAAGAGATATATTCTGAAGTTCGTATTTGGTATATTATCGCAGTAGTAATTGGTACATCGAAATAGTAATCCGTCTCCGAGGTGTCGTGGTGTGGTCTAGCGAGTAAAGTAGCTTGTGGGCATTAGGTACTTGGACCAACACAGTGTTGACTATTTATACATGACACTGTCCAATCAGATTATAGTGAGGGGGCACCAAGGTATTTATATATTCATTATATCAAGGGTGTTATGAGGTGGCATGAAATTGTGCAAGGTCAGAGAACATTAAAAGTTTTCTTTTTGTTTATGTTATCCTTTCAATTTGGATTATTGTCAAGAATGGAAGAGGGAAGATATAAAGTCAAATGTTTTCATATTGCTGATTATAGTGTGCGTGAAAAAGATTCAACTGTAGATTGTGTCACGTGATGGAAGGTGTGGTGCTCCACCTCAGACCTTAAATTAATCTACTTGGTCTATGCGCTAGTGAAAATGGGATAGACTCTCTCGCTATCTGGCTGATACTGACATTAGGCCACCCTTACGACTTTACTTATATTTTAATTCTAGACATCCAAATCCCTAGAAAAAGGGACAAAAATAGACGAGCCACAATGGAATAAACTGGTGAACCTATTAAAAGAGGAAGACATTTATTTTTCGTTCAAATGATTTCCTTTCTTTGCACACAACAAAAGATCCAAGATTTACTTATTGCTGTTTTGTATGTTAACCTAAAAAACAAAACAAAAAAATAAATGCCGAAAAAAAACCTGAGAACTGTCAAAGTCATGACGTGTGACAGTTTCACATGTGATTGCGATGATAACATCTTTGTTGATACTTCCCTTGGGTTTTGGATACGACATTGTATCTCTCTATTGTGTATACACCCACACTCTGATAGGTTTCAACCTTCAATGTTTTAAGGGTGTTTGTTTGTTATGTTTTATGGCATATCAACCTCGGTGGGTCATTTAATGCCAACAAAGTTTGAAATAAACTCATTCTGGATAGGTACTCAATTTTTTTTTATAAACACATTTTTTTCTATTTAACCTATAGATGGGACCCTAACAGGTACTACCACTCCGGATCGGGATGGACATGGGAGCAATGGTGATGAATGGTTGCTTTACATTCCCCAGATCTACAGAACTGGAACCTCACCATCCTTCCTACCACTTTTTAACACATATATGATAAAAAGGGAAGCGCATGGTGTAATGGTTAAAGTCATGGGAAATGGACTCGTTGCCCCGAGTTCAATTCCTGGATGTGGTAATTGCATTTCACTTAACCCTAATACCCTTGGGAAAGGTATGAATCATACTCTCCCTCCAGCTATGGGTAAATTGTAGGGCAGACTGGGCTCTTTAACCTTGGTTAGGCAACCGGTCTAGGAGGAGGAAAACTCTGAATTCAAACCTGTTGAACACCGCTTAAGAAATTGACCCTGTGTCACATCCTGCTCGTGCGGAGGGGCTGGTAAATATATATTTATTCTAGATTCTCCCTGGATACCTCGTTGAGCTGTAACGTGATAGGTGAGCAAGTAGCCTTGACATGCTGTAAAATTCAACTAGTCAAATCAAACTAAACTGCATCTAATAGTGAGGTTCTAATTTTGGAGCTCTGGGGAGTGTGGAGTACCCCTTCATCACTATTACTACCAGATCCACTCTAAATCGGAGTAGTAATACCTGTTGGTGTCCCACCTATGGGTTATAAAATCCAACAAACTAAATCAAACTCAATTGCATCTAATGCTGAGGTTCTAATTTTGGAGCTCTGGGGAGTGTGGAGTACCCCTTCATCACTATTACTACCAGATCCACTCTAAATCGGAGTAGTAATACCTGTTGGTGTCCCACCTATGGGTTATAAAATCCAACAAACTAAATCAAACTCAATTGCATCTAATGCTGAGGTTCTAATTTTGGAGCTCTGGGGAGTGTGGAGTACCCCTTCATCACTATTACTACCAGATCCACTCTAAATCGGAGTAGTAATACCTGTTGGTGTCCCACCTATGGGTTATAAAATCCAACAAACTAAATCAAACTCAATTGCATCTAATGCTGAGGTTCTAATTTTGGAGCTCTGGGGAGTGTGGAGTACCCCTTCATCACTATTACTACCAGATCCACTCTAAATCGGAGTAGTAATACCTGTTGGTGTCCCACCTATGGCTTATAAAATCCAACAAACTAAATCAAACTCAATTGCATCTAATGCTGAGGTTCTAATTTTGGAGCTCTGGGGAGTGTGGAGTACCCCTTCATCACTATTACTACCAGATCCACTCTAAATCGGAGTAGTAATACCTGTTGGTGTCCCACCTATGGGTTATAAAATCCAACAAACTAAATCAAACTCAACTGCATCTAATGCTGAGGTTCTAATTTTGGAGCTCTGGGGAGTGTGGAGTACCCCTTCATCACTATTACTACCAGATCCACTCTAAATCGGAGTAGTAATACCTGTTGGTGTCCCACCTATGGCTTATAAAATCCAACAAACTAAATCAAACTCAACTGCATCTAATGCTGAGGTTCTAATTTTGGAGCTCTGGGGAGTGTGGAGTACCCCTTCATCACCATTGACTTTGGCAACAAAGCACCAGCATATTAACATCTTCAGGGACAGCCTTCAAATGCGACATCTGTAGTCAAGAATGTTTTTCAAACATTGCACTTTACAGTCAGAAGAGGCGCTGTAACTTCAGAGGCACAAAAACTACATTAAAGTCTTCCGAGATTGAAATGCCAATAATAACCATTACTCCCAGGTCCACTCTAAATTCAAATGTTAGTACTTGTTAGGGTCCTATCTATAGGTTAAATAGAAAAAATGGGTTTAAAAAAATTGAGTTTTAAAAAGATAATTTGAATAGCCAACAAGAAGGAATGAAACAAAATGTTTTCAGCATTAAATCACCCATTAAGGGTTGACATGCTGTAAAATTCAACCAGCCAAAACAAGCTAAACTGCATCTAATAATGAGGTTTCAATTTGGACTTCTGGGGAGTGTGAAATATCCTCTCATTGCCATTACTTCCAGGTCCACTCAAACTCAGAGTGGTAATAATAATAATAATAATAATAATAATAATAATAATAATGAAATTTATTGTGCACCACAACTCATCAAAGTCTCATATCTAATACACAGAATAATTAGTATTAGTGTCAGGAACATGAACAGTGTACAGTAATAATATACATGTATGTGTTCATGTATGTAAACCCACCCCCTCGAGGAGGGGGTTCAGTGGCTTCAGCCCTGGATCTTTACAAGTTAATAGCATTGATCCCAGGGGGCTATCCCCCCAGGCAATACCGACCCCCATGATTTAAAGGGGCAGGGCTGTGTTTATTGCCCAGCACCTGAGGTGCCCCCTTGAGGGGGAATGTTTTTAAAAAAAATTTTTACACCTACCACCCATGAGTCTCGGCTTGTGGGTGGTCCCACATAAAAATGTCCTTGTGTCACGCCCTGATAAGTGGGATGAGAGGCAAATACCCGTATGTGTGTGCATGCGTGCATATGTGTGTGGATGGGGGTATCAGGTATAGTGTTGGCGAACTACAGGAAGCATGGAGGCTTTGAAAGATGCAATGTAATACCCGTTAGTGTCCTATCTATTAGTTAAATAGAAAAAATTAGTTTAAAAAGAATGTATTTTAAAAAATTGAGTTTTTAAAAACAGTTTTGAATACCGATCAAGAATAAATAAAACAAAATGTAAATAAGCTACCAAGGGTTGACATGCCATAAAACCCAACCAACCAACCAGCCAACCCTTTTTATTTCTGTCTGTCTCTCTTTTTGTCTTATTCGTCTTCTTCAATTTTTCATAGATAGGTAGAGACAGAGATCAATCAAGAAATTTACATATATAGATAGGTCGTCCGATACCTGTCTCTCATTTGTTTGTGTACAAATAGGTGTGTCTTTATTGAAAATACTGTTTTTATGCACACCTGTATAAACGGAGATATATATTTGCAGGTGTCAAAGATCCAAGGGTCATTTCTTGAAAGACTGTCCGCCCAAACAAGCCAGGTTGCCACCCACACATCTGCTAGTATCAATGCTTGCCCTCTGACCTAAGTCGGAGTTATCTGCCCTTTGAATCATTCCCTACCCTACCTTCCCCCCTCCCCCCCGTAACAATCCTAATGTCCACAAAAATAAGGAATGTATAAAGCTAGCCCAGGTTTTCTTTCTTGTATAGCATCATTTGAACTCTGACCCCTTCTACTTGCCGCACCTTTGTTTATGGGAGAAGACGACTAACACTTAAGGTTGTGGCTCATCTGGTAGTAACATTGGTTCTTTAAGTTGATATCTTTTTGTATATTAACCACAAGGACCCTGTCATCTGGGGCGTTAGAATGCACCAACTGCACCTCTGCAGAGGGGTAAGACTCCCCCAACTTGTTGACTGTGGGTGGCGACCCGTGATGCTTAAGGATAGAACCCAGGTGGTTGAGCAGTCCATTACATGCAATACTCCACTTTGGTCCTTTCTTAAGCTAGACAGACGGTCATGTCAAGTCAAGTCCTAGCACCTATATGATTGCCCCAACCCTATTGCCCTTATGGCAAGCCCCAACCCTTTTTATCATATGAGTGCTAGAAGGTGGTGGCTGAGGGTTTACATGTCCGGGAATGACGTTAAACTCTATCTGATGGTGAGGTTCCAGTTTTGGAGATTTGGGGAATGTGGAGCACCCCTTCATCACCATTGCTCCCTGGTCCACTCTGACCCGGAGTGGTAGTACCTGTTAGGGTACCATCTATGGGTTAAATAGAAAAACATGAGTTTATAAACAAAATTGTATTATGCATTAAGAATGAATTTATTTCACAACTTTGTCGGCATTAAATGACCCACTGAGGTTGATATGCCGTAAAACAAACCAAACCAAACCAACTTATCAATTAATATCAATTAATAGTCCGATTTTCACGAAAATTTCTATGATTGCTTACTTTTTGATGAAAATATGTCTGAAATAGCTGTTTCCTAAAATATATTAGGGGAAATATTTTTTTATGAGGTTTACCCCCCCCCCCCACCCCCCCAATTTAATTTTATGAAATATGAAAAAATGAACCAACAAAAAATGATTTTCTGAATAATTATATCAGAAGATTTTTTTAATAAAAGAACCATGAATAAAGAATTCTGCTAAAAAAATATCAATAAAGAAACTGACCCTGTTGTAAAAAACAGACTGTTTTACTTATTTTTCAATATAACAGTGAGTAATTTTTCACCAATCAGATAATTTGATCTTTGAATTAACTGTTTTTCTTTGTAACAACCCTTTATGTTTGTTATTTCTTTTTTGCGAGATTTAAAAAAAAAATGTTAAAAAATATTTACGTTGCTTCCTTCTGGCCTAAACTGATCACATGACATATTTTGGTGGTACCTATTGATTTGCCTAATTTTTATTTTCTTTCTTTTTCAGATTAAACACAAAGAACTTCTTCGGAAGTCATTTACCATTTTTTTTTTTTAAATATCAGCGGTGCCGTCCAAAGAACTTTTTCTTCCTAAACAGAAGAATTGGAAAAAATCCTTTTACAGACTTTAAGAAAAAAAACAACAAATTCTTTGAATACAGAATGAAAATTAAGACCAAACTTTATCAAAATAAATGAAAAAAAAGAAAAAAAGAAATAAAACCTTGTTTGCATAAATGAAAATTACTGTCTATGTTCAATTATCATATGAAGTCCTTGTATTTTAATTCCACCTCAACCAAAAAAAAAAAAAAAAAAAAAAATTCAAGAGGGAACGTGTGAAGTGGCTTTAAAATGGGGGTTCAATTTATAAGTTACTTATAATGAAAAACTGGACACTGATTTGTAACCACATTCATGACACTTTCCAGCCAAGTTATAATCTTTGGGGGTGTCCCAGTGGTGTAGTCGTTAACTGCCACTGCCTTCTAGCTCATATAGGGCCGGGTTAGTTCAATCAGTAGAACGTTCGGCTATAAACCACAAGGTTCCTAGTTCGATACCGGCCCTCACCAACTCAGCATATGAGTAGCACAGGGATCTGTGCAGTAAAGTAAGGAGCTGGTGGTAGGTGTGGCACTCCACCTCAGGCGCAAAAAACAGTCTCCTTGGTTTAGCACTAGTGAAAAGGGGATAGACTCCCTTGCTGGTTGCCTGATACCGACTTTAGGTTACCCCAATGATTTTACTTACTTTATATATATATATATATATATATATATATACACACACAAAGTATGTCCAAAAAGTTCCAGGACTGGTGTCACAAAAAAATTATTTCAATTCCAAATTACAAACTACAAATTATCCCCTTCAAAGTAATCCCCCTGGAGTCTAATGCACTTTCCCATCCTTCTCTGCAACACTTGCATGCACTCCTGAAAGGATTCTTCTGGGATTCTCTGTAGGTCTGTCATCACGTCCTTTTTGATGTCATGCACATCCTCAAAAAGGGTTTCCTTGATGACCCCCTTGAGCTTGGGGAAGAGGAAAAAAATCACATGGAGCCAGGTCGGGTGAGTAGGGAGGTTGCTCCAGAACAGTGATGTTCTTCCGGGTCAGGAACCCTCGGATACTCAGGGCAGTGTGGGAAGGTGCGTTTTCATATTGAAGCATCCACCAGTTGTCCTGCCACATCTCTCACCTCTTCTTGCGCACTGAATGAAGCAACCGCTGCAGTATCTCTTTGTAGACATGCTGGTTTTTCATTTAGCCCTGTAGCAAGAACTCGCAGTCATCAAAAAATGTGATCAACCTGGAACTTTTCTGACATACCTCGTACATACATATATATATATATATATATATATATAGTGTGTGTGTGTGTGTGTGTGTGCTATATTTATAAGTAAATAGTGAAAAATATCATTGATAGAGCATGTGGCAAGAACTGGCAGTAGACGATGCCCCTCACATCAAAGTTTTCTGACATACTGGAACTTTTCTGACATACCTCACACACATATATATATATATATATATATATATATATATATATATATATAATAAATGAGAAAAGTATTGGCATATAAAGGTGCTCAATGCTAAAATAGCAGAGCAGTTTTAAAATCAAATATTAAATATTATGGATTTAATATTCTGTAACTAAAGTTTCATGCTTACTTGCAATCATCAGACAGTCTGATGATTGCAAGTAAGCATGAAACTTTAGTTACGGGATATTAAATCCATAATATATAATATTTGATTGTATATATATACACACAAACACACACACACACACACACATCCTCTCTGCACGAGTAGGGTGTGACAGAAGGTCAATTTCTTAAGCAGAGTTTAACAGGTTTGAATTCAGAGTTTTCTTTCTCCTAGACTGGTTACCTAGCTAAGGTTAAAGATCCCAGTCTACTCTACTATTTACACATAGCTGGAGGGAGATTACATGGAAGCATACCTTTCTCAAGGGTATTAGCGCTATGTGAAATGCAGACAGCCTCGTCCAGGATTTGAAGTTGTGTCAATGAGTCCATTTCTTACGACTCTGGCCATTACACCATGTGCCACCACCTTCTAGCTCATATATGATAAAAAGTCTAGAGGGTTTGCCATAAGAGCAATACAGTTGGGACAATCATATAGCTGCTAGGGCTTGATGTGACCAGTTGATAGATCAGAGGGAAGCTCTCCAACCATCTAACCCAAGTGAAGCTCCAAGTGGAGTGTTTCATGTCATGGACTGTTCAGCCACCTGGATTCCGTTGTTAAGCATTATGGATTGCCACCCATGAACAACAGGTGCCCCCATTGAAGGGGGGAGGAGTCTTACCCCTCTGCAGAGGTGCAATTGGCCTATTTTACAGCCTCAGCAACAGGTTTTTATCAAGTTTGATACCATAGTGGTAGTACCTGTTAGGGTCCCATCTATGGGTAAAAAAGAACAAAATGAGTTTTAAAAAATTGTTCTTTTATCATAGAATACCTGTCCCAACGCTATTGCCTTTATGGTAAGTCCTAAACCCTTTTTATCAAAATGAGTTTAAAAAAATGTGTTTAGAGAAAAAATTGAGTACTTGTCAAGAATGAATAAAACAAAATGTCTTCAGTATAAAATAACCCAACAAGAGTTGACATGCTGTAAAATCCAAACAACCAACCAACATAGAATACCATGGTGTACTATAGTCTAGATCTGTCATAACTGAGAGCCAGGCTTATTTTAAACGTTCCTTGAGCCAATGAGAACGTCAGGACATTTTAGTTTCAGTTTGAGCTAGCAGCTCCAATTTTGTTGGCTTAAAAATTTAAAGGATTTTTTTACTTCAATTTGGAATATCATTTATCATTTGAATAAAGGGTTTGGTGAAACCTTTAAATAATGTAAATGTTTCTCTTTCATTATGTGGATCATATCTTTTACCAAAAATCTTAATCACCTCTTTGTTTTATTTAATTTAATTTAATAAATATAATTATAGAAAATAACCATGACAAGTGAATTTGGCAAATAATTATGCAACGCTAGAACATCGTACAGTCTGTTTCAACTTTATTAATTCTCATCAGCGATGTATACTAATGATTTCCCTCCGACAGAAATCGAAACCGGTAGTCCAGCAGGCAAAGTCTGTGACTTTACCGCTCAGCCAACGATCCGCATCGGACAATCCCTGTAAAATTAACTTGTCAATGATACTAATACGCCTCTACCATATGAGGTACGCAGACGTTGAGTGAATAACAACAAACCAGACCCATGCCCCGGTGAGTTGTGCCATGAGCAAACCTGGAGTATAGTAAGCCATGTAAGTAAAAAAGTAAAGACGTCGGGGCGGCCTAATGTCAGTATCAGCCCTTTTCACTGGCGCTAGACCAAGGTGATTGTTTTTTTAGCCTCTGAGGTGAAGCGCCACACCTACCATCAGCTCCTCACTTTACCGAACAGATCCCTGTGCTACTGATACGCTGAGTTGGCGAGGGTTGGTATCTAACCAGGAACCTTGAGATTCCTAGCTGAACACTCTACCGACTGAGCTAAACCGTTATTTTCATCTGACTCTCTCTCTACATGCCTGACTGTCTCTCTCTCTATATATATACATCTGACTCTCTCTCTACACGTCTGTCTCTCTCTCTATATACATCTGACTCTCTCTCTCTCTACACGTCTGACTGTCTCTCTCTACATCTGATTCTCTCTCTCTACACGTCTGACTGTCTCTCTGTCTCTCTACATCTGACTCTCTCTCTACACGTCTGTCTGTCTGTCTCTCTCTCTCTCTACATCTGACTCTCTCTCTACACGTCTGTCTGACTCTCTCTATATATACATCTGACTCTCTCTCACCCTCACTCCATATTTGTCTGACTCTTTCTTTATCTCTCAATCTCTGACACGCCCCATCTGTCCCCACCCCAGTCTCTTCTATCTCACCACATCAACCCTCAGCTGTCTCACCACCTCAACCCTTGTCTGTCTCTCTCCACTTCAACTCTCGTCTGGGGAAATAATTTGATGATTGAATAATGATGTAATGAATTCATAGAAATACTAGCAGGACCTGTGGATATACCACAGTACGATAATCATTACAACGTTTGATATGTTTGCTTAAGAGCTATATCAAAACTCTCTCACACTCTTTTTTTCTTTCTTTCCTTCTTTTCATCTTTTCATTATGTTAATTTGAAAGAGTTTAGCGTTATCGCTTCTGCACGCTCACCACCTCTCTCTATTTTCCCCCTGCTTTCTTTTTTTTTTCTTATTACATTCTTTCTGTGTAGCATGTCCTTTTTCTGCATAATAAAAACGGAATGGTCCATTAATTAGCTAAAGTGATAATACTCATAAGAAATAAGAATTCGGTGGATAAGCAACACCAGATAATCAAGATTTACATTTTTTACATTTAATCTTGGGCGATTTAAATGGTCTCATCTTAAACGAGAGGGTATTGCAAGATGATTACAGACATACAAATAAAGAACAAGAGTATTAGATAGATAATTTGTTAGGAGTTAGACGGCTTTAGTTGGGACCCATAAATTTTCCTGGGGACTCAATCAAAGCAAATATGTGCGTCCCAGAACGCATTAAATTAAAAAGCTATCAACGTCACTATATATATATTTAAGTTAGCGGTCTGATGAAATTCATAGGTATATTCTGTGTATCTATCTGACTCCTATCACGGAAACACTTGATACCATTCATATATATATATATATATATATATATAGTGTGTGTGTGTGTGTTACCGTGGACATAGATTCAGTAGCACCTAGTCATTGACAGTCTTTGGTCTGAAAATGGTTTTGTCGAGAAACTATCAATTACTAACGGCAGAAATAGAACTATAACCGTAAAATATCCGATTTTTAAGCCTTTTCTTTACCAACGCACACACACACACACACACACACATATATATATACATATATATATATACACACACACACATACACACACACACATATATATATATATATATATATAACCCGGCCATATGTAGCTGTTACAGTATAGCCACACTGATGAAAGGTGAAACCTTGAAACACGTGCCTGTGGATTACTTAATATATATTATATATATATATATATATATAAAAATCAATAGTAATGGTATTATGGATGATTTGTACTCATAACTTAAAGTTTCATGGTTATGCAATCATCAGATGAGTCAAATGGTTGAGATCTTAAAAACCAGTAGTCAAAAATTTTTGACTACTGGTTTTTAAGATCTCAACCATTTGACTCATCTGATGATTGCATAACCATGAAACTTTAAGTTATGAGTACAAATCCATAATATTATGATTGATTATAAATCTGCTCTACTTTGTTAGCATTGAGCACCTTTTCATGCCAATACTTTTCTCATTTAATCTCTGTGCATTCTATATATATATATATATATATATATATATATATATATATATAGTTATTTCCTATGCTTATATGTGGCACAAGGGCTAGATTAATAAGACGCCCAATTAAAGCCTCACCCCTGACAAAACCGCCTCCACCCTTCTTTTTTTTTTTTTCGCGGGTTGATTCTGATGAGCTCATCCTGTCGTCCAATCCAACAATCTGTCGTCACCGGTTTTCTGTTTCAAGTCTCTGATCACGGAGGGTGGATACTATTAGCATCCCCCCTCCCCTTCCGCAGAGGAAAACGAGGAAACGGAGTACATAGATGTAGCATAATGGTCAAGTGATGGCGAGTTGGGGGTGGGGTGGTGGTGGGGAAATAGGTTACCCGGACTGAAACGACATCATTTCTTGTTAAATCACGTTCGAGACATCTGTTTCCTTGAAGGAAACGAGACTTCAAAGGAACGAGAGTGCCGACATGTTGTTAATATGGCCGCCATTATTAATATGGCCGACGCTGTTGATGTTAGCACATCCACGCCTCGTAATTATTAGTGTAAATTCTACTATTACTATTATTTATTTGTCGTTAGGGTAACATATTTTTTTGACAGGAGAGGAGAGAGAGAGAGAGAGAGAGAGAGAGAGAGAGAGAGAGAGAGAGAGAGAGAGATCAAAAAAGGGAGGAGAATAAAAATAAACACTTTTCCTCAAAAAAAAAAAAGAAAAAGGAAAAAATACACGTGAAAATGTATGAAGAGAAAAAAAGATGATTGTAGTATTTGGATTATTCGGACTATTGTCCTCATCTTTATTCTTATCTGTACAACGTTTCGGCCGATGTGCCCTCCAAATAATACAAATTATCAAGCCTCATCTCAAGAAAAATCAGAAATAGTATGAAGATGATTGTTGCACCGATCAATAATGTCCTGATAAAGTTATTTACCCAACCCGTTCGCTACGGGTAGGATGTGACACAAAGTGGCAAGTATAGGATTATTTCTACTATTATTTGTTTGTCGTTAGGGTAACATATTTTTGGAGAGAGAGAGAGAGAGAGAGAGAGAGAGAGTGTGTGTTATGGGAACATCTATACATATATAAAAGGCAGTTGTGTGTATGTATGTCCGGAGGAAACTACAAAAATAAAACAGCGACAAAATAGATCTTTATACACATTCACTATCACTAGATCTTGCTTTTTGAGCAAAAATAATGAAGATTTGATTTATATTTGTGAAGAAAACAACAAAGTATATATATATATTATATATAATATATATATATATATTATATGAAAAATAGATGGAAATTAATCCGACAGTATGAAATTTAACATTTTGAAAAAACATATGATGTTTATTATGTGATTGCTGACAGATCTGTTTCGACCAAATCGATAAGTTGGTCTTCATCAAAGAGCGACATAAACGGGAAGAAAGATATCCGTTAAAAAGACTGTTTACAAAAAAAAAAAACAAACAAAAAAAAAACGAACGCTGAATTCAATCGCTGAAATTTTAAAAAATGCATGTTCTGTTTTAAAAATGAAAGAAATTTTATTTTTAATTTTAAAAAATCAGAAGCATTATAGTTTATAGTAAAACTCAAAAGAGTTTGTTGTAAAAATATATAAAAAAATGTTAAGTGGGTATCAAAATAGTATAGTATATATTTCAGCTGTTAAAAATATACATTTTGATACCCACTTTACATTTTTTTTATATATTTTTACAACAAACTCTTTTGAGTTTTACTATAAACTATAATGCTTCTGATTTTTTAAAATTAAAAATAAAATTTATTTTATTTTTAAAACAGAACATGAATTTTTCAAAATTTCAGCGGTTGAATTCAGCGTTCGTTTTTTTTTTTTTTTTTTTTTTTTTTTTGTAAACAGTCTTTTTAACGGATATCTTTCTTCCCGTTTATGTCGCTCTTTGATGAAGACCAACTTATCGATTTGGTCGAAACAGATCTGTTAGCAATCACATAACAAACATCATATGTTTTTTTCAAAATGTTAAATTTCATATATATATATATATATACACATTCACTATCATTATCACGAGAGAGAGAGAGAGAGAGAGAGAGAGAGAGAGAGAGAGAGAGAGAGAGTACAAATAAAACTTTAAAAAGAGGAAAACTACACGTGAAAATGTATGAAGAGAAAATGAAGATGATTATAATACTCATCATTAATGGTGTGCTTGAAACCAAACAACCTAAGTTAGGGTAGCGTGGAAATTAAATCAACGACGCTTGGTAACTGACAGTTTCTCACCTCTGACATCATGTGTATGCTACCCTAACTTAGATATACAATTTTACATACTCTATCAACGATATTGTGCACTATTTATTTATAAATGTAGCACACACACACACACACACACACACACTATATATATATATATATATATATATATATATATATATATATATATATGACTTACCGGTAAAAAATATTGGGTAAATCTCAATATGTGGTTGATACGAGTATTAATCGGATAAGTCAGTGTTATAACAAATATAAAGTGCTGAACACTGTAATACTATATATATATATATATATATATATATATATATACACGTAAAAGATTAATAATATACGTAAAAAAATATAATTAATCAAGGGGCCAGTTTAGCTCAGTCGGTAGAGCACCCACCCTGAAATCACAAGGTTCTTGGTTCGATACCGGTCCCACCAACTCAGTGCATGAGTAGCACAAATTAGGTAATCTGATCTGTGCGGTAAAGTCGGGAACTGGCGGTAGGTGTGGCACACCACCTCAGCAAAAAAAAAAATGATCTCCCTGGTCTAGCGCTAGCAAAAAGGGGATAGGCTCCCTCGCTGTCCGGCTGATACCGACAACTTTACTTTAACATTACTAGCAAAACAAAAGCGCCCTCTGAGCTGTGTTAAAATTAATTTTTGAAACATATTGCCTAAGGTGGTGGGAGTTTGTTTTGTTTTATGACAGACGACGAATTTAAAAAAATAGATTCGGTTTTACATAATTCTACAAAATCTCATTAGAATTGAACGAATATTTTAATTTTAGTGTAAAAAAAATCATTTAATTTAAAAAAAAATCTCGATTTGAAATCTTATATTCTTTTAGTAATAGACATAAAATAATTTTCCTGTCAAAATTCAAGTAAATATGTTTTCTTTCTAATAAAATAAAGTTTCTTACAGTTAAGATCAAATGAATTCAAACAGGGTTGTTCTTTTTTTCAGAATTTTTTAGATGAGGCTTGATAATTAGTACACATTGGACTCATAGCCTAGTGGATAAAAGAGTTAGGTTAAGACAGTTCTAAGTGACAATTATCTCTAGACTGCAGGTTCAATCCTGGTCAGGGGAAGCAGTAACATAGAAAAATAATTAACAAAGCTTAACACCTGTACCCCAGTTATGGTTAGCGGAATGAGAACAGGATACCCCTGTGGACTAAATAAAGGGTTAGGTTCAAAGACTCGTGATGGCTCCCGATTACGACAAGAAGGTTCCCGAGTCCGAGAAAGTTCCCGTGTCCGACAAGAAACACCCGAAGAAATCCGGAGGGCACATCGGCCGAAACATTGTACAGATATCAATGAAGATGAGGACAATAGTCCGAATAATCCAAATAATACAAAGGCTGTTCTTTATTCTATATTCAACGATTTAGGGTAATGTGACGTAAGCTGTGACGTAGTTTCGGTTACTGACAAATAGACACTAAATCTCCATTATTAATAGAATTAATAGATTAATAATAATTTTGACACGTTTTTTCTTTCATCATTTCAACTTTTAGTAACTTCATTTTTTTATCGTTACCCACTTGGGTCGCCATTTCTAAGAGGAGACAATGACTGTCAAATCCGACCCCAAAAAATTTAAGCCGCGTCTTTCTTTGATAATCCCCCAAATTCCCGAAACAATGAAATCACGTATGTTCTCGTTTTGCCCTTTACGGCGAGACTAGAGACTCCTGTTTCGAGATTTATGCTATTCTAGTCGCCAAATCAAAAGTTGTCGCTAATAAAAATAAACCGAAACGGTCACGGTACAATAAATAAATCAAACGAAAAGCATAAACAACAAAAAACAGAATTTAAGTTATATAATATATATATATATATATATATATATATATATATATGTGTGTGTGTGTGTGTGTGTGTGTGTGTCTGTGCATATATATGTACATACAGATACATACAATTATATATATATATATAAACATACACACCTTTATATATATGTGTGTGTGTGTACTTATATACACACATATATATGCATATATATATACATACATACATACATACACACACACACACACACATATATATATATATATATATATATATATATATACAGACTTATAAACATATGTGTGCATATACACCTTTATATATATATATGTGTGTGTGTCTGTACATATATATGTACATACAGATACATACAATTATATATACATATATATAAACATATACACCTTTATATATGTGTGTGTGTATACTTATATGTATATATATATATACACACATATATGCATATATATATATATATATATATATATATATATATATATATATATATATACACACAGACTTATAAACATATGTGCACATATACACCTTATATATATATATATATATATATATATATATAAGCTGTGCGCAAGAGTCGCCAGCGATTTTTATTTTTTATTTTATGCACATTGTTTTCTGTCTGTGGGAACATTTTTATTAGTAACTTAATTACAAATCATCTTCATGTCTTTCAAAATATTTCCATTAACAAGTACAAGATCGGTTTATTAAGAAAGGCATGAACCAGCCTTTCCCTGCATTCTTCAGAGTCTCTCCATTATGTAATGATGATTCAATTACAAATCATCTTTATCTCATTTTCTTGGGAAGCCGCATATTGACGAAGATAAAAATGATAACATTTTATTTTGCATCTGATATTTTTAATAGGATTCATTGAATTTTCTTTCGGAGTGGCTGAATCAACAAAAGGGTCTTAATGGGGCATCCTGTGAGGATTTAACTCACGATTCAATGATAATTGATCTGTGAGATTATCTTTTTACCCCCGTCTACCTAGGCGATGCCGGGTAGCCACTTCTAGTAATAAATAATGGGAAATATTATAATATATTATATCATATTATAATATTATATATTAATGGGAATATAAAAATAATGGGACTATAATTATATGATATAAATATATATATATATAATATAATATAATATAATATATATATATATATATATATATATATATATATATATATATGCTGTAGATAGAAGGAAAGTGGTCAAGAAATGAACAACTCAAAACAAGTCACAGGGTGAAACAGTTTCGTCCGTGTTCATAGACGTCATCAGCCATTTGTAACTTTATTAAAGCAAAGCATACGTTTAAATACTGTATTTAAACGTATGCTTTTCTTTAATAAAGTTACAAATGGCTGATGACGTCTGTGAACACGGATGAAACTGTTTCACCCTGTGACTTGTTTTGAGTTGTTCATTTCTTGACCACTTTCCTTCTATCTACAGCATATCGTCGGATCCTAAACCCATCCACCCTTCCTTCATATATATATATATATATATATATATATATATAATATAAATATAATATAATATAGTTTAACTTAATATAACATAAATGAATAAATACAAGGGATAAGATGATAATAATATTGATAATAACTAGCGGGAACCGAGGATATACCACGGTATGATTATATGACTATTATAACGTTTGATATGTTTATTTAAGAGCTATTGCGAAATAATTCAATATATAAAATGTATAATAATCTTTGGCAAAGTTATTTCTTTCTTTTCCTTTTTTCTCTTATTTTTTCCCCTATTTTTTCTTCCTTTTCTTATTTTTCTATTTTCTTGAAACAGACGATAAGTGCTAATGCTTCCTATCTCTCACCTTTTTACTTTTTTTCTTTCTTTCTTTCTTTCTTTCTTTCTTTGACGTGTAGTACGTTCTTTTTCTTTCCGTTCCTTCCTCACAATTACAACGGTATAGTCCATTATCTATCTGAGGTAATGACAGGGCATAACATTTGAACTCATGCATTCATATCTTAGGAATCAAAACGGAATGGTCCATTATTTATTTCAGCTCATGACAGGGCGTGACACACGTAGGTAGGTACTAGCGTATTGATATATAGATAATAATGAGGAGGAGAAGAAGAAGAAGAGGAGAAGGAAAAGTGGAAAGGCAAACGTGTGTGAACATGTCCGTGTGTTTGCTCTAAGTAATTTGTAAGCTATATAAGTTATTATTTTTAGTTGGCATAAACTGATAAAAAGTTGAACAAATACTAAATTTAAGTTAAATTTAACTGCTACAAATTCTAAAAAGTCAGTGTATCTTATACACAATCATTTTTTCCTTCTGGTTTTCATAGTCCAAAGTTAGGGGTGTGTGTTATACACGAGTTGCGTTTTATACACAAATAATTATTTTTCAAAAAAATGAAAAAGAAGATATAGAAGGGGGGGAATATGGGGGGGATAGATGTTCGTATCAACAAGCTCCCGCCGAGAGGGGGGGGGGGGGGCAAAAACAAACGAGTCCACAGTCTTCCAGCAAGCCAAACCTTCCCCTGGTCAACACGTTCTTCGTTTTCGTTCAGCAGCAGCAAAATCCGTCAGCGTAGTCGAAATAATCTTTAGCAGTTCAAAATCACATTTCTTTACTCGGTCGTTCGCGTCAGTCAACCTGCTACTGCTGACTCCTGACTGCCCAGCGCTTGACTCACATGTTATTTATGTACGTATTTACCGAAACATCCTGGCACTTCGCGTCCGTCCAGTGCCCAAATCGCATCTGTCTTTGCATGCGGGAGGATGCGGGCTCGATCCCGGCAGGCAAGACAATGTCTTGCTCTTTTTCGTTCTCCGTCAAAAAAGAAAAATATGTATCCACATCACGACTAGACATAGGAAAAGTAAAACAATGATGAAGAGGAAAATCAGCGACACAACGGTTAGTGAAAAATGAAAGAAACGAAGAAAAACTGAAGACGGCCAGGCTGAATCTCCCAATCTCACTTCACTCTTCCTTTCTCCCCTTCACCACGTCATCATTCCTCGTCCAATCAAAACTATCATTCCTTGTCCAATCAAAACTATGCCACGCGTCCGAGCTGACATCACCATTCAAACTTTTCTGTTACTGATCACGCCACTACTCAAACTTTTCCCTAACTAAACCACCATCATGGTTCCACGTCATAACCATTGTATCACATTTAATTGTCACAGTTTAACTCTTTGTCTACCAAATTTCCCCTACGGTTGTACCACATTTTCATGGTATATTTCACCTGTATGATTAGATATTTCAAAGTTTACTAACTACTTACCTCAGGACCGCATTCTATTCAAATAAATTGATCATTATTCATTATCATTGTAATCTGAGTTCTTCTACTCAGTTATAAGGAACTAATCATCAGTTTTTTTTTTTACTTAGCTCGCAGTGGTAGAAGAGCCACTGTGAACGGTTTAAAGCAGGCAAAGAATTGATTTACTAATATATATATATATGATGGGCCGGGTTAGCTCAGTCGGTAGAGCGTTCGGCTAGAAACCACAAGGTTCCTAGTTCGATACCGGTCCTCGCCAACTCAGCGTATGAGTAGCACAGGGATCTGTGCGGTAAAGTAAGGAGCTGATGGTAGGTGTGGTGCTCCACCTCAGATGCTAAAACAATCTCTTTGGTCTAGCGCTATTGAAAAGGGGATAGACTCCCTCGCTGACTGGCTGATATCGACTTTAGGCCGCCCCGTCGACTTTACTTTTTACTTATTCATAGCTGCAATGATCCAGTCTGGGATAAATTAATTTATTTGTACTAAGAATAGTTACTTAACTCTTTGGCTACTAAATTTTTCCAACTGCTGTATCAAATTTTCTTGGTATTCATTTTACCTGTATGATGAGATATATCAAATTTAACTATCTGTTCATCTTACTTATTTGCCGAATACTTATTTCTTGTGAGTGTCGTCACCTGTCGGCTAAATAATGGACCATTCCGTTTTTATTACAAAGAAAGAAAAGGAAGAAAAAGGAAATGCTACATAGAAAAATATAACGAGAACGAAATAAAGAAAGTAGGGGGGAGATAGAGAGAGTGTGGAGGTGAGCGCACGGAAGCGATAACGTTAATCTGTTTCAATCGAGCATAATGAAAAGATAAAAAGAAGGAAAGAAAGAAAAAAAAGAGTGTGTGTGTGTGTATGTGTGTGTGAGTGTATGATGAGAGAGAGAGAGAGAGAGAGAGAGAGAGAGAGAGAGAGAGAGAGAAAAGAGAGAGAGAGTTAAATCAAGATTATTATACTTTTTTCACCTATTATACTTATTCACCTATTCAAATAAAGTCCTATTATCATTGTAATCTGAGTTCTTCTGCCCAATTATAAGTGACACTTGCGAGGACCGCTTCCAGCGGTTTACGGTTGTATCGCAGTGGCGAGAGAGCCGTTGCGAGCGGCTTAAAGTAGGCAAAGATTTAGGAATAATTAAAAGAAAATATTCTTTACCTGTATGATGGGGTGTTTCAAAATGAATTATCTATTCACCTCAGAACTCATTCTATTCAAATAAAGTTCCGTTATCGTTGTAATCTGAGCCCTTCTGCTCAATTATAAGTGACACGTGTAAGAGCCGCTACCAGCGGGTTACGGTAGGATCGCTTTGAGTGGCTTGGAGTGGGCAAACACTTAAGAATAATTAGAAGAAAATATGAAGAAAAAGGAAGCGACATTGAAACGAGGGTGGTGCTAAATACGGCAAGTAGTAAGATGCAAATAATATTAATAATAATAATAATGAGAAGGAGGAAGGGGAGGAGGCGGAAGGGGATGAGGCGGAAGGGGAGGAGAAGAAGCAAGGAGGAGAAGGAGGAGTAGAAAGATAAAAAATAAAACAAGACAAAAAAAGCCCCCAATAAAATGGCGGAAATTGCCCAAAGGCCGCTGATGAAAGAATGCGAACAAAAAAAAAACAAACCAACCAATCAAAAGTAGTGACAGCATAACGTCACCAAGTCAACCGTAACGTGCGGTCAGCTGTGACTGGCGACCCATACGAGCCAGACTCCTTCAATCACCGCTCCTCAGGCGACAATCTCCTACCAACTTACGGTATATTTGCACGCCATTATCAAGGCGCAGACACCTGAGGGACGCCACACACGAAAAAGAGAGACACACAGAGCAAAATGTATGAAGCAGACGACAAAATAAAAACACATACCGGGATGACCGCCCACCCTGGCAAAACACAAAACAAAAAACACAAACAAACAAAAAAAACAAATAAATAATAAAATTCCTCAGAAAACAAAGGAAGCGAAAAAAAAAAAAAAAAAAAAAAAAAGAAAAAAATAAGAAAAGAAAATGAAAAAATGAAAATGATGAAGCAACACGTTCGCTAAAACCAGTCACTCTGTCTTACCACCAGGTGGCGCCACTAGTTGTCTTTTCGTCGCCATTATATACAATTGACTTCCCCTCCATCTTGCATTCTTAATTCTTGCTGTGTATCATTCCCGAAATCTATCTATCTATCTATCTATCTATCTATCTTAGTCTGTTCATATCTATCTATCTATCTATCTATCTATCTATCTATCTATCTATCCATCTTAGTCTGTTCATATCTATCTATCCATCTATCTATCTTAGTCTGTTCATATCTATCTATCTATCTATCTATCTATCTATCTTAGTCTGTTCATATCTATCTGTCTATCTATCTATCTATCTATCTTATCTGTCTATCTATCTATCTATCTATCTATCTATCTATCTATCTGTTAATATCTATCTTCTATCAGTGTTCATATCTATCTATCTATCTATCTATCTATCTATCTATCAGTCTGTTCATATCTATCCATCTATCTATCTATCTATCTATCTATCTATCAGTCTGTTCATATCTATCTATCTATCTATCTATCTATCTATCTATCAGTCTGTTCATATCTATATATCTATCTATCTATCTATGGACATATCTCTCCATCTTAGTCTGTTCGTATCAATGTCCACCTGATTATATTTATATACGTTTGATATCTATATCAATTTGTTCATATCTATCTATCTATCTATCTATCTATCTATCTTGATCTGTTCATATCTATTTATCTATATATCTATCTTAGTATGTTCATATCTATCTATCTATCTATCTATCTATCTATCCTTGTCTTCTTCCTTTTCTATCTCATTTTCTTTCTAAATCCTTTATAAATATATTGCACCCTCTTCCTTACTCCGCTCAGCTCTATATCCATCTTCATCCCTCGTTTTCTTCTTCTTCTTCTTCTTCTTCTTCTTCTTCTTGCCTCCAGCCTTTCCTAAAAAAAATCTGTTCTTCCAATTTTTTTTTGTAATTTTTTCATTTGCACTCGATGCCTGCCCAAAAAGTTTATGTTCGGAGGTCAAATGTCATACTCACCACATTAAAACATTAAAAGAACGAAAAGCTTTTGTCGACAGTTTTGCCTTTGGCTTCCAACCGGTGCTCATTTCTCACCCACCCAACATCCACCCCCCTCCTCGACGTAGATTCATTTTTCTCCTTCTTATAACGTCATCTTCATCCCTCCATCATCCCTTTTCCTTTTTTTTCTTCAAATCCCATCTTTCTACCCCTCCCCCACTTCCGTTTGCCCCCAAGGGTATATGTGCGTGTGAAGAACATATAAAAGATATATGTGGCCGTAGAGAGGATCTATTAATGCCTGGTCACTCTTGGGCAGGATGAAACACTTTTCAGTCTTTTTCTGTTGGATAAGATAAAATGACTGTACAAGAACAATTACCGTAAGTAGTGAGTAAGTAAAGTCGTCGGGGTGACCTTAAGTCGGTATCAGCCAGACAGCGAGGGAGTCTATCCCCTTTTCACGAGCGCCAACCCTAGGAGATTGTTTCTGCGTCTGAGGTGGAGCGCCACATCTACCATCAGCTCCTTACTTTACCGCACAGATCCCTGTGCTACACATACGCTGAGTTTGGCGAGGGCCGGTATCGAACCCGGAACCTTGTGGTTCCTAGGCTGATGCTCTACCGACTGAATGCTTAAATGGTCACCCATATAAGTATTGAACAGGCTCATTGCTGCTTAACTTCGGTGATCAAACAGGAACCGGTGCTTTCAACATGATTGCCTGTAAACCGTAAGTGGTGAAGTCGGAAGAATGGCCTATTGTCGGTATCAGCCGGACAGCGAAGAAGTCTATACCCTTTTCACTAGCGCTAGACCAAGGAGATTGATATTGCGTTGGAGATCCAGCATCACACCAACCATCAGCTCCTGCACATATCCGAACTGTGCTACTCATGCGCTTAGTTGCCGAGGGCCGGTATCGAACCAGGAACCTTGTGTTGGATTATTTCGTGGATATAAGCCGTCTTGCGTTAGGTACGTTTTGACATATTCAAGTACTGTCGGCGGGCCGTAGTTTGGTGACCCCTGGTCTATGACGACAGGTAACAGCACGGATAGGAAATAATAGAATATATGTGTTTTGGTGAGATTCGTCACCTTTGCCCCAGTGAAGCCTGCTTAAACGCACCAGCTGCTCTAATCCACGGAACATCAAAGAACCATTGGTCTGTGGGAATCGAAATCAAACCTTTAAACTCGTCCCTTACCCTAAGACATATGTGGTGGACATTAACAGAAATAAGATAAATTAAAATTTGATTTTTGAATTAAATCAGTCATAATTAAAATTAAGCCCTGTCGACACAATTGGACACATGGCCTAGTGGATAAGGTAGTTAGGTTAAGACAGTTCTAAGTGACAGTTATCTCTGGATTCCGGGTTCAATCCTGAGTAGAGGCAGTAACATAGAAAAATAATTAACACAACTCCTACCCCAGTTATGGTTAGCGGAATGAGAACAGGATACCCCCGTGGACTAAATAAAGGGTTAGGTTCGAAGTTCCGTGATGGCTCCCGATTACGACAAAAAAGTTCCCGAGTTCAAAAAGAAGGTTCCCGAGTCCGAAAAGAAGGTTCCCGAGTCCGACAAGAAATACCTGAAGAAGGTCGGAGGGTATATCGGCCGAAACGTTGTACAAATAACAATGAAGATGGGGACAATAGTCCGAATAATGCAGATAATACTAAGCCCTGTCGACTCGGACAGTAAAACACATCGAATGCACATCAGCAGAAGAGTAAGTAAGATCTTCCGCAGTGGGGTCCACCTGGGCACCCCTCTCTTTTACCCTCTTCTCCTCCTCCTCTGTCTCTCTCTCTGTCTCTCTCTATATGGACAGCTTAGATCAGTCGGTAGAGCATCCGGCTCGGAATCACAATGTTCCGGGTTCAATACCGGCCCTCGCCAACTCAGTGTATGAGTAGCATAGGGATCTCTGCGGTAAAGTGGGGAGCTGATGGTGGGTGTAGCGCTCCACCTCAGACGCAAAAACAATCTCCCTGGTCTAGCGCTAGTGAAAAGGCCACTTCGTCGACATTACTTTACTTTTGCATATACATATATATTAGAAAGGTATAGATATATAACCTACTTAAGTTTCACCAAAAAAGGTCATCAGAATTAATCCAGAAATTGATTAATTAAAGACAATTGTGGAAGTGAATAATACAATTAAAGGCTCGCACATTTAAAAAAAATCCTGATGATCCTTTTTTGGTGAAACTTGAGTAGGTTATCTATTTCTACAATTTTACTAAATCCACTCTACTAACGTATTGAGCACTTCATATTCTTTACAACCCTTACTTATTCGGTTAATATTTGTATCGACCGTCAATGTTGCAATTAACTTCGATATTCTATTTCCCGGTAGTCACTTACTTTATATATATATATATATATATATATATATATATATATATATATATATATATATATATATATATAATCATAGTTGGGTTACCAGGTAATTTGGTATTAGGATGATTCTAAGCTGGTCCTTTCTTCCAACGGTAAAATGTTAGAGAGTTCAGGTCCAATTTGAGAGCTCGATGTTAATTTTATTTAAACAGAGCAATATTGTATTAAGCACTTTACCATTTTCAATAAAGTTAGCGGTCTAATGAAGCTCATGGGTATATTCAGATACCTGTGAGTAGAAATAGATCCATAACTGCAAAATAGCCGATTTTTAAGCCTTTTTCTTTATATATATATATATATATATATATATATATATATATATATATATATAAGTAATCCAAATGACTGCTTGTAAGAGATGATTCTATTTGTGATCATCGAAATCTCACTGTACAACCATACTGTATGCTCTTGTAGGTGCAAACATATATTCATACAAGGATTTTTATAAATCCCTAAAGAGAGCTCAATGTATAATAACCAATAAATTAGATTATATATACAGCAATATTTTTTGTAAAATCCGTCTGATGAGGCTGGGCTCTTAAGAATTAATTTTTTTTTTTAACTTTTAAAAATCTTTTGAGTTTCTGGTCGAAATAAATTATTACGGGATGACGGTTTGTTAAGTTTTTCTTTCTTTAAAAGTTATATATATATATATATATATATATATATATATATATTATATATATATATTACGTGTGTGTGGTGTGTGTGTGTGTGTGTATTTGGGCAACATTCTTTTCATTTATACATGTGGAATTAAACAAAGGCAGGTCTCCTGTTTAATGTTTTTTATTGGTGATCTTTTCAAGCTTTCTGGCCAACTTTTTAAATATTTGGATTGAATTCGTGGATTAGTCCACCAAAGTTCATATCCCGAGTATTTTATACATCAAACAATACAAACCATCCTTAAATAAAATTAATTTTCAATGCAGTACTCACATTTTAAAATGCCTATAACACTTTTCCTATCAATTCTCCTACTTCCAGCCTCCACATCCATTAATATACTTTGGAAAAACAAAAAAAAACTGGAACACATCACCCCTGATGATGGCACTTCGAAGTGCCGAAAGTACTCGGGATATGAACGTCGGTGGACTAATCCACGAATTCCATCCAAATATAAAAAAGTTGGCCAGAAAGCTTGAAAAGATCACCAATAAAATCGTTAATCAGGAGACCTGCCTTTTGTTTAATTCCACGCACACACACACACACACACACACACATATATATATATATATATAATGGAAAAGGTGACTTACCGGTGAATATGGTCACAATGGTTAGTTGATGCAAAATTCAGAAAGGTAAGATATAACAAATAAAAAGTGCTCAATACGTTAGTAGAGCAAAGTAGAGCAACACACGTGTAATGCACTGCAATTAATGAATATCTTGATTAATTCAGTGGAATTAACCCTGAAGATCCTTATGGTGAAACTCGAGTAGGTTATCACTTGTACCTACATTGCAATATATTATATATATATATATATATATATATATATATGAATAGGTTTTTGGTACACGAGAATTTGTATAACACTAAAAGTGGAGGAATCATGTAATTTTGGGAGAATATTTTATTAAGGAATAAAAATAGAAAATAAATGGGGGGGGGTTACAAATATCTGATATATATATATATATATATATATATATATATATATATCAGATATTTGGTGTTTAAGACTCTTTGTTTGTATTGTCATTTAATGGGAAATTTTTCTTTCTTTTTCATTCTAAAAAAAAAAAATAGAGAATCATATTAATACGAAGTCACCATTCACCTTATATCATAAGAACAAATAAAAAAAAGCCACAGGAAAGCAATTTCCTTTAAGAAAAAAAAGCTTTTCACACGCCAGACACCGAGAACGACGACTAATTTTTATTGATATCGCAGTAGGGTACGGTCATGGCTCAGTGAATAACGTTGCAAAATTCATTAACGGGATTTTGAGTTCATATCCAAATGGAGACGGGCCTGCTCTTAAACCTGATGTTCCGAGACCAATATCATTGGACGTGGGTAACTAAAAATTGTTACAACATACAAGTATATATATATATATATATATATATATATGAGGGAAACAATGAGTAAAGAAAAGAAATGTAGATGGATAAAAATGAATTTTATCGATATCACTTTTAATCGATATCACTTACACATGTGTTTCGGTCCGTTTATAAAAATGTATACGGATTTACGAATATAAGAATATTAATAACATTTTATTCTTTTCAATACGAATTGTATCCATCCACCAAAACTTTCAAAATTTTTAACGGTCTCTGCGTTCCAAATGATTAAAAAAATATTCTTTTTTCGAACATTTTAAAATTCTGTTTTGTCCCCAACGGATTTTTGTCTCTACTCAAAAAATAAAAAAATTCACTCTGATGAAGGACGTAAAAAATCTCTCTGTGTACGGAATATTTTTACATTTTTCCTATTATTATTATCATCATTTCAACATCATCTGATTATTTTAATAATAATAATAGCGTAAATCCGTATACATTTTGATAAACGGACCGAAACACATGTGTAAGTGATATCAATTAAAAGTGATATCGATAAAATTCATTTTTATCCATCTACATTTCTTTTCTTTACTCATTTTTCCTCATATTGTCGGATTCAATTCCCTTTCCATTCTTACACACACACACACACACACACACACACACACAATATATATATATATATATATATATATATATATATATATATATATATATATATTTGTATATGTATAAGTATTAACTTCCGGTGGGTATAAGAACGATCGTTGGAAGCGCACAATATCCAGAGGTTAAGGTTGAGAAAAAACAAATACAAAGTGCTCAATACAATGTAGAGCATAAATAAATAGGATATAAATAAGCGTTCCTCTACTAAAGTTAAGTCCCATTCCAACGGGCATGTTTATAACACCTAAGATTAATCGAAAACTCGATTAATTAAAGTAACCCTGAAGAATCAATCGATGAAACTCGAGTAGGTTACTCCTTTCCAATTCTTAATATATATATAATATTATATATATATATATAATATATTATATTTTGAAATGTGTCATTATACCCCCAAAGAGTTGTTCGGACATCTGAAATCATTTTTTGTTACAATTATGTTTCAACCAATCATTTCTCTGGCCTTCTTCGGGTTGTTTGAAAGAGTGGCCAGTTTCTTTTTTATAATACCCTATCTGTGATGTTGGCATCCTTCCTTCTATCGAAGACGAAGGCGTAGTGTCCACTTTTTTTATTTTTATCTATAACTTTGATCTAATTCCAGAGATTTCACTGTCGTCTGGATTACTTCGTTTAGCAAAGAGTATTGCAGAGCAACACTGCATATAAAGAGTTCTTAACAACAACGTTTCGGCCGGTCCTTTCTCTGGCCTTCTTCGAGTGGTTTGAAAGAGTGGTCGGTTTCTTATTATAATACCCTATCTACGACTTTGATCTAATTCCAGAGATTTCACCGTCGTCTGGATCACTTCGTTTAGCAAAGAGAGAATTACAGAGCAACCTTGGATATAATATTTTATGGAACCCCTTGCATTGTTTGAGTTGTTCTGAATGTAGTTAGTCCAATCATATTTGTCAGTAGGATTTTTTTCTATTTGATATCAATGTTTGCTCTGGGTTAAATCGAACTTAACGGACCTAAATTCCACCATCGTAAGTCACCCCCCCCCCCAAAAAAAAAGAAATCAGGGAATTAACCGAATTTAATGAAATTTTCAGTGTTGATATATTAATAAATAAAAGATATAATACACCAGTTATTTTATTTAAAAACTTTTACATTTTTTTTCAGGTTAGGTATCTTTGAGGCGTAACAGATTCTCAAAGATACGTGGTTCAAAGTTAACTGAGCTGAAAAAATGTAAAAGTTTTTAAATATAATAAGTAGTGCATTTTATTAATTAATATATCAACACTGAACATTTCATTTAATTCGGTCAATTCCCTGATTTTTTGGTATCTTTTTCTTTCGGCGGGGTGACATACGATGGTGGAATTTAGGTCCGTTAATTTCGATTTAACCTTGCTCTGTTTCTGTTTCTGTTTCTGTTTCTGTTACGGCATTCACCCTGGCTCGGTTGAGCCGGCTCCAATCAACGAATTCACCTGTGGTGAATTACCGGAAGGAGTAACAGGGGAATATGAAATTCACAAGCGGTCCCCAAACCCCGTATGCATATCCCGGTCAGGGGAAAGAGATGCCCTTGTTTATTGCAGATTTTTCACAGTGAAAAGTACGCCAAAAGCCGTTGATGGAGACGCCCTTTGGATACTCGCCAGAGCACCTTTGGCCGGGTTGTGGCACTAATACCACTGGGTCAGCAATATAACAAATACAAAGTGCTCAATACGTAAGTAAAGCAAATTTATTATAAAATGGGTACAAGAGATAACCTACTCGAGTTTCATCATAAGGATCTTCAGGGCTAAATCCACTGAATTAGTCGAGATACCGATTAATTGCAGTCGATTACACGTGTGTTTTCATTGCATTAAACTTGATGAAGAGTTTAATGCAATGAACACACACGTGAAATCGACTGTAATTAATCGGTATTTCGATTGATTCAGTGGATTTATCCCTGAAGATCCTTATGGCGAAACTTGAGTAGGTTATCTCTTGTACCCATTTTATAATATATATTATATATATATATATATATATATATATATATATTCCAATTTAATCATATTTCTTACCAATTTGAAAACTTATTTAGAGACCTTTTTTAATACTGACTCGTTAACCATAACCCTCAGATAGTGTCAAAGTGGGGATTATTTCGTGTCCTTTCCTTTATGTGAACAATTTCTAAATGTGTCACATCTGTGTGGATCTTTAAAAAAAAGACACTTCAATATTGACAATCCTCAAGTGTGAACCTCTGACAAAATTGGAATAGGGGTAATTCCATGTCAAATCATCCAGAAAAAAGTAAATTTGTCACCCAGTCCCTTCAATTGTTACCCACCCCTGTGTTTAGAGTAAATTCTAGTTCAATTTACAAGTGAATGATAATTGTGTCGGGGGTCTGCCTTGGGGATAAATGTCAGTTTTTTATTATCCAAATTCTTTATATAACAGAGATAACTATGGGTAATTCCATATAAAATCATTCAGGCCATGTCACACACCCCTTCAATTTTTCTGAAAATTTTTCCACGTGTGGACTATATTAACATTAGAAAATCCCCAAAATTTGAGAGATATGGCAGACCCTCGCACTATTATCATTCCCTTGTAAATTGAACGAGAAATTGCTCCAAACACAGTAATTGAAATTAGTATCAAAAAGTAATGCCATTTTGTTTAGGACACATCCCTTCTTCTCCACATAGGGGAATCAAAAAGTGATTCCATTTTGTTTAGGACAGATATAATTACCAACACAGGAACATGTATCATACATCAAAATGAAGCTGATCCTCTGTGGATCACATCCCTTCTTCTCCACATAGGGGAGTCAAAAAGTAATGCCATTTTGTTTAGGACAGATATAATTACCAACACAGAAACACGTATCATACATCAAAATAAAGCTGATCCTCTGTGGATCACATCCCTACTTCTTCACATAGTCACTGTTTCTCTCAATAGCAATGTTCCACCTTCGAATGAGAGCATGTATCCCTGCACCGTAAAATTCTGCTGACTGTTCTTTGAGTCACTTCTTTACTACAGATTTCACTTCCTCGTCACTGGAATAATGTTTGTCTTTCAAACACTCTTTCATGGGGCCGAAGAAATGAGAGTCTGAAGGTGCTAAATCTGGTGAGTAATCTGTATTTAAGAAGTGGCTCAAATATCTTTGAGAATATGTGTTACGCCTCAAATATACGTAGTACAAAGTTAACTGAACTGAAAAAATGTAAAAGTTTTCAAATAAAGTAACTGGTGCATTATATATTTTATTCATTAATATATCAACACTGAAAATTTCTTTAAATTCGTGATTTTTTGTATTTTTTTTTTCTTTTCAAGTTTTCTGGTGGAATTTATGTCCGTTAAGTTCGATTTAACCATTTTTTCTATTTAACCCATAGATGGGACCCTAACAGTTATGGTTAACAGAATGAGAAAAATCTACCCCAATGAATTAAATAAAATGTTCAGTTTGAAGTTCTGAGGAGGCTCCCAATTAATTCATGAAACCCCTCGAGTTCGATAAGGTTACTGAATTCGACAAGAAACATCTGAAAAAGGCCGGAGGGCACATTGGCCGAAACGTGTATATAACAATAAAGATGAAGACAACAGTATTCAAAATAATAAAAAAAACCCTAATTTTTTATGCATTTAACACATAGATGGGACTCTAACAGGCACTACCAATCCGGGTTAGCGTGGACATCTATCTATATTAATAATGGAGATTCGCTTCCGGTTTTTGTCTGTAACAAAAACGACGTCACTGCTTACGTCACATTATCCAAAATCGTCATAACATAGAATTAATACACTCAAAATTTGAACATGCAACATTAGACAGTCCTCATTGTTTTTAAAACAAGTTTTAATAAATACATGACTGGTATTATATATCTACATATAGTTTGCTTTATTTTAATACATATTTAAAGTTTACATTTCAAATTGTTTTATTTTTTTAATCCTTTAATGAATTTGATAATTTTACTTACTTAGGGTACAAACTCGCTGATATTGAATTTTCAACTCCCACCCCTCAGGCAATATGTTTCAAAAATCTATTTTTACATCGCCCGGAGGACGTTTTTCTTATTTTGTACAAGTAGGAATAACACTAGATGCAGTTTAACGTCATAACCAGGACACTAAGAGCCTCAGCCAGCCTCTTCTCGCAAATATGTGATAAAAAGGGTTGGGGGTTTTCCATAAGAACAATTGAGGAATACGGTCGGGGCAATCATATACGTGCTAAGACTTGACTAGGCCAGCCGATTGATCGTAGCAGGTCTCGCCAACCGTCCGTCTAGTTCACGTAATGGCCAAAGTAGAGTGTAGCAAATCATGGTCAGCTAAGACACCAGGATTCCGTCCTTAATCATCACGGGTCGCTGACAATAGACCATACCGCCGACTTTGCTACTTTTACATGTAGTTAGTTTCTACTTTTAAAACAGATAGCGCCGAGAATGTTTGCACACATGCTATATGCATGCATATATACATATATGTGTGTATGAGTCTATAAGTTTACACCTACAAGAGCATACCGTATGGATGTACGATAGGATTTCGATGATCCCAAATAGAATCATCTCTTTCTTCTCAGTCAATTGGATTATCTTACACACATACACACACACACACACACACACACACATATATATATATATGTGTGTGTGTGTGTGTGTGTGTGTGTACATCTATCGTTAAGCGAAAATCTCACTTTCAATGAATTTATAAGTCTGGGTCATGAGCACGCGCACATGCCACACAACACGCGACACTCAAGCAGACAGACAGACAGACAGACACACATACGCACACACACACATACACACATACGCACACGCCACACACACATACACACACACGCTCGCACACACACACACACACACACACACACACGCGCGCGCACACACACAGAGACACACACATACGCAACGCACACGCACACACACACACGACATGTGCACATATTAACTCATTCATATATATCTCTATTCGTACGTCTACATGCATATGCGTATTTTTGTTGGGACGCATTGAAAAAGAATGTATGTAACGTAACTGATATAATGCGGTCGCCACATTTCACAAAACGCATTTCAGCAGAAAAAAAAAAAAAAGAAAAAAAAAAAAAAGAAGAAAAAAAAAAGGAAAAATATAAATTAAAAAAATGAATTGACCCCGTTCGTCCAATTTTTGCCGAATTCTCACCCCGTCTTTCATCTCCAAAAAGTTCAGTAATGAAATATTTACGTAGACGATTCGTTTTTGGCAGTTTTCTGTCGGCAGTACCGAAATTATTAAATACAACTCATATATAAGGCAAAGAAAATAAATACATAAATTAATAGGTATTGTACATAAATAACGCCTCCCTATATATATATATATATATATATAATATATATTATATATATATATATATATATATATGGATTAAGGGTAAGGAAATGAATCCGACTGTATATGTATAGATAAAAGAGTATGAAAAACACACAATGTTGCTAAAATGAATATCTTTTTTTATATCATTTTAATTGCTAATATTGACAATATTTCGATTTATAAAAAAATCATCATCAGAACATAATGATAATTAGGTGCGTTTTTAGCTTCTGTTTCTCTCTTGATGAGTCCGGATTAAAAAGATTTACATCTAAAAACGGATCTAATTATCATTATGCTCTGATGATGATTTTTTATAAATCGAAATATTGTCAATATCAGCAATGAAAATGATATAAAAAATATATTCATTTAAGCAACAATGTGTGTTTTTCATACCCTTTTATCTATCTATCTATCTATCCATCTCTCTCTCTCTCTCTCTCTACATCTCTCTCTCTCTCTCTCTCTCTCTCTCTCTCTATATATATATATATATTATATATATATATATATATATAAGTGCTTAATTGGAGTCGTACCTAATTAGGTACGACTCCAATTAAGCACTTATTCTCCAAAAATTATCGGCAAAAAGCCATTCAAAACAAACCGTGTTTACAACTTATCATATCGTCGTGTAATAAAAGTCACTAGAAGTGGAATATTAACCTACTCTAAACAAATCATAAAATCTAAGAAGTCCGTTTAGTGTAGAGGTTATGGGATCGGCCTGTCAGCTTGGCAGTCCGGTTTCAAATCACGCACAGGGCGGTCTTCCGATCTATAGCTCTGCTGATGAGGCCTAATAGGCCGAAATGTACATACAGAGATTGATTTTTCTCGATTTGTTTAGCCATACATTTAATAGGTATTCCCGCCTAATTCATTATTAATTAATTAATTTTCAAAATTAGGTACGACTCCAATTAAGCACTTATTCTCCCAAAAATTATCGGCAAAAAAGCCATTCAAAACAAACCGTGTTTACACACACATATATATATATATATATATATATATATATGGGGGTAAAATATGGAAACAAATCCGACAGTATATAAAAATAGAAAATCAAAGAATTCACAAAAAGATAAATTTATTATAAATAGTAAAATCCACTTTAAAAGTTTCGGTTTTTATCAAACTTTCATCAGGACGTTAGGATTTAAAAGATTTGGGAAAAAAAAAAAAACAAAACAAAAAAAAAAAAACAACAACAAAAACAGAAAAAAACCGAACGCTGCAAACGGATAAAAACATTATCACCCCATCCCTCGGGGGGTTGAGCACTTTGGAGGGGATTTCGTTGTTGACTGTCAACTAAAGCGTAAACGCAACGCTCTCCTAAAAAAGAGATGGAGCACTCTATGGCAGCCTTTACATACATACAGATGTGTGTATTAAAACAGTGAAAATCCGCTTCCCATTCTGTAGGTGACGATAGCCGAGCGGTTAAGTGACTGATGCTTAATCGATGGGTTTCTATTGTGGCTGTAGGTAGCATACAAATATCTAGCCAAACTGAAGAATCGTGATACGTCGAAATACGGTGTCTGTGGATGACTATATATATATATATATATATATATATATATATATATATATAAGGGAGTTAAATAAGGAAATCAATCCGACAGTATTTGGAGAAAAGTAGACAAACACGGGATGTTATACTGGATGGAAGTTTATTACTCGTGGTAATGTCAATGTTATAACGTTTCAGTCTTTCGTCTGAGGTGGATCGCCACACCTACCATCAGCTTCCCACTTTACCGAACAAATTCATGTGCTATTCATACGCAGTTTTAAAAAACTTACATTTGCGACACGTGTTTAAGATCTTCTGATATCTTCTTCATGCATTGATTAATCTTATGAATATGAATTTGTACATGCATATATATATATATATTATATATATATATATATATATATATATATATATATATTCTTAAGACATGTGTCATTGAACAACAAGGAGTATTCTTTTTTCATTTTTTGTATGGATATTTTTTCCAGTCTTCTGGCTATCCTTTTTGAATCTGGATCGAGTTGATTCATGATATTTTTCATACTAATCTCCCGAGCGCTTTCGACTGTTTCTCCAGTCGTATTCATGGGGTTATGTAATTTGGTTTTTAGTTAATTTTTAGTTCTGTCATCTATGCTTTTATCAAATTCAGAGAGTCTATTATTTTTAAGAGGGGGGTTAGGTAAGTGTTAGTTATTGAAAAAAATAATAGACTCTCTGAATTTGATAAAAGCATAAATAACAGAACTAAAAATCAACTAAAAACCAAATTACATAACCCCATGAATACGACTGGAGCAACAGTCGAAAGCGCTCGGGAAATTAGTATGAAAAATATCATGAATCAACTCGATCCAGATTCAAAAAGGATAGCCAGAAGACTGGAAAAAATATCCATACAAAAAATGAAAAAAGAATACTCCGTGTTGTTCAATGACACATGTCTTAAGAATAATTTGCTGTCAAAATACACTATATATATATATATATATATATATATATATATATATATATATATATATATATATATATATAAGTATCTAAACCCTCCTTCCGGTTCGGTTGAAGTAGAGTATAGAGGAATTCAATCAAGACAACCACCATAAATTGACGACCACTATAAATTAGTTACCCGACGAACCCCTTTAAATCCATGTAAAAATGACAAAAATGGCATAGATCATTATCATCATCACTTCTTTCGACCCCCCACCCCATAATTCTTCAATATCTTCTTTCAACGCTCACCGTGAGAGACACAGACCATTGTATGTACATGATTTTTTTTGTCTGTAATTTTCTTTTAACAAAAATTACCTTTTTGCGATTGTAGAATCTTGTTCAACATCTACAAATGTACACAGTTGCGAAAACGTGTGTGTGTATGTGTGTGTGTGTACATGTGTGAGTGCGCGCGCGCGTGTGTGTATGTATACGCATACGCACACGTGAGCATTTGTCTATGCCATTGTGTTGTTTGGTATTTGCTAAATACACAGACGAGAAAAAATACCGTCTAATTGTTCGACAGACGAGTCACGCCTATTTTTTAAGCAATAGAAATTGTTACTATTTACATAGATTCTTCTTCTTCTTCTTCTTCTTCTTCTTCTTCTTCTTCTTCTTCTTCTTCTTCTTACGCCTTCTTCTTACGCCTTCTTCTTCTCACGATTCCTTCTTCTTCTTCTTCTTCTTCTTCTTCTTCTTCTTCTTCTTCTTCTTCTTCTTCTTCTTACGCCTTCTTCTTCTTCTTCTTCTCACGATTCTTCTTCTTCTTCTTCTTCTTCTTCTTCTTCTTCTTCTCATGCTTCTTCTTCTTCTCACGATTCCTCCTCCTCCTCCTCCTTCTTCTTGTTCTTCTTGTTCTTGTTCTTCTTCTCACGCCTTCTTCTTCTTCTTTCTTCTTCTTCTTCTTCTTCTTCTTCTTCTTCTTCTTCTTCTTCTTCTCTTCTTCTTCTTCTTCTTTCTTCTTCTTCTTCTTCTTCTTCTTCTTCTTCTTCTTCTTCTTCTTCTTCTTCTTCTCTCCTTCTTCTTCTCACGCTCTTCTTCTTCTTTCTTCTTCTTCTTCTTCTTCTTCTTCTTCTTCTCTCTTCTTCTTCTTCTTCTTCTTTCTTCTTCTTCTTCTTCTTCTTCTTCTTCTATCTATCTATCTATATCTATCTATCCATATCATCTCTACCTATTCCTCCCTTTTTTACAATATTTTGAGGTTATCTTCATAGAGATCACGACAATGAATAAAAAAAATAAATTTGCAAGACTAACAAAACGACGAGAAAAAAGCTTGATGTAAACTATACAAAGATGCTCCGTGCTGTCTTGAACATATCCTGGAATCAACACCCCACAAAAGACCTTCTGAAGGCCCGCTTGCCTGCTATCACAAAGACACTTCGGATTAGACGAACAAGACATGTTGGACACTGGTGTAGACGCAAGGATGAGCTCATAAAGTGATGTTATCCTATGGACACCTGCACATGGACACACCAGTGTGAGTCGGTCAGCAAGTAACTACATCGATCAGCTCTGCACGGGCACCGGATGCCGTGCAGAGGATCTACCAGGAGCGATAAACTATAAGGGTGGATGAAGATAAAGAGTCATGGAGATCTGTGCTATCGACGCGACCTGATGATGAAGATCTTCCACGCTTGAAGGTGTGATGATACATTTCTTCAGCGTTATCTGGCCTCCAACAGACAAGGCTGGCGAGACGCCTGCCGTACAGGAGCTAAGCAGCTCAATATCAAGATAATCAGGACTGCAGAACGGCGACGTCTTCGTCGTCATGAACAACCAAATGTAGATGGGAATTTCCCCTGCAATGTGTGTGACCGCATCTGCAAGTCCAGATTTGTACTAACGAGCCACCAGAGGGTCTGCAAATGGAGTGACGTCATCGTTGTCTGCGACGGAGTGACGTCATCATCGTTGGCGATGGAGTGACGTCATCGTCGTCTGCGACGAACTTCCAAAAGAAAGAAGAAAGATGATGATGATGATGATGATGATACGTATCATCTGTTTATGTTCGGATGATGTCAATCATTAATTATTACTTGTATTTTTCTTTCATCTTAATTTTTTTGCAACTCACTCGGACCGTCCATCTTCGACAACGAGGAGGAACAGTTCGGATGGGAAATAGTAATGGAATAGTTCTATGAGATATTTAAACTCACATTCCTTTTGCCTCGTAGTAGCCTGATTGTTTAATCAGGCTACTACGAGACAAAAGGAATGTTAGTTTAAATATCTCATAGAACTCTAGTTTCTATATTGAGTTCCGAAGGGCCATTATTAATAAAACTAAATGCTACTATAACTATGACTATAACTATGCTCACAAATTTCATGGTTGACCACCGTAGGGGAGATATGAGATGATCTTTCAGCGTTTAGCGTAAAAGCAAATACTCGCCTGTTTTGTGAAAGGCATGAACCCTCTTATACCCCATCTATGGGTTAAATAGTACCACTACAGTTATTCTACAAGGATAGCATTGACATTAAATAACCCACAAAGATTGATATGCCATTAAAAAAAGAAACCAAATCTCCATTCATACTGATTATTCTTGTGTGATTTGTATAAACCATTATTTTTATATATATGTATACATATACGTATATATTTATATATGTACATATACGTATATATTTATGTATATATGTATAGTATATAAATATATATATATAGTATAGAGCCATCTTATACTCTGCTTAGGAGGGTGTCAGTCCCTTCCCATTAGAAGAAAAAAAAAACATTATCATAGGAACGCACTTCTCATTTTCTACGAAAACGATCACGGTGCTTAGAAGAATGGACTAAAGACACCCCCATTTGTTCGGCTGGGGAGACCGTATCAACCCAGGAGTAGGATGGGGGACAGAAACGTATGTTACGGCAAACTCACCAGGGGGTTATGTTGTTCGTGCATTAAGAAAAAAAAAAAGAAAAAAGAAAGAATATGAAGTGTGAGAGATTGTATCGGGTAATCGGGTATCTCCCCTCGAGGGGTGGACATGGGGGTGGATTTGAATGGTAACCAAAAAGGATGTTTTTGGCCATTTCGCTCGTTCTTTTTTTTTATTTGCGTTTCTACCCGTCTTGTTTATTTATGGTTTTGCTAGTGTGTAACCCAACAGTAAACCAGTCCTTAACTCACACCAATAAGTTTTCCCGGTGTCAGCGTTACTCACCGACAAGATCTAGAAATAATTCTTTTTTATTATTTTATTTTATTTTCCAGGGTCTAACCTCCACCCCCACAACTTTTATCTTCGGTACATCCCGCATTTTTTAAAAAGGTCTCGTCTAACTGAACAATAGCCTCGAAGAATCCAGCTTTTCCTCTGGGATTTCTTTTGCCATCTCCTCTTACCAGTATTCAAGGGGGGGAGGAATTAAGCGAGTTTAACAGGTTGGCGGATGAGATAAACGTGAATTAGACGGGAATGGATGTGGCAGAGAGTGAGGTAGTATTTTTTTTTAATGAGTAATCGCTTCGAAAGAAAAAAAAATGAATTAAATAATGATCTTAATTATGAATTAAATAACAGTGGAATTATAAGGTAAGCAAACATGAATGAGGGTTTAGTATATGTATGTGACGTACGTGTGCGTGCGTGCGTTTGTGTGAGGGTGTGTCTGCTTGTCTGAGAGAGAGAGAGTGAGCAAGCGAGAGAGAGAGAGAGAGAGAGAGAGAGAGAGAGAGAGAGAGAGAGAGAGAGAGAGAGAGAGAGAGTTAAGACTGTGACTTACTTGCTTCTTTGACTAGTAGTTGTTTCATTTTCTTTCTTTTGGCCGGTCGTCATCTTGTCTCTTCTTTTTCTAAGTTCTTGTCTGACAGTTTCAAGTCATGCATTAATTAACTACACGACTTTGTTTTTCTTTGATCAAATATTTATTTCTGCATTGCCCATTTTCACCGCAGGGGCATATCGGCCGAAACCTTATAAAGATAACAATAAAGATGAGAACAATAGTCCAAATAAACCAAATAATTCAAATTATCAAGCCTCATCTCAAAAATTCAGGGAAATACTGTTTTTCTTTTGTACTCCAGCAAAGCTTTTAATTTCCAGATGTGAGGGAAGGATATAAAGAGAGAACAGTTTTGTTATATACCGTCGTTGGGTATATACTTCGATATAGTTTTCGTGTGATAGAGACAAACAGACAGACACATAGAGTTAAGACTGTGACTTACTTGCTTCTTTGTCTAGTGGTTGTTTCATTTTCTTTCTTTTGGCCGGTCGGCATCTTGTCTCTTCTTTTTCTAAGTTCTTGTCTGACTGTTTCTAACTAATGGCTTCCTTTTAATTCATGCATTAATCAACTACAACACTTTGTTTTTCCTCGATCAAAGATTTTATTACTGTCCATCCTGATTCACCGCGTGAGTTACCATCTCAGTAGAACACGTCTATTCTGCTTCATCTCTGGTTGAAAACTGATTACCTAATCTATCACGTGACTCACGAAATTCCCGCCTCTGGGGTCAGTTGGGACCATAAACGTTACTGGTATTTTTCCATCGCCTGATCTGAAAAACAATGGCCCCTTAGAATTCTTGCTACAGGGCTTGTCAAAAACCCACGCCACCACACAATTATGCAACATTTTGAATTCTACACTACCATATATAATCAATAGGCAACCTATTAATTATTCAACAACCTTTTGTTAGAGTGCATTGTGTGTAGAAAACTAGAAGTGGGGGAGATTTGGCTATGACACATGGGTTAATATGCACTTTATTTGGTCCCTCGCAAGATTAAGTTTTAAGTGTCGTTTTTGGTAGAAAAATCAGCTCTGCCTTGAATTGAATAAAAAAATCATTATTTAAATAAAAACTGAAGGTTAGTTCATTATAATTGAGCAGAAGGACTCACAATGCAATGATAATAGTACTTTTGAAATATCACCTCGTTGGATTATTTTGGGATATTAGGTTTGCACCACTTAACTTTATAGACTAAGCGAAGTCACGTGGTTTAAAACTCAGCCAATCAACCGCCCGAATGCGTGGCTGGTCGATTACTTAATCACTGATACTGAGAGACGTCCATTTGCAATCACTGACGAAGGACTTGCAATACTAAGGAGTACCAAGGAACAACCAAAGGATTCTTTACAAAAGATTTCTGCTGGACAAGCGCTCTTGCTTGGAGCCGAAAGGATGGCACATAAAATCGTAACAGGTTAATATGTACTTTATTTGGTCCCTCGCACGTTTGAGTTTCAAATATCGTTTTGGTAGAAGAATTAATTCTGCCTTGAATTAAATAAAACAATCATTATTTAAACTAGGACAAAACAAAAAAAACACCCTCCAGGCGATGTAAAAATAGAATTTTGAAACATATTGCCCGAGGGGTGGGAGTTAAAAATTCAATGTCAGCAAGTTTGTACCCTAAGTAAGTAAAATCATCAAATTCATTAAAAGATTAAAAAAATAAAACAATTTGAAATGTAAACTTTAAATATGTATTAAAATAAAACAAACTATATATAGATATATAATACCAGTCATGTATTTATTAAAACTTGTTTTAAAAAACAATGAGGACTGTCTAATGTTGCATGTTCAAATTTTGAGTGTATTTATTCTATGTTATGACGATTTTGCCTAATTTGACGTAAGCAGTGACGTAATTTTTGTTACAGACAAAAACCGGAAGCGAATCTCCATTATTAATAGAAATAGATAAAAACTGAAAGTTAGTTGATTATAATTGAGCAGAAGGACTCAGAATGCAATGATAATAGTTCTTTTGAAATATCACATCATACAGGTGAAAATACCGAGGAAATTTGGTACAGCCGTAGGAAGGTGGGAAATTTGGTAGGCAAAATATTAGAAAAGTGTCAATAGAAGATAGTGTCTGACTCACGTAGGTCCTTATAATCTGCTCAACTTAATGTACTGAGCACTTTTTAAATATATAATTTAGAAAACTCCTCCGGTGTTTTTTTTCTTCTTCTTTTTGCCACTACATACGATACTGATGATTATTTTCAGAAAGTACGGATGTACTGGTATTTTCTTTAAAAAATTTTTTTTTCCCAAGATGTCAGTTCGAATTTTTTGAAAAACTGAATTACCTGGTTTTTTTTTGTCCTTCTTTTTCTGAATCTGTTACAATAAGAGATACATTAAGAGATACATTTATTGTTGACCGATATATTTGTGGCGGAAGTGCTCATATTTGAAACTACAACATAATTTTTTTTTTGCAACATCAAGGCGTTCGTTTTGAATTTATATCACAGGACTATAAAATAAAAAATAAATAAATAAATAAATAAATAAAAATCTGTTTTCAAATGCCTTTAAAGTAATAAAGAATTCATCATTCACATCTGATGAGTCGGGAGAGTTAGACACTTTGTCTAAGCTCCCTGAAATAGACTATAAAGCTAAATCTCTAAGTCTTTTGTTATTCCTTTACTATATATATATATATATATATATATATATATATATATATATATATATATATATATATATATATATATATATATATTATTATTTATTTACTCCTTTTGAGTTTTCACATCAGTGTTAGCTGATGGTCTTTCACTGGAGTCTGTGTGACAGCAAGTCTCCTCAGGTCCAGACTCTTCTGAGTATTCTGGCAGATTGCAGCAGTGCAGTGTTCTGAATGGTTTCAATCCTTCCTCTGATATCCAAACTTTCCAAGCCCTTTTCTAATCCTTTTGGGACTGTTCCAAGTGCACCAACTACAATTGGTATCACTTTCACTTTCATATTCCATAACTTTTTCAGTTCTC
>CM042166.1:16294791-16297291 GCA_023376005.1 Doryteuthis pealeii | reverse complement strand
TTCTCTCTTTCATTCTTTCTTTCTTTCTATACCCATGCACTCTTTCTTTCTTTCTCTCTTCATTCTTTCTTCCTTCCTTTCTTTCTTTATACTCATGTACTCTTTCTTTTCTCTCTTTCTTTCTTTCTATCTTTCTTTCTTCCTATCTTTCTTTCTTTCGCACCCTCACCCAGATGTCCACATGATTCTTCCAAAAATACCAGAAGACAAAGTAAATCGTAAACCACCACCCACTTCCAATTCAGTCCTTTCGAATCCTCGGCATTTCTGGTGATAAGAGTCTTTTAAACACACACACCACACACACCACACACACACACAGAGCCAAAAAAAGGGTCCCCTGATCACTGATGGGAAATGTCAACTCTAATAGAACAGGTGCTAGACGGGGGTCATAAAGAAATGGGCGTTGGTGTGTGGGACACTGCACGAAAAACCCATGAATCTACACGATGTAACGGAAGACGAACAACGAAACCGACATAACAACAAACCCCGGGAAATTGTGCCAACGGAGAGCGCAAAGTAAATAGAGACATGCGGACATAGTCGCTGCCGTGGAAAACAATGGTCATGTTGTAGGCATTTCTCTTCTTACCTGGAAACCCTCGACCCCCACCAAGCCAACGTTCCTACATTGCCACATTCATATGGATAAATTTACACATCTCATTATATCTACGAATAGAGGTACGTACTTATATACAGGCATCTCTTTATCTCAGTCGGCACTTTATCGCAATCAGATCATTATCTATCTATCTATCTATCTATCTATCTATCTATCTATCTTAGTTTATTCATATCTATATATCTATCTATCTTAGTCTATTCCTATCTATCTATCTTTATTCATATCTATCTATCTATCTATCTATCTATCTATCTATCAATCTATCTTAGTCTGTTCATATCTATCTATCTATCTATCTATCTATCTTAGTATCTATCTATCTATCTATCTATCCTAGTCTGTTCATATCTATCTATCTGTCTATCTATCTATCTATTCATATCTATATATCTATCTTAGTATATTCCTATCTATCTATCTATCTATCTTAGTCTGTTCATATCTATATATCTATCTTAGTCTATACACATCTATCTATCTATCTATCTATCTATCTATCTATCTATCTATCTAACTTAGTCTATTCATATCTATCAATATCTATTTTAGTCAATTCCTATCTATCTATCTATCTATCTATCTATCTATCTTAGTCTATTCATATCTATCTATCTATTTATCTATCTATCTATCTCTCTCTCCCTCTCTCCCTCTCTCTCTCCCTCCCCCTCTCTCTCTCTCTCTCCTATATATATATATATATATATATATATATATATTAGTCTATTCATATCTCTCTCTATATATATATATTAGTATATTCATTTCTATATGTAGTTATCTTAGTCTATTTTATCTATCTATCTATCTATCTATCTATCTATCTATCTATCTATCTATCTATCTATCTGTTTATCCCCGTCTGACCATATCTATATAAGTTTGGATCTATCTATCTATCTATCTATCTATCTATTTCCGTCTGGTCATTGCTATCTATCTCTGCCTTATCATACTTATCAAACTAATCATATACCTATCTATTCATATCTATCATAGTCTATTCATATGTATGTATGTACGTATGTATGTATGTATGTATCTATCTATCTATCTAAGTTTTATCATATATATCTATTCACATCTATCTCAGAATATTAATATGTATTTATGTATGCATGTATGTATGTATGTATGTATGTATCTATCTATCTATCTATCTATCTATCTATTCAAATCTATCTCAGTCTATTCATATGTATGTATGTATGTATCTCTCTCTCTCTCTCTCTCTCTATATAATATATATTATAATATTATATATATATATAATAATATATATATATATATAATTATATATCTGCCCTCCGGCCTTCTTCAGGTATTTATTGTCAGACTCGGAGCCTTCTCGAACTCAGAAATACTTGAAGAAGGCCGGAGAGCACATCGACCGAACACGTGGTACAGATCAACACCATAAAATGAGGACAATTAGCATTCTCTCTNGCTGTCGATGATGATGATGAAGAAACTAAAATCTGTAGTTAAACATCAAAACCATCAGATAAATTTCCTCTTTACAAAAACAGAAAGCAGATTAAGTGAGATCTTTAGCCACAAATTTGTAAAAGTGGCGATTTATGCCGCCAGAAACTTTATTGGTGAACTTGGAATGCACTCTGTTCAAAGACTTCAGTTTAGATGTCAAGTCAATATTGAAGAATTCTTCTTCTTTCTTTTCTTCTTTTTACCTCAGTAAATTTCTTTTCTTTTTCTAATACTTTAGTTTATGTGACATTCGTTGATGAAGCTGGGTGTTGGGTTTCTGCAAGAGGAAATTCGGGGGTGGGGTGGGGGTGTTGGGGTATAGAGAACAAAGGGTGAGGAAATAATGATTGCATACAAATAGGATAAAAAAGAAAGAAA
>CM042166.1:16262291-16289791 GCA_023376005.1 Doryteuthis pealeii | reverse complement strand
CCATTGCTCCCCGGACCACCCGGAACCGGAGTTGAAGTACCTGTCCCATCTATGGGTTAAATAGATAAAAAATGAGTATTAAAAATGTGTTTAAAAAATTTGGAATACCCAATATGAATGAATAAAATGTCTTCGGCATAAAATAGCCCAACAAGGTTGATATGCTGAAAAACCAACCAACAAGCAAGCAACCAACCAATGAATAAGCCAACCAACTAGCCAAGCAACCAACCAATCAACTACCCACAACCAATCTACTCACCAACCAACCCTCCCATCAACCAACCAACCAAGCCAAGCCAAAAACTCAACCATCCAACCTGCCAACCAACCAACAAGCCAACCAAGCCAACCAACCAAACAACCAACCAACCAACTAACCTAACCAACCAACAAGCCAAGCAAGCAACCAATCAACCTTCCCTCAACCAACCAACCTACACACCACAACAACCAACCAACCAACCAACCAACCAACCAACCAACCAACCAACCAGCATTCAAACACGAACGTTCGTTTCATTATTTTATTAATATTCGGATGATTGAGTGTTTCATCTAAAAAATAGAAATAAAATGAAAATGCAATCAAATACGTTATATTTATCATCTATTTTATAGTATTCACTATATTATTTATAAGTTGAATGCTCAAACTGTCCGGAAGGATGAGCAATGGAAGAAGAAGACTGAGTACCCTATTGTGGCGAGTTATACTAATAAATATTTTTTACCGTTTTTACTCGTTTGGGCATGCGTAGTGAAAGACTTAACACTTAGTGTCCCGCCATTCTCAAAGTGGGCGGTACCGCCCCCCTGGGGGCGGTGGGTAGGTCTAGGGGTTGGTGAAGCAAAAAGAGACGGTGGGTGTTGGTTATGCAAACATGGCCGGTGGGAGCGACAGGGAAGCATTAGGAACATTTAATAGTTACTTTTTTTTTCTTTAATCTAATTGACAAAAATATATGTTATAAATGTTAAGTTAAAGGAACACGTATGCAGTTTATACAGAATAAAACTGACATAGAATTATAAACAAATGCATAGTTTTGTTATGTAGTCCGAAATCAGAGTAAAAAGTCTGGACGTTTGCTTGATACCTGTACACATGTACAATGGCGCACGAGTTACTAAATATCGTCCATCCAGGTTAAGAGCAGAGTCAGCAGACAACTGCAAGGGTCAAAGCTAAGCTCAGATTTGTAAGACTGTTAAATAAATTGGTTTGATAAATTAGGTTTTACTAGCAAATAAACGCTCTCCGGGCAGTGTAAAAATGATTTTTTGAAAGATATTGCCCGAGGGGATGGGAAAATTAAATAAATAAATTAAAACGTTTAATTTAAAAAAAATTAATTACTAACTTAAAAAGCATCATATTTACTCCACTCCACTCAGATATTTGTTTTGTTTTATGACATTAGGGATCTGCAGAACGTTTCTAAAAAAAATTGATTTAATTATTCTAAGGGTGCGGTGAGGCAAAAAGAGAAGACGAGGGATGACAGGATAGCATTAAGAGCAGTTGATAAAAATTTTTTTTTTTTTACAAAATATTAGTGACAAAATATGTTATAAATGTTAAGTTAAAGGAACACGTATGCAGTTTATACAGAATAAAACTGACATAAGAATTATAAACAAATGCATAGTTTTGTTATGTAGTCCGAAATCAGAGTCAAAAGTATGAACGTTTGTTTGACGCCTGTACACAACACATACAAAAATTGTGAGTTTGTATGTATGTATGTATGGATGTGTGTGCTAGGAATCCACACGTGATGTAATGGTTATCGTCATGGGAAATGGACACGACAAGACGTGTTCGAATCCTGAACGAGATTGGTAGAATTTCCTATATGTTAATGCCCTTGCAAATGATATGCATCCACATATTCTCCCTCCAGCTATGGGTAAAATAGTTGGAGACTGGATTGTGTGTGTGTTTGTGTGTGTGTGTATGTGTGTGTGTGTAATATAGTGAAAAATTTGAAAAAAAACAGGCTCATAAAAAGAGTGATGTTTATTACGCCAACGCCTGCAGTGTTTCAATCTGTATCAGTAGATCTTCATCAGGGCTTTTGTTTATTTGAGGAAAAATAAATTTATCATAGCCTCAAATAAACAAAAGCCCTAATGAAGATCTACTGATACAGATTGAAACACTGCAGCGTTGGCGTAATAAACATCACTCTTTTTATGAACCTGTTTTTTTTTCAAATTTTTCACTGTATTACATACTGTCAGATTCACTTCCATTTTTCTCTTCACACACACACACACACACACACACACACACAAATATATATATATATATATATATATTATATATCAAAATCTTATTTCCTTTGTCGGGGCATAGGCCAGGTTTGTTGTTATCCACTCAGCGTCCGCGTACCACATATGGTAGAGGCGTATCATTGTCATTGACAGGTTAATTTCGCATGGATTATGCGGTGCGTATCGGTAGCCGAGCGGTAAAGTCTCTGACTCTGCCTGCTGGACTCCCTGTTTCGATTTCTGTCGGAGGGGGAAATCGTTAGTATACATCGCTGATGAGATTAATAAAGTCGAAACAGGTTGTACGCATCGCACATTTGTTTGCCGAGTTCGCTTGTCGTGATTATTTTCTATAATTATCGAATTTTATACGATATACGCATTGTAATTGCCTTCAAGCAAAATATAAATAATAATATATACTTTATCCAACAATGCTTGTAAAAAAAAAAATCCAAAATCTTTTAAATCCACTGAATTAATCGAGGTACTGATTAATTCAGTGGATTTAACCCTGAAGATCCTAATGGTGAAACTCGATTAGGTTATCTCTTGTACCCATTTCATAATATATATATATATATATATATATAAAGAGATTTATCCAAAACTTGGTAGTAAGGGATGATTCTAGATGTGATTTCTAAGATACACTGTATTAATATTGTATGATCCAGTATGTATAAATACAGCGAATCTTTAAATCACTAAAGAGAGCTCAATGTATAATAAACTTTTTAGATTATATACATAGCAATATTTATCATAGAAAGGAAGGAAAACTCAACACCGTAATTCCATAATAAATTTATTTCGACCAAAATTGGGGCCTATATAATTCTAAGTTGATTTAATATAGCTCCCCAAAATCCAGTCTCATCAGATGGGGATCAATTTAATTTATATATATATATATATATATATATATATATATATATATATATATATATATAAACCATTGGGAAACTAAGGGGCGTTAACCTGGAAAAATTTGGGAACGACTGGTTTTCGGCAGACGTACCATCAACTTTCAAACGAACCCCCAGAACTATTTAGAAGATCTTTCCCAGTTAAAGACTTAAGAAAGACCCTAATACCAAACACTTTATTGTTATTAATCGCAGTAGAGTTAATTGTAGCCAGTGTAGATAAGAATTTTAGCAAAGATAAAATATCCATAAATATATAAATCATAAAAGAAAACAATGAAAAAGAAGTCGATCGTAAATAACGCTTTAACAGGTTGGTGGGAAAAAAAACGAATTAATTGAAACTCTATCCGATTCATATATCTATGATCTGACCAGGGATAAGGGATAACTGTCCATGAATGAATGGACACACATATGGCCGGTCCAGGGAACTGATAAGTCATTGGGCCGTAAATAGTGGACAATAGGGAAAATATCTCGATGTATATTACTATAAAGGGAAGGGATGTTCTTTCCTTTTTTTATGAGACCATATGAGAATATGTGTCATAAATTTTAAACTACTTCTCACGACTAAAGGAGCATTCAGTTTTAATAAGATTCGCACTGAAAAGCAGATTATAAAAATGAAAAAGAAAAAAAGATCACTTAGCAACATGTATTTATTTTTCAAATAAATAAATGATTTTAATAAAAATATTTGGTTATTTCCTATAAGTCTAACATAAACAAAGGGGGACACTTTTGACTGATAATTATTTATTTCCCATTAAACTAACCCTAAACCCTAACCCTAACCCTAACCTTAAACCTTAACTCTAACACTAACCCCGTTTTCTTTTTTCCTAGTAAATCAATAAATAAATCAATAAATAATTTATCAGGCAAAGAGTGGTTCCCCTTTGTTTATGTTAGAATTATAGGAAATAACCAAATATTTTTTTGTATTGTTATGATTTTTCGTACTGTTGCCCTCATCTTTATTGTTACATACACAACGTTTCGGCTGATGTGTCCTCCGAAGTCTTTATTTAATCCATTTGGGTAGATTGTTAAGTATTTTATGCAATTATCACCTGTAAAAGTAAGTAAAGTCGACGGGGCGGCCTAAAGTCGGTATCAGCGAGGGAGTATATCCCCTTTTCAATAGCGCTAGACCAAGGAGATTGTTTTAGCATCTGAGGTGGAGCGCCACACCTACCATCAGCTCCTTACTTTACCGCACAGATCCCTGTGCTACTCATATGCTGAGTGGGCGAGGACCGGAATCGAACTAGGAACCTTGTGGTTTCTAGCCGAACGCTCTACCGACTGAGCTAACCCGGCCCATTATCACCTGTAGTCAGGATTAAATTAAATGATAAAAATGATAAAAAGGATAAAATTAATAAAATAAAAATGAAATAATGATGATAATATTATGATACAGAATTATGCTTCATGATATTATCTATGATGATAAAAATGAAAAAGAAAAAGATCGTTTAGCATTAAGTATTGTATTTTTCAAATAAACAAATGGTTTTAACAAAAAGAAATTACTTTACAAATATTAAGTTTAGAAACGCAACAACTCTATTTAGATATATTTGGGATTTAAAAGACAAAAATGTGACACCAATTATTTAAATGGAATATCCTACGAAAATCAAATATGTGCAGATCTCTAAATGATCCATGCTACTTTTGTCTACAGGAAAAATTAACTATAATTAAATTTCCGGATAAGAAAAACCTTTTAAATAATAGATTTGAATCAATCTGCAATTGTAGACTTAGTTTGGCTCGGTCACTAAAATATTGTTAGAACTACCATATTAAATTTAACTAAATGAATTAGAATTGTTTTCATACATAGTTATTAATTTTAAATAGAATAAATACAAAAAAAAAAAGGACAATGAAAAACTATAAAATAGTAATATCAAACCCCTAAAATATAATTAGAATTGAATTTTACTAGCAATTCTATTAATAATGGAGATTCGCTTCCGGTTTCTGTCTGTAACAAAAATTACGTCACTGTTTACGTCACATGACCCAAAATCGTCATAACATAGAATAAAATTTATTCTATGTTATGACGATTTTTGGCATGTTCAAATTTTAAGTGTATTTATTCAATAAATACACTCAAAATTTGAACATGCAACATTAGACAGTCCTCATTGTTTTTTAAACAAGTTTTAATAAATACTTGACTGGTATTATATATGTATATATAGTTTGTTTTATTTTAATACATATTTAAAGTTTACATTTCAAATTGTTTTATTTTTTAATCCTTTAATGGATTTGATGATTTTACTTACTTAGGGTACAAACTCGCTGACATTGAAATTTTTATTCCCACTATGTTTCAAAAATCTATTTTTAAATCGCCTGGAGGGTGTTTTTTTAATTTTGTACTAGTATCTTTAGTTTACCTAAGGAATTTATCTAAGGAGATACATCGAGGATAGGGTCCTGATGAAATCATTTCAGTTTGATTGAAACCTTGGTAAACCCTTTATTTTTCCTCTATTATTATTATTATTATTATTATTATTATTATTATTATTATTATTATTATTATATTCATGTTTGTTTTGAAGATACAACACACAGAGCAAAAATTCTGAAAAGTGTTTAGTTGAGAAAAGGGGATAGACTCCCTCACTGTCCATCTGACACCGACAATAAGCTACTCCGCCTACTTTACTTACTGCTTTCTTTTACTTTACAACCCCTCCCCCAACTCCATTAATTTCCCATGATCAGACAAAGTCCAGTTTATGCGCTGTTTAAATTTGGTGTTAACGATGTTGTTAGCTAGCGTCAATATTTGCGCTTGTCGAATGATTTAATGGCCTGGCAACAAGCTTCACAATAATTATCAATAATTCGTCGTCGGCGAGTTTTTTGTTTGTTTGTTTGAATAAACAGTATCCATTTACAAAATGACAACCAGTGCAAGAATTGTCCTTTATTGTCATGGCGAAAAAAGTCAGTAACCCCCGCTGCTTTCCGACCGAGAACATCACACGTGAAAACAGATCCGTTGGCGTTAATAGCTTCTCATATTATATATATATATATATATATAATATATATATATATATATATATATATATGTTGAAAGGATAAATAAATAAAGTAAAGAAAAGAAAATGTTGAATGGATAAAATTAATTTAATGAATTATCAACACGTGTTTAGGTCAGGAGTTTGTTCATGTACACATTATTATTAAATATGAAATAAAATAATAATAATAATAGAAAATTATTAAATATGTAAGTATACAGAGAAAAACGGCCTTCTTCAGGATAATATATTTGATATCAAAATACAGAGAATTTTGAAGGGCTCAAAAAAAGATTTTTTTAAAAATATTTGAGACGCTTACGGTTGGAGAAATAGAGGGATGTTTGGTGGCGGTTACAGTTAGAGAATACATAATATATATATATATTATATATATAATATATATATATATATTTGAGTTAAGGTTGCGTGGAAAGGGAGTCAACACTTGGTTACTGACAGTTTCTCGCCTATGTGATCTTGGAGGCGCGTGGTCTAATGGTTAGTGTCGTAGGAAATGGACTTGTCGAGCCGAGTTCAATTCCTGGATGAAGGTGTTTGCATTTTTTATGGCGCTAATATCCTTGGGAAAGATATGAATCCAATTCCCCCTCCAGCTATGGGTAAATAGCAGGGCAGACTGGGCTCTTTAACCATGGCTAGGTAACCAGTCTAGAAGAATGAAATCTCTGAATTTAAACCTGTTAAACTCCACTTAAGAAATTGACCTTGCGTCGCATCCTGCTCGTGTGGAGGGCTGGTAAATATCTATAAATAAAGTAAAGTCGTTGGGGTGGCCTAAAGTCGGTATCACCCAATCAGCGAGGAAGTCTATCCCTTTTTCACTAGCGCTAGACCGAGGAGATTGTTTTTGCGTCTGAAGTGGAGCGGCACACCTACCATCAGTTCCTTACTTTACCGCACTGATCCCTATGCTACCCCTACGCTGAGTTGGCGTGGGCCGGTATCGAACTAGGAACAACTGACCAATCTCTGCGGTGGTTGGGGTAAAGTGAGTTGTGGGAAGGGGTGGTAGGGGATGCGTTGTCCTCTGGGGGTGGGGGCTTACGGAAATGACGAAAACAGCAGGAGGTCCAAAGAGATTTCGTTGTCCGACGTTTCCTTTAAAAGAACCTTTTTATCTAAATTGAAATGTCCTCCTTTCATTCGGCCCATTCAACTCCATTCGCTTCAGATTTATGACGGACGCCATCTTTTTTTTAAAGCTTTTATTTGACTTTTTTGTGACTTTCATTGGACACCCCCCCCTTTTTTATTGACCCCCCACCTTTTTTTGTTATCTTTTCGGAAACATTTGAGAAGTAAATAAATAAATAATGTTTTTTATTTATTATTTTTATTCTTCATTTTACTTTTTGAATTTCAATTCTTTCTTTCTTTCTTTTTTTCTTAAGATTCCTCTTTCTTCTTTTTTATTCCTTCCTTTCTTGTTTGTCGTTCTTTTTTTAAGATTGCTCTTCCTCTCGTTTTTTCTTTCTTTCTTCTTTCTTTTTCTTTCTTTTTGCTCGAGATTCTTCTTCTTCTTTCTTTCTTTTTCTTTCTTTTTGCTCAAGATTCCTCTTTTTTTCGTTCTTTCTTTCTTTCTTTCTTTTTATCTTCTTTCTTTTAAATCTGTCTCTGTCTGTCTCTGTCTGTCTGTCTCTCTCTTTCTATATATATATCTTATTATAATGGAGATTGTATGTTTTTCTGTCTGTAACCGAAACTATATTCCTACTCAAGTCACAATTCTCTTAGTTATTGACATCACATTCTCCATGATTTTGTTTTTTATCTAAACCTCAATTATTAATAAAATTGTCTTACATTATTAATACTGTTAACTATGTCTACATACTGACAACATGCAATTATATTTATATACAACAAAATAGCGGTTTACAGTGTAAACGGGAAGGCCAATTTGCATATTAATATAAAAAATCGAATTTAATAATTATGTGCTTAGTATTATTGATTTCTAATTGTTTGTTTTATTTTAATGAATATAAGCAAAAGTCTCTTCAATGAATCTTAAATGAAATCCATTAACAAGATAAAATAACTGTCTTATCTTTACTTCCTCTTATAACTAAACACTTAAATTAGAAAAAATAACAATAAAAGACGAGAGTGATGGAAGAGTAAGTTCAGTTGTTCCATTTTTTTATTATACTCCCTCTGTTTCAAATCTTTTATATACTCCCTCTTTTCAAATCTTTTATCTGTATTCTTATTTAGTTTTATTAGCCTTTCTAATTTAATACAATATTTTATTACATTAAAACTTAAATACTTGCACCCGGAGGTGCATATATTTGCTAGTATATATAATGTGTGTGTGTGTGTGTGTGTGTGTGTGTGCTTGTGTATGTGTGTAACCACAATGCAAAACAATATCAATTTTTAAGCGGAGTACAGTTGTCTTAAATTCAAGGTTTTCCATTTTCTCTATTAGTTGCCCTAGCAAGACTAAAGAACCCAGTCTGCCCTAATATTTACCTATAAGCGAGGAAAAAAGACTCGTGCCTTTCTCAAGAGCATTAGCTTGAAGGGAAACTCACAAAGTGCCGTCGATGATTTGAACTCGGGTCGCCGATTCTATTTTGAAGGTGTGAAGATAACTATCGGAATTTCCTGGGGTCTTATCTTGATTGATCGATTTTAATGGCATGCCAACCCATCTAGGGTTATTTTATGCTTAGAGGTTCGGGGAACACGTTCATTATACATTTATATTAACATTTTCTGAGTTTCTTATGGGTTTTTGCGTACAGTCATATGGTATCAAGTATTCTTATCTAATACAAATAATTTACACACAGTTATATGATATCAAGTATTCCTAACTAATACAATTTTTCAAATAGATGGGACCCTAACAGTTACCATCGCTTCGGGTCAGAGTGGGTCTGGGAGTAATGGCAACTAAGAGTACTCCGCACTCCTCATACCTCCCGAACTGGAGTCTCACCATCAGTTGCATTTTTATTTAGTTTATCATGATTTTGTTTTGTTCATGGTTACGAGATATCAAGTATTTCTATATAATACAAATAATTATATAATACAAATAATATTTGGCCTATAGATGGTATCCTAACAGGTTCTACCACTTTCTACCAAAAGTTCAGGAAATATGGAATTATGAAGTTGTATAAAAGATGGCAGAAAATAGTGGGACAAAAATGTAAATATCTTATTTAATAAAGGTCATGTTGAAAATAATTTTATTAAAATTCTAATTAATTAAACAAAGAAAATCTTTATGCAAATAGCTGGAGACTGAAGAGATGCGCTATGTTTTTTTTTACATACAAATAAAATACGGAGCACTGAATGAAAATGCAAGACCAGATTGTTGGAAATTATTTAACCCATAGCTGGGGGAGTCTTACAGTCAGCGTATGCTAAGCCTTGTTGACAGAGTTCTTATTTTGAGAAAAGAACCATCATCAAATCATGCTGATAGCACGGATTCCGATGAATCCCACTTCCCATCGCTATCGATCATCGTCAATGGCAAATCCTCCGCACGCAATCCAGTATGCTTACAGAAATTTCATCATCATCATCATCATCATCATCATCATCATTCATCATCATGTTGCACTAGAAGCACTGATATCCATGACAATCCCTCGCAATCTGCCCCTATCGTTTATCGCCCTCGAGAGGGCCCCAGCGTATAATAGAATAATAATATAATAATATAGAATTCGCGCAGAGTTAATCAATATAGGTCTTTGCTGGACGGTCCACACAGGCGTGTTCATGTGTAGGCTCCCACAGGAGAACGTCGCTTATAAGTTCGTCATTGCTTCTCGAGCAGTGTCCAGCATGTCTTTGTTCGTCTTTCTCGGAAAAATTAAAAAACATTCTTCTAGACACTCATCTAGCTTACATGTTTTTGCATGTGGGTCTTTTCTTTCTTTCTTTCTTTTCTTTCTTTCTTTCTTTCTTCCTTCCTTCCCTTTCTTCTTTCTTTCTTTCTTTCTTTCTTCCTTTTCTTCTTCTCCCTCTTTCCTTCCGCAGAGCATATCACTAACACCATTGTCTACCAGCGCACTTTTTCTTTCTTTCTTTTCTTTCTTCCGAGATGTGCAAATAATTCGACATCTTATCGTCGTGTGTGTTCCGCCGTATCCCTTACAACGAATACCCCCACCCCCACCCACCACTTTTCCATATCCACTAATGACAATTTCCCACCCCCTCCTCCCCCTTCTCCTTCTCCTGCCCCCCACCCCCGATACACGAATTCTCTCTCGTGTAACTTTGTAACCAATGCCCGGTAAGTGATCACATCGTTTAACCGATCCCCTTTCGCAGAAAATCGACCCCCACAGCCGAAAAAAAAAAGAAAAAAAAAAAAAAGAAAAAGAAAGAAAAGTTATTTACCGAGAATATTTAATTTCTCCTTTATTTTTTCATTCTTTCATTTTCTTTCATTTCATTTCGTTCCTTCCTTGTCGTTTTTCCCGCCCTGTTTTTTGACCTTTTAATTTCCATTTTTAGATCTGTCGTCAGATTTTGAGGGTTGCCAATCATATGTTTTATTTGTGTATTTAATGGCAATTGCTTAAAGCATTTAGATTCTCTCTTCTTCTTCTTCTTCTTCTTCTTCTTCTTTCTTCTTCTTCTTCTTCTTCTTCTTCTTCTTCTTTTCTTTCATAATTTTCACTTTCTTCTTATTTTCTCTTCTTCATTTTCTTATTTTCATTTTTTCATTTTTCTTCTTCTTCTTCTTCTTCTTCTTCTTCTTCTTCTCTTCTTCTTCTTCTTCTTCTTCTTCTTCTTCTTCTTTTCATTTTCTTATTTTTCATTTTCTTCTTCTCCTCTTCATTTTCTTATTTTTCATCTTCTTCTTCTTCTTCTTCTTCTTCTTCTTCTTCTTCTTCTTCTTCTTATTATTATTATTATTATTTATTATTATTATTATTATTATTATTATTATTATTATTATAAGAAAAATGAAGAAGAAAAAGAAGAAGAAAGAAAGAAAGAAAAAACTTAAGAAGAAAAAGAAAAAAATCAGAAGAAATAAAAAAAGAAAAAGAGCAAATAGAAGAAAGAAAGAAAGAATTAGAAAAAGAGAAAAAAAATCAGAAAATAAGAAATAAAAAGAGCAAGAATAAGATGAAGAAAAAGAAATAATAATATTAAATCCCAAGAAAGAAACAGAAAGAAATCGGAATAGAGTCTGAGAGAGTTGGTGATCCGACCGAGGAAGGATTGAGACAATTTAGACCGCAGGTACTGCCGTGATCAGCCTTGAATACTGAGGAGAGTCCTTGTGAGCAGAGCTGATATAATTCCATCCACACAATAATGAAAGGCACTTGCTAGAACTAACAAAGAGTAAAACAATAATGAACATCAAAGTTTTACCGACGGATGTGTGTTGTCTTAGTTTTGACACGTACTTAGCATCGTTATGCCTTCCAAAATTCAGATGAGTAGACATCTATTTCTTTTTTCAGTTTTTCTAACCTGAAATGCAAAACTTCGCCTTATTGAATAAAAAAAGTAGCTATATAACTGAAAGATTCTAAAAGAAAGTGGAAGGAAAAAAAAAAAAAAAAAAAAGAAAAAAAAAAAGGCGTTGCTAATTGTTTATATAATTTTAAATAGAATCGGATAAAATAAATCGGTCAAAAAATCCAACGAAAAGTCTTAGCCACTTTTTTTTTTATTTTAATAATGCGAAGTTTCGTATGTCGCGTAGGAAAAAACAACAACATAAAACAAAACAAAATAAAAGAACAACAAAAAACAAACAAACAAACAAACAAAAAATAACAACCAAACAAACAAAACAAACAAAACAAACAAAAAACAAAACAAAACAACCAAACAACCAAAAAGCCAAAACAAAAAACAAACAAAAAAACGAAAATAAAAGGACTTGATTACTTATTATAAACCCTAACACACACACACACACACACACACACACACACACACACACACTATATGGCATTTGTATACAAAGCGATGTGTGTATTAAAACAGTTAAAAATCCACTTCGCATTCTGTACATGGTGACAGCCTAATTGTTAAAGTGACGGACTGACACTGAACTGATCGGATTTCAATCCCGGCTGTAGGTATTTTACAAATGTCTAGCCACACCGATGAGAATTGATAAGTCGAAACACGTGTCTGTGGATGACTATATATATATATATATATATATAAAGGCTCAGTGGATTTTGAAATAAGTAAATCCCTAATCCAATCTTTCTTTCACCCCATATTCAGTAAGTTGTCTATCATGGTGTAATGATTTGTAAGCTTCTCTGGCAGATCCGTTACAACTGAAAAGCGAGTTCGATCCTCGCTGAATGCCCATATTTGTGACTTTGTATCAAATCCAAACCGTAGGGTTTATTTTTTTTTTCACTCTCCATCCTATATTCAAAGAGTCAGGTGGGACGATCAATCGACTGGTTATGTCAAACTAGAAACCATATGCAGCCCCGTTGGCTGGGGATTTAGAATACACAGACTGCACCTCTGTAGAGGGGTAAGACTCCCCCATTGGGGCTACCTGTTGGCCGTGGGTGGCGACCCGTGATGCTTAAGGACGGAACCCAGATAGATGAGCAGTCCATGATATGAAACACTCCACTTTGGCTCTTACTTAGGTTAAGCCCCTCCGATCAATCGGCTGGTCATGTCGAGCCCGAGCACCTATATGATTGCTCCAAATCTTTTCATCTGCTTTCTTGTTTAGTTTTATTACTCTTTCTAATTTAATATAATCCTTTATTACATTAAAACTTAAATACTTACGCCCGGAGGGGGCATATATTTGCTAATTATTATTATTATTATTATTATTATTATTATTATTATTATTATTATTATTATTATTATTATTTTCACTCCTTTTGAGTTTTTCACATCAGCGTTAACTGATGGTATTTCCCTGGAGGCTGAGTGACAACAAATCACCTCAGATTTCCAGGACTCTTCTGAGTATTCTAGTCGATTGCAGCAATGCAGTAGTCTGGATGGTCTCAATTCTTCCTCTGATTTCCAGTTCCTCCAGTCTTTTTTTCTCAAGTTTATTGGAACCGTTCCAAGTGCACCAACTACAATTGGTATCACTTTCACTCATATTCCACAGCTTTTTCAATTCTCTGGCAAGGTCCAGGTATTCATCTATCTTTTCATTTTCCTTCAGCTTCACCCTGTGATCTGCTGGGACCGTAAAGTCCACCAGTTGACACGTTCTCTTTTGCTCTTTTTTTTTTTTTTTTTTTTGTTAATGAACACTAGGTCTGGTCTCCTGGCTGGGATCCGTCTTTATCTCAAAGTCCCAGATAATTTTATGCGTTTCATTCTCAAGAACAGATTCTGGTTTATGCACATATTATTATTATTATTATTATTATTATTATTATTATTATTATTATTTCTTTAACAACTTTTTATCAAATATTAAAAAGGCAGAAATATTCATCATTTCTTTTTTAATTTTTATAACGCTAAAAAGAAAAACTTAAGTAAAATAAATAGATAAATATATAATAGAAATAAAACAAAAGTCTCCTCTGTTGGTGAGAATGCGCCCTAAATTCGTGTGATTTCAGGAATTTCTATTATCTGGCAAATACTTCAAAGAAAACAATGACCCATGTCCAGTTCGTATTGAATGTCAAGTAAACCAACCGGGTTGTTAAAATAATATTTTGCCACCATTATAGGATTGCATGATGAGTTCAATAGTACTTATACGGTCAGTATTTATGGATTTGATTGGTTAGTTTGATTTTACGGCATGTCAACCCTCGATGGGTCATTTTATGCTGAAGACGTTTTTGTTTTATTCATTCTTGTTGGGTATTTAAATATTTTTTTAAGAACTCATTTTTTGATCTAATTAACCCATAGATGGGACCCCTAACAGGTACTACCACTCCAGGTCAGAATGGACCTGGGAGTTATAGCAATGAGAGGATACTCCATACTCCACAGAACCCCAGAATTGGAACCTTACCATCAGATGTAGTTTAACATCATACCTAGGACACTAAGGACCCAAAGGTATTAGATGGGATCCCTAACAGGTACTACCACTCCTAGTCAGGGTGGACTTGAGAGTGACGGCAATGAAGGGGTACTCCATACTCCACAGAACCCCAGAATTGGAACCTAACCATCAGATGTAGTTTAACATCATACAAGATCATTACCAAAGCGACACGTGGTTAAAAAAACACTTTGTCAATGTTGTAAGAGAAAATTCCTTTCGTCATATTTGCTGTTTTCTGTTAAAATTAATTCTTTAGTTTTCGATATATCTAGTGATGATATTCATTCTATACATTCATATACCCGCTGCAAACTACAAAAATACATTCCAAAAACTTTGCAAAACTTTTGATTTGCTCTATTATCTATACTAGCAAATATATGCACCCTCCGGGTGCAAGTATTTAAGTTTTAATGTAATAAAATATCGTATTAAATTAGAAAGGCTAATGAAACTAAATAAGAATGCAGATAAAAATATTTAGAATAGAGGGGAGTATAATTGAATAATAGAACGACTGAAACTTACTCTTCCATCACTCTCATCTTTCATTGTTATTTTTCTAATTTAAGTATTTAGTTAAAAGAGGAAGTAAAGAATAAAATGACAGTTATTTTTTCTTGTTAATGGATTTCTTTTAAGATTCATTGAAGAGATTTTTGCTTATATTCATTAAAATAAAACCAAACAGTTAGAAATCAATAACACTGAGCACATATTTATTAAATTCGATTTTTTAATATCAATATGCAAATTAACCTTCCCGTTCACACTGTAAACTGCTGTTTTATTGTATATATAAATATAATTGCATGTTGTTAGCATGTAGGTATAGTTATATTATTAATAATTGAGTTTAAAATAAAAATACAATCATTGAGAATGTGATGTCAATAACTAAGGGTGACTTGAGTAGTAATATAGTTTCGGTTACAGACAGAAAAACACTCAATCTCCATTATAATAAGAGATATTAATACTCATGTTCCTTAATTGTAAGACCGTTATCATGTTGCAACAACCCCTAGTTAAAAATGTTTATTCTTTGGTTTCCGATACATTAGCACGGCTGTGACTCATCAAGTGTCGCTGTTTACCCTTTACATTCATATACACGCTGCAAACTAACAAAATACATAACAAAAGATTGCAAAACTTTTGACTCACCCTAGCTGGTTAGTTGGGTTTTACGGCATGTCAACCCTTGTTGGGTCATTTTATGCCGAAGAGGTTTTTTTTTTTTATAATTCATTCTTGAAGTGTACTCAATTTGTATTATTTGTATTATTCGGACTATTATCATCATCTTTATTGTTATCTGTACAACGTGTGTTTCCATCCGGCCTTCTTCAGGTATTTCTTGTCGGACTCGGAAGCCTTCTCGAACTCGGGAACCTTCTTTTCGAACTCGTGAACTCTCTTGTCGTAATCGGGCGCCACCACGGAACTTTGAACCCAATCCTTTATTTAATCCCCAGTGTAAGGCACATTGGCCGAAACGTTGTACAGATAACAATAAAGATGAGGACAGTATTCCGAATAATCCAAATAATGCAAATTATCAAGCCTCATCTAAAGATTTCAGAGAAATGTACCCAATTTCTTTAAAACTTGAAAAACACAGATAATATTCAAAGAGCTACTGTGAAGCAACTGATCGGTCAAAAGTTATGAGACAAACATTTTTGGAAAAGGCAAACCCTATAGTTTCAATATATATATAAGATTTTGATAAAATTACAATTAGTATTATCTGCGTTATTCGGACTATTGTCCTCATCTTCATTGTTATCTGTATAACGTTTCGGCCGATATTCCCCCCGGCCTTCTTCAGGTATTTCTTGTCAGACTCGGGAACCTTCTTTTCGGATTCGGGAACCTTCTTGTCGGAGTCGGGAGCCATCACGGAACTTTGAACCTAACCCTTTCAGTTCACGGGGGTATCCTGTTCTCATTCCGCTAACCTAAGTTCCGTGATGGCTCCTGATTACGACAAGAAGGTACCCGACTACGGCAAGAAAGTTCCCGAGTTCGAAAAGAAGGTTCCCGAGTCCGAAAAGAAGGTTCCCGAGTCCGACAAGAAATACCTGAAGAAAGCCGGAGGGCATATCGACCGAAACGTCGTACAGATTACAATGAAGATGAGGACAATAGTCCGAATAACGCAGATAATACTAATCATCAAGTCTCATCTCAAACATTCAGAGAAATAAAATTACAATTGATCAGAATGTTTAATTTGAAGCGATCACCATAATAATGTAGCCTGCGATCGTTATTTTTTCAATTATCCGGCCCACCGTGAAAAAAGTTTGGTGATCCCTGATCTAAACCATGGCTTTTATATGTTTTTCAACGATCCTAGTTGACACAACGTGTTGTTTTATTGGCTGGAAGGTTTGTTTGTTTTGTTTTGTTTTGTTTTACGGCATATCAACCTCAGTGGGTCATTTAATGCCGATAAAGTTTTGAAATAAATCAATTCTTAATGGATAATACAATTTTTTTATAAATACATTTTTCTATTTAACCCATAGATGGGACCCTAACAGGTACTACCACTCCGGGTCAGAGTGGACCAGGGAGCAATGGTGATGAAGGGGTGCTCCACATTCCCCAAACCTCCAGAACTGAAACCTCAACATCAGATAGAGTTTAATGTCATTCCCAGGATATGTAGACCCTCAGCCACCACCTTCTAGCATCCATATGATAAAAAGGATTGGGACTTGCCATAAGGGCAATAGGGTTGGGAAAATCATATAGGTGCTAGGGCTTGACGTGACCAGCCAATTGATCGTAGGGGGCCTCTCCGACCGTCCGTCTAGCCCAAGATAGGGCCAAAGTGGAATATTGCATGTCATGAACTGCTCATTCACCTGGGCTCTATCCTTAAGCATCACAGGTCGCCACCCACGGCCAACAGGTGGCCCCATTGGGGGGAGTCTTACCCTCTGTAGAGGTGCAGTCGGTGCATTCTAACGCCCCAGCCGACATGGCGGTTGGTTGGAAGGGAAAGCAAAGTGTAAATGACTACATTTCTGTACGCATTCACCAATCCCTCATTAAACCCTGTCGGCTGGAAACGTAGAATACATCGACTGCACCTCACCTCTGCAGCGGATAAGACCTACCTCCCCCTAATCAGGCTACCTGTTGGCTGTTAGTGGAGACCTGTGATACCTAAGGTCGGAATCCTAGTGGTTGAGCAGTCCCTGCCATTCAACGTTTCACTTGAGCCTTACTTGGGCTAAACTGGCGGAGAATCCCGGAAAAATCCTTCCCGGATTCTCCGTCGTCACGGTGTTTTTGATGTGGTGCACATCCTCAAAACAGGTTTCCTTGATGACCCCCTTGAGCTTAGGGAATAGGAAAAAAATTACATGGAGCCTGGTCGGGCAGGTAGGGAGTTTCCTCCAGTACTGTGATGTTCATCTGGACCAGGAACTCTCGGATACTCAGGGCAATGTGGGCAGGTGGATTGTCATGGTGAACCACCAACGAGCTGTCCTGCCTCATCTCTCGGCTCTTCTCGCGCACTGAACGAAGCAAACGCCACAGTATCTATTTGTAGACATGATAGGTTGATCGCGTGGCCCTGTGGCAAGAATTCGCAGTGGACGAGGCCCCTCACATCGAAGTTTTCTGACATACCTCGTATTTAGTAATCCCCATCGACTTAAGAGGATTGAGGTCGTGTTTAGAAGTAAGCGGTGTTTAACCAGATACGTTTATTGGTACGTGTGTATATTGTGTTTCTGTGCGTGTATAGTTCGTGTATTCGGCGAGAGGGGGGGGGGCGGTGTGTTTTTGAATAGTGACTAAAAAGGCAGTGATGTGAAGAGACGCATTTCTGCGTTAGATGAGTGGGTTTTTCTTCTTTTATACAAAGCAAATAGATTGAACGCTAGATAAACGGTGATCTTCTCAATCGAGAGCATTTAACCAACAGGCCTTATCCACATGAAACCACTCAATTGTCCCTCAATATATATATATATATATATTATATATTATATATATTGGTGTGTGTCTGTGCATGTATCTGTCCGTTTGTATTTACATAAACGCAGTGTGTATATATAGAATTGCAATGCGTTTACACACGTGCTAATATATACGCACATTGACGAGACACACCCAAACCGACACATTCTTATATATTACATATATATATATATATATATATATATGTGTGTGTGTGTGTGTGTGTGTGTGTTTATACTCAGAATATATACAAGTTTATGTGTAATTAGTAATTATATTTAAAGCATTGTCATATTTTTGAAATAATTAAAAAGAACTTACAAGACAAATATAAATCATAAGCATGCTATATATATATATATATATATATATATATATATATATATATATAATAAAGTAATCCACAGACACGTGTTTCGAGGTATCACCTCTCATCAGTGTGGTTATACCGTTTAACAGCTACCTCTGGCTGGGTTCGAGACCCGAATGAACTTTCGTTCGCCAAACCTCTTACCCGTGCGGCCACAAACAGCTGTCAAATATAGGAGACTATTTAATCGCTACATTTCTAAGCGGAAATGAAATTCACTAGAGGCCTCAAACTTTGTTTATGTAAACAGAGCGAGGTTTAGCTGTACGCCGAATACGGTGAATTTTGCAATTAAATCCCTTCTAATTAAAGTGCTCAACCAAATTTGGGAGCATATATATATAATGATTTACCGGGGAATAAAATATAGACTTAATCGCAATATTGACGGTCTATACAAGTATTAACCGAATAAGTCAGTGTTATAACGAATATAAAGTGCTCAATACGCTATATATATATATATATATATATATATATAAGGAATAAAAGAACAAAACTCAGACAAAAATGTGTAGTATATTTCGCTGGAGTGTGAAATCAGCTTCTTCAGCTTTTATTGAATTACTCAGATCATACAAGTGTTTTATAGAAGGGGGATCTTGTATGATCTGAGTAATTCCTTAAAAGCTGGAGAAGCCGAGTTCGATACTCCAGCGAAATATACTACACATTTTTGTCTGAGTTTTGTTCTTTCATTCCTTATGTTTTACTTCATTCTCTCGGATTCATTCCAACCCCCTTTTCCTCATTCATATATATATATATATATATATATATATATATATAACACTCTCTCACACACACATATTCACCTCCTCCGATATAAAAAAAATCCTAACCGAAAATACAAATATCCTCTATAACAGCAGCAATAAAAATGCCTACAAATTCTTGAGGCGCTCTGTATAAAAAAAACAATAAACCCAACATTAATAAAATAGCATTTAATATAGGTAACAATAACTAACACACTAATCTTAGCAACCCCATAAAAATAATAGACACTCCTAATTCGAAAAATACATTATATAAAAGACAATGGGAAAAAAAACCCTAACACATTACAAACTACAATTCCCTGATGATGACCGACGAAATGGTTGAAAGCTCTAGGGTAAAGAATACGGGAAAATTCCTATACCAGCTGGATCCCCAACTAAGAAAAATATCTAGACAACTAGCAAAAAGATCATGAAATACTCCGTGGTTTTTAACAACACTTGCCTATATATACAGGATAGACCATAATGATGGGATACATTTTAAATGCTATTTTCTCAGATTACAAAAGCGACACAGAGTACTAATTATATTAAAGTAATAAAAACTTTATGTAATATTCAAATCTTAGATAACATGGAAAACTCCTGTGTATCAGTTATGTAATAAATATACTTAGCACTCTGTGGGCCCATCTACTCCCAACCTCTCTCTACTTCCTGTAAACTAACCCCACACTTCATTCATGTCAGCCCCTATCCTCCCTCCCTTCACTTCCGCTACTAACTCACCCCCCTCACCAAATCACTTGTACTTACACGTAATTTTGCTTTCAATAAAAATCTTTGACTGATGATGTCGGTATAAATCGGACGAAATATTTCAACTCTTAGATTTGTTTTGAGTTATCATTTCTTGTTCACTATCCTTTTAACTACCTCATACTGTCGGATTCTACCACATCCATCCTATCTTCATATATATATATATAATATATATATATATTATATATATATATATGAAGAAAATATTTTCAAAAAATATAACAAACACAGGATGTTGCGATCAGAGGAAACAATTTTATGTTTCTATACTTAAGTATTTCGGTATTAAACCATCATCAGGACACTGTTACAGAAATTTCAGCTTTCGTAAACAAACGCACATATAAAAATTAACGGTTAATAATATTATATTCACACATTCACTATACACTTAACATTTTTCATTTTTCTCCCTCACATATAACAGTGTCCTGATGATGGTTTAATACCGAAATACTTAAGTATTGACACATAAAATTGTTTCCTCTTATCGTAACATCCTGTGTTTGTTATATTTTTTGAAAATATTTTCTTCACATATTGTCGGATTAATTTCCTCATCGTATTTCACACATATATATATATATATATATATATATATATATATATATATATGTGTGTGTGTGTGTGTGTGTGTGTGTGTTTGTATATATATATATATATATATATATATATATATATATATAATGAAGAGAGATGGTTTCACACCAAAATAGGTAAGAACCACACGATATCCACAGATTCTCAAGCTTGTCCAAGCTGAATTTCTACAGCATCCATCATGAGACATCAGCCTCTACATGAACTCAGATAAAACAAAGTTTATTTGTTTTAAACAAGAGGGAATCATCTCCACATTAAATAGCCAACCCGAGTCCAAAAAGAAAGTTCCCGATTCCGAGAAAGTTCCCGAGTCCGACAAGAAATACCTGAAGAAGGCCGGAGGGCACATCGACCGAAACGTTGTACAGATAACAATAAAGATGAGGTCAATAGTCCTAATAATATAAATAATACTAATTATCACGTCTCATCTTTAAAAAATCCGAGAAACAGTACAATAGACAGGTTATTGTTCATATGAAACTCCGATCTTTCTAATAAGATAAAGCAGGGATTCTTCCAGGCTGTAGCCATATCAGTACTACTATATGACTGCCCTAATTGGAATTTGACTAAACACCTGGAAAAAAAGCTAGATGGGAAATGCACAAGGATTCTGCCTGCTGTTTTGAATAATTCATGGAAGCAGTACCCCACAGAACAGAAAAATTGTGTGGAGAGCATTCGATATGAAGTGGAAAGAGAAGGGAACATACTGACCTCTATGGAATGAAGTTAAATAATCAGTAGTGTTGAAGAACAAAACGGTTGAAGAATCAGCGATATATATATATATATATATATATATATATATATATATATATATATATATATATTTGAGGATATGTACTTAATTGAATCATATCTAATTTTGAAAATCAATTAGTTAATAATTAATGAATTTAGGCGGGCATATATGTTCAAATGTAAGGCTAAACAAATCGAGAAAATATCAATCCCTGAATGTACATTTCGACCTATTCAGGGATTGACATTTTCTCGATTTGTTTAGCCTTACATTTGAACATATATGCCCGCCTAAATTCATTAATTATTAACTAATTAATTTTCAAAATTAGGTATGACTTCAATTAAGCACATATCCTCCAAAAATTGTCGGCTTAAAGCCATATAAAAATAAACACATTTGTTTGTTTACTTAACCTCATATATATATATATATATATATATATTATATATATATATATAAAGGGGATGATATCAAGTGTTACTTTGATAGATTGATTAATAGAATTAAAAAAATGTCTTCAGCATAAAATAATCCTACAAGAGTTGACATGCCGTAAAATCCAATCAGCCAACCAATATTCAACCAGCAGACTAAGCGGAGATATCAATGGTAACCCAACAAGGGTTGACGGCATAAAATAACCCTACAAGTGTTGACATGTCGTAAAATCCAATAAGCCAACCAATATTCAATCAGTAGACTAAGCGGAGATATCAATAGCGTAAGTCACTTAAAAAAGAGAGGAAAAACGATAAACTTGATGTTGTGAAAATATAAATAAAAAATAGGAATGTAAGAGAAATTCACTAAGATCAGTAGATAGTAGTGGGTTCAATGCGTAAACTAATAGGGGACATTTTAAAGAACTTGTAAGCAAAAGCACAAGTGTGGAGGGGGGGGTAAGTATTCGCCCTGGTGGCATCATGTGACATAAGGTCGAGTCAAACGAGGCGACCCTCCCAGAAATTTATCTACCCGGGTGGACAGTGACAAAAAATTGTACAGCCTTGTTGGCACCCCGCCTTAAAGTGTGTGGGAGCGGAAACACATGCCCGTTTAAAGTAAGAGCTGGAATGTCGATATATATATATATATATATATATATATATATATATATATATTTAGGGACTAGCAAAAAAAATCGGATACTAAGAGTTTTAAAAGCGACTTAAGAATAATTAAATCTATTATTTAAGGTTAAACTTTGTCTAAATCGATAAGTAGTAACATAATAACCATCATTAAAAAGAGAAAAACATAATTACATATGCAGTTTATTTTTAAAAGATTTAAAACTATTTGTTTTGGTCAATTTCGACGCGATCCGCCATTTTGGCTGTTTTTCAATGGTTTTTAGGCGCTTGTTTATAATTTTAACGTAACATTTGGGATGGAAATATTTTTTACCAAAAATCAGGTAATTATCCGATTTCAATGAAATTTTCAGTATTGATTTAACAATTAATGAGTTTTATAATCCATCAGTTATTTTACTTCAAAACTTTAGTATTTTTGCTATGAAAAATTAATATATAAAATTCATTTAAAATAAAAATTTTCGGATTTTAAGTTTAAAATGTTATATTTTTAGAAATCTCCAAAAAATTAATTATTTATTATTTTTTAACATTTTATTTTTCGATTTTCGGTACTTATTTTCTCATAGAAGCGCAACCGTAAGAATTTTTTTTTGTTTCTATCCATAAGTTCGGTCTTTTATCTCATTATTTCTACTGTAATTAGTACACTATATGACCAACTTGAAAAACATTTTACGCCCCCAACATAAGGGGGTCAAAATTAAGCGACCTGAAAAAAATGAGAAAGTTTTTGAAATAAAATAAATAATGCATTATAAAGATCATTCATTGATAAATAAACACTGAAAATTTCTTTAAAATCCGATAATTCCCTGATTTTTGGTAAATTATTTTCTGTCGTGGGGGTGGGGGGCTAAAGTCATTTTGTCAAAAACGCATTTTAGGCTCAGTTTGCCAGTCCCTAATATATATATATGAAGAGAAAAATGGAAGTGAATACGACGGTATGTAAAATAGTGAAAACTTTTTGAAGAAACACAGCTTCAAATAAAATGAGTGATATTTATTTAGCCAACGCGGCAGTGTTTCAAAACATTTTAGACAAATTGATCAACAAAAACTATCACAGTCTCCTTATTATTCTGTGATAAATTTTACTTTTCCTTATATCAACAAAAGCCCTGAAGAAGATCTACTAAACAGATTAAAACACTGCAGCATAGGCTGAATAAATATCACTCATTTTATTTTAACCTGCGCTTTTTCAAATTTTTTCACTATGTTACACACACATCACACACACACACACACACACACACACACACATATATATATAATATATATATATATATATATATATGTAAATAAATGGAAGTTAATCCGACAGAATGAATTTAACATTTTGAAAAAACAATTAGTAATTATAATTTGCTGACAGAATCTGTTTCGACCGCTTAGTGGAAGGGTCATCATCAAAGAGCAAAACACATGAAGGAAAGAAGGGATAAAAAACCGTTGGAAGAAATAGGGGGTACAAACACACGCTGGAATGCTTGAATTTTTAAATGCGCATTCTGTATCAAAAATAAAATAAATTTTATTTTTAAAAATCAGAAGCATTTTTAATCCAAAAATAAACTCAAAAAGATACAGAATGCGCATTTAAAAATTCAAGCATTCCAGCGTGTGTTTGTACCCCCTATTTCTTCCAACGGTTTTTTTATCCCTTCTTTCCTTCATATGTTTTGCTCTTTGATGATGACCCTTCCACTAAGCGGTCGAAACAGATTCTGTCAGCAAATTATAATTACTAATTTTTTCTCAAAATGTTAAATTCACATATATATATAAATGGGAAAATTAGTTATAAAGGTATTTTGAACATCTAGCTCAGTCGAAAGAGTACCAGCCTAGGAATCGCAAGGTTTCGGGTTTCTCAGCACATGAGTAGCACAGCTTGCGTGGTAATCTGATATGTGTGGTATAGTGGACAGCTGATGGTAGGTGTGGTGCTTCATCTCAGCAGATCAAACTCACGAGAAAATGAGGGGTAAAATATATCTTTTAAACTCCCTCTCAGATAAAAATAGGGTGTGGATTTTGCTAATCTCTACCAATTTTCCTTTATAAAAGGGCATTCCTTGTACAAAACATACAGAATCTTTCTTTGATATATATAGATATTCCTACTGAGATGCTGATATGTACGCATCCTGCGTCCCTGACGCACAAAATTTAAGATGACGCAGTAAAATAGTATCCAGGCATCCCAGTGTTTTTCTTTTTTTCTTCCCTCACTATTTCAAGCTAACTGTTAATACATTTCAATAGTTTCTTAGAAACGGTTTACACAGGATATGTTACAAGTTAGGAGTTAGACGGCTTTAGTTGGGACCCGTAAATTTTCCCGGGGCCTCATTCAAAGTAAATAGGTACGTTCCAGCATGCACTAAATTAAAAAGCTATCAGCATCATACTAATTTCTGGGTACGTTTTTTTAAAACCCTGTGTTATATTAGTCTTTTTTGAATATTAGTTTCCAAAACTCTTCAACAGCACAGTGACTTGTCGGACTGAAAAGTGTTATATACCCACATTGACATCGTACCTTTGGCATATAAATGAGAGAGGAAACTCAGGTGATAGAGAGAGCTACCAGAGAGAGAGAGAGAGAGAGAGAGAGAGAGAGAGAGAGGGAGAGAGAGAGAGAGAGAGAGAGAGAGAGAGAGACTTACTTGTTGCTTCATTTCTCCTTTACTACTTCTAGTTGCTATGTTTCCTCTTCTACTTCTTTGGTCGTCATCTTGTCGTCTGGTTGCTATGTTCTTCTAACTGCTTGTTTTAAGGACTTTTTCTAAGGGCTAACTTTTAATCATGCAATTAATTAAATTAATTAATTTATTAAATTAATTAAACTGCAATATATTTTTTAAACATTTTAGACATTAAATTAATTAATTAAATTAATTAAACCACAAGTCATTTTTTTCCTTGATCAAGTTTTATTTAACCCATTCTTATTCGCCGCGCGGGTGAGAATCAACCTCGGAATAGCACGTCTTCTATGCTTCAATCTCATGTTGAAACTAAAATCTAAACTAAATCACGTGACGCGCGATATTCGTGCCTCTAGGGTCAAGGAGCTATAACCGTCCTGGTAGTTTTCCATTCCCTGATATGAAAACCAATGGCCCCTTATTCAGCTACAGTTTGTCCACAATTCACGATACCTTGAAATGTAACAAAAGGTCTTACATCAGTCATTGCTTGAATTCCAGTTTTCTTCCCGAATGCAGTTTAATAGTTGTAAACACTTTTCTGCTTTTGGAAACCAAAGTAAACATTTGACTAACTACATAGATATTTTATTTGTACAACTATAAACCTTGCATTACTGAAAATTCAAGAAAAAAACTTAAACACATTCCGCTTCAAGGGGGTGCGGTTTGACATGCTTTTGTCGCTTTTAATCAAATCTGCAACCGCAACTTATATATATATATATATATATATAATAATTGCCATTTCTTCACAGAAGAAGGCCATTTCTACAAGTCCGGTTGTGAACACGCAGCTTTTACGCGATCTGCCGCTCGAATGTCTCGATCCCGTCGGCATTCCCCCTCAAGGGAGGCGCCTCAGGCACTGGGCAATAAACCCAGCCCTGCCCCTTTAGATCAAGGGGGTAGGTATTACCTGGGGGGATACCCCTCTGGGATCGACGCTATTAACTTTACTGATCCAGTGGCCGAAGCACACTGGACCCCCGGCTGGGCCGAGTACATGAGGTAAGTATAACTTAAAAAAAAGAATGCTCTGATCATATATTTCGATTGAACATCCAATGCTCAATTTTGTTTTTAAGGAGAAAAAATTCTCTGAATGCACAAATTCCATATCAAAGAGTTATTTAGATTGCAAATTTTATTAATTTCTTCCAGTTTTAAAACTGCTGCAAGACATGAACACTCTAATCCAGTACTACCTGTTTCATGGCCGGGTCATCGGTGACTAAAACCGGTTACCCAACCAAGATTGTCTGGTGAGGAGGGTGGCTAGACACCCAGCAGGACAAAAAACAAAACCTGTCAAAGGGCGGATGAAGCCTTTCGCTCAACGGCCATCTAGCACATAACGTACGCAGGGACGTAAAAATACCTGGATTTGTATCCAGGCGCGTAGCCAAACCACAGGGTGAGACGCATCCCTCAGCTTTGTCAAGGTAAGTGTCTAGGAGAAGGAAAAGTCTAAAATGTAACCTGCGGCAGTTGCTGCAACCAATGATGTCGACTTCTTCTTTTTGGTTGAGTGTGGCAGTCGCTCAGAGAGTGGGATTAGTTCTGTGCAAAAGCCTTCCTCACTTAAAAAAAAGGTTCAGACACAGACATTGCTTGATATGCAATAAATGTATTTGCTGCCATCATATATATATATATATATATATATATATATATATATATATATATATTCTTTGGTGGGGTATTAGGATGGTTCTAAGCTGGTCTTTTCTTCCAACTGTACGGTTTTACCATCTTAAATAAAGAAAGTGATCTGAGGAAACTCGGAAGATTCTAAGATACCCACGGGTGGAAATGGACCATAATCGCTTAATACCCGGTTTTTAAGCTTTTTTCTTTATATATATATATATATATTATATATATATATATATAACTCTGATATCAGTGATATTGACCCCTCATCTATTAATAACACTAAAATTTGGCCCACCTCTAACTCACCAAGTGAGTTAGTGATAACACTGTTACATCGTAGTAATCGAGTTCGAATCCCAGTGGCGCTATTACGCCACATACTTCTCAACCCCCATCTATGGGTTAAATAGTACTCCACTGTTCTTCTCCGGTGATGGCTTTGGCT
>CM042166.1:16237291-16259791 GCA_023376005.1 Doryteuthis pealeii | reverse complement strand
TTCCCTCCGACAGAAATCGAAACCGGTAGTCCAGCAGGCAAAGTCTGTGACTTTAAAGCTCGTCATGGTTATTTTCTATAATTATCAAATGGTTATTTTCTATAATTATCGAATTTTATACGATATTCGCATTGTAATTGCCTTCAAGCAAAAAATATAAATAATAATAGATACTTTATCAACAATGCTTCTAAAAAACAAACATCCAAAAATCTTATATATATATATATATATATATATATATACTTTGGCCTGTCAACATATGGTAGACTAAGCACTAAGTTCAAAGGAAAGACTTTTAGAGACAAAAGTTTATTTTAATTTTAGGAGACATAGAATAAAAATAACCTTTAACCAGACGAATATATATAAAATTGGCTACATAAATTCCTTAGTTCTCCTGAGGAAGGTGTACCTTGAACACCGAAACCGTGGTAGAGAGAATAACTTTTCTGCAACTATATATATATGTGTATATATATATATATATAAAAAAAATCGATTTTCGACGTATGAGGGTTCATACACACAATGAACTCCCACACAGGGATTTGTTTATAGTGGTGAAGGCTTGTGTTGGACCATCCACAATTTTTGGCACAGTCGATAGGAAAGAATTGGTGCATCAAAGGTTGCCACAAACCCAGTCAACGACCGACCTCAGGAATTTTGAATTCAGAGTTATCCCTCTCCTAGACTGGTTACCTACCCAAGGCTGAGGCCCAGTCTCCCTACTATCTAACCCATAGCTGGATGGAGAATTATGGATTCATACCTTTCCAAAGGATTAGCGCTATGTGAAATGCTATATATATATATATATATATATATATATATGACAGTAAGCTGCATAATTGTTAAAGGAACATATATATATATATATATATATATATATATATATATATATATATATATATATATATATTATTGTCGTTACTTTCGACGTGCCTTTTGAAGTCCTATTTGTTTGTCATTACTCATTTTTCAACTTGTCATACTAAGCGGTTTATGATTTACAAGCAGGTGACCCGTGTACCCTTTTCTCTACCCTAAAATCATGATAAGGCCCAGTCCTAAACAGTATACACCCGATTTATACTCTCTTGATCTTGGCGGGTTGGTATTTTTTCTGCTTTTCGGGGTCCGGGGTGGGGGAATTCGGTGTGTTTTATCCTTATCTCCCATCGTATGTGCCTTTTTTTTAAATATTTTTTTTTATTCCTGTATCTAAAAAGAGATCTTTGAGCTACACGCCCCACCAATTACCTTGCAACGATTGGAGAGAAAAACAAAACTTTTTTCTCAACCTTAACTGACGAAATGGATTCCAAACAGGCAAGCAATTATGGGTACAAAGATCGCACCAAGGTATGCGTAAGTGTATATGTGTGCGTAAGTGTATGTGTTTCGTGTATGTGTGTCCATGTATGTGTGCATGTGTGTGAATATGTTATATGTGGTGTATGTGTGTATGTATGTGTGCAAGCAATTATAGGTACAAAGATCGCACCAAGGTGTACGTAAGTGTATTTGTGTGTTCGTGTATGTGTGTGTCCATGTATGTGTGCATGTGTGTGAATATGTGCCTATGTATGTGTATGTGTGTATGTATGTGTGCAAGCAATTATAGGTACAAAGATCGCACCAAGGTGTGCGTAAATGTATTTGTGTGTTCGTGTATGTGTACATGTGTGTCAATATGTATGTATGTGTGTGTATGTATGTGTGCAAGCAATTATGGGTACAAAGATCGTACCAAGGTGTGCGTAAGTGTATGTGTATGCGTAAGTGTATGTGTGTGATCATGTATGTGTGTATGTGTGTTAATATGTGTCTATGTATGTGTGTATGCATGTGTGCAAACAATTAAGGGTACAAAGTTCTCACCAATGTATGCGTAAGTGTATGTGTGCGCGTAAGTGTATGTGTGTGCGTAAGTGTATGTGTGTGAATGTGTGTCTATGTATGTGTGTGTATGTGCATATGTGTCTGTGTATGTATGTTTGCAAGCAATTATGGGTATAAAGATCGCACCAAGTTGTGCGTAAGTGTATGTGTGTATTCGTGTATGTGTGCATGTGTGTGAATATATGTCTATGTATGTGTATGTATATGTGCTAGTAATTATGGGTACAAAGATCGCACCAAGGTGTGCGTAAGTGTATGTGTGCATGTGTGTTAATATGTGTCTATGTATGTGTAAGTATGTGCATATGTGCCTGTGTATGTATGTGTACAAGCAATTATGGGTACAAAGGTCGCACCAAGGTGTGCGTAAGTGTACACGTGTACGTAAGTGTATGTGGGTGTTCGTGTATGTGTGTATGTGTGTGAATATGTGTTTACGTATGTGTATGTATGTGCATATATGTCTATGTATGTGTATGTATGTGTGCAATTATGGGTACAAAGATCGCATCAAGGTGTGCGTAAATATATGTGTGTGCGTAAGTGTATTTGTATGTTCGTGTATGTGTGCATGTGTGCGAATATGTGTCTATGTATGTGTGTGTATGTGCATATGTGTCTATGTATGTGTATATATGTTTATGTATGTGTGCAAACAATTATGGGTACGAAGATCGCATCAAGGTGTGCGTAAGTGTACATGTGTGCGTAATTGTATATGTGTGTTTGTGTATTTGTGCATGTGTGTGAATATGTGTATGTATATGCATATGTTTCTATGTATGTGTATGTATGTATGTATGCGTGTGTTTTATATATATGTGTGTGGCTCTGTATGTGTCTGTGTATACGTGTAAGTATGTGTCTGTATGTATGTGTGTATGTGTGTGCATGTGTATCTAAGTATGTGTATGTGTGCGCTTATGTGTCTGCTTATATGTATGTTTATCTATGTGTGCATGTGTTTATGTATGTGTATGTATGTGTGCATGAGTTTATATATCTGTGTCTGTATGTGCCTATGTACGCGTGTATGTATGCAAGTATGTCTTAGTGTATGTGTGTATATATGTGCATATCTGTCCATATATGTGTATGTATATGTGCATGTGTTTATGTGTATGTATGCGTGTATATGTGTGTATGTGTATAGATATGTCTATGTAAGTTGAATATGGAAGCGAATCCGACGGTATGTTGAAAGGAAAAATAAACAAAGGAAAGACAATGCTGAATGGATAAAATAGATTTACTGTACTAACACGTGTTTCGGCCAGGAGTTTGTTCATGTACACATGCACTCTGTTTATTATTATTTTAAATATAAAATAGAATAATAATAATAATAATAATAATAATAATAATAATAATAATAGAAAACTACAAAATCTTTAAGCGTATAAAGAATAACGGCCTTCCTCAGAGTAAAATGTTTGGTGTTTGAAATTGAATATGTATATGTGTGTGGATATATGCCTATGTATGTGTATGTATGTGTATGTATGTGTGCGTTCTCCCAGCTCTCGTATGTATACGTGTAATTTCATGCACATTTAAATTTACAAATGATCAATAATCTGTCCATAGCAGTTCATGCCTTTCCTATGGGTACATTGGTATTACTTTCTGTAGATGAGATATTACTACCAAGGAATGTAAACTGGTCAACTAATTTTAGAGGCTTACCATCCAGTATAGATATGTCTCCATCTTGTTTAAAACACATGAACTCCGTTTTATCTCAGTTCACACAGAGGTCAATGACTCTTGCTGACTTCTTTACGCTATACAAGCGTAATTTAGCTTGTGCATGTATATTTGCAAGAAGGGCTAGATCATCTGCGTAGTTCGTTTCTTTAATTCTGCAGGATATTGCCCGCTTTTATTTTTTAGCGTGAATCCTTTTTCTTTCATTAGATCTAATGCCGTTCATATGTAGTCTAGGTATATTACAAATAAAAATGGTGCAAATGTATCTCCTTGTAGGACTCTAGCAGCACTGATCCGTCTATCAAAACTTTTCTCGTTCCCCAATGATGCCCACATCGGATAAAATGAAGTCTAAAATGTTCGGCTTCTGGTTACTCTTACTACGCTTTTACTGGACTATAAGAAATGTCGTGTCCTGTCGACTGGGGCTGCAGAGGGTAAGATTCCCCTCTCGAGGGGGCCACCTGTTAGCAGTAGGTGGCTGCCCGCGATGCTAAAGTACGGAATCCTGATGGCTGACCAGTCCATGACATGCAACACTCCACGTTGACCCTTACTTGGACTAGACGGGCGGTCAGAGAGACCTCAATCAATCGGCTGGTGATATGATTGTCGCGACCGTAATGCCCTTATGGCAAACCCCTAACCCTTGATGAGGGTCTTAGTATCCTGGGTATGATGTTAAAGAGCATCTAGTGGTAAGGTTCCAGTTTTGGAGTTCTAGAGAGTGTAGAGTAACACTTCATTGTTATCACTCATATAATTCATTGAATCGGGGTGGTAGTACATGTTAGGGTCCCATCTATGGGTTAAATAAATCAAAATAAGTTTTTTAAAAAAAGTTGTATAAAAAATAGTTCTAAAAAATGAATACCAGAAAGTATAAATAAAACGAAAACCTCTTCGGCATAAAATAACCCAAGGGTTGAGATGTCGTAAAATCAAGAAAGAAACGTTGTCGTGTTCTGTGAGCTATCAGCAGTAGCAGTAAGAAGAACAGCAGCAGCAGCAGCAGTAACAAATAAATATCTTCTAGTTGAGAGATCACACTTGTTACGAGACTGATTAAATCAGAACGTAACAATACTCTCTGTTCTTAAAGCGCTCAGTTTACTCGTTATATTCGACAATAGAAATCGTATATGTCTATCTTTCTGCTCTTTATTTTGTGTCTCATAGATAAGAGTCCATTGGCTTATAAACAATGAGTTGGCTTTTACGAACCAGTTCGTAAAGAAAAGCCCTATTAGTAAGTCGTTCACCAGTTAAAAAAAATGCACTAATACTAACCAACCTGATTTTTATTGGTTAAATATACGAGGGAAATCCCAAAGGAAAGGTCCCCAAAATATTTAGAAATCATAGAAATGTTTATTTATTGTTTATTTATTGTTTACATTATTTTGGTTTGGTTTGTTTTGTTTTACGGCATATCAACCTCAGTGGGTCATTTAATGCCGATAAAGTTTTGAAATAAATCAATTCTTAATGGATATTACAATTTTTTTATAAATACATTTTTCTATTTAACCCATAGATGGGACCCTAACAGGAACTACCACTCCGGGTCTGAGTAGACCAGGGAGCAATGGTGATGAAGGGGTGCTCCACATTCCCCAAACCTCCAAAACTGGAACCTCACCATCAGATAGAGTTTAACGTCATTCCCAGGACATGTAGACCCTCAGCCACCGCCTTCTAGCACCCATATGATAAAAAAGGGTTGGGGCTTGCCATAAGGGCAATAAGGTTGGGAAAATCATATAGGTGCTAGGGTTTGACGTGACCAGCCGATTGATCGGAGGGGGCCTCTCTGACCGCCCGTCTAGCCCAAGATAGGGCCAAAGTGGAGTATTGCATGTCATGAACTGCTCATCCACCTGGTTTCTATCCTTAAGCATCACGGGTTTACATTATTTTAAAGTTGTTCACTTCTCGTTTATGATAAATTCGGAGCACAACTAGTATATACAAACAAGATGAATACTTTATTGACGTGTAGATATCTGTTCTATTTTTTAAAATTTGAAAAACACACACACACACACACACACACACACAAAACAAAACTGGGTTTAATAAATAATTATTCGCTGTTCCTGGTTTCTAATAATATTTTCAAATATATTAAAATCAATCCCATTTATAATTTATATAGAAATCAATTGAAATAACAATAAAATAAGTGTAATATTTTTATATTCGTTCTTATTTAGTTTCGTTAGTCTTTCTAATTTAATAATTAATATAATAATTTATTACATGAAAACTTAGATACTTGCGCACAAGTGGCGCATACTTTTGCTTATATATATATATATATATATATATATATATATATATATACATGAGAAGAAAATATTTTAAAAATGTAACATATAACATATAGTCATTGGCTTTTGTAAACAAACGCACATATAAAAATTAACGGTTAATAACATCATATTCACACATTCACTATACACTTAACATCTTTCATTTTGTCCCTCACATAAACATTACTTAACAGTGTCCTGAAGATGGTACAATATACCGAAATGCTTAAGTATTGACACATAAAATTGTTTCCCCTGATCATAACATCCTGTGTTTGTTATATTTTAAAGATATTTTCTTCTCATATTGTCGGATTAATTTCCTCACCGTATTTCCATATATATATATATATATAATATTTATATATAATGTTTTTGGTTGATGTTGAGTCCGTATGCTCCTTTATAAATGAATTTATTTGTGTATCAATTTTGTTCTTGTGAACGTTTCATTTTTCAATTAAGTTATAGTTACTTGTTAAAAAATACCTTGAATAGGGGTGAATGTCAGCCGAAATATTGGCAGAAATAAAGCAAACCGGGGTCAAAACAACGGTTAAGTATTGGAACTCTGTTTTTTGTTCTATTTATTATCACTTATACACTTTCTATGCTTTCTGATATCACAGAAAATGTTCATAAGAACAAAATTGACACACACACACACACACACACACACACACACACATGCATGCATATAGGTGAATGGTGTCAAGTATTTCCGTGATAGGATTCAACGAAAATTGTTTGAGGTGTCCATGAGTAGAACTCCACAGGAGAACGTCACTTATGAATTTACCCTTACTTCTCCAGCAGTTCCCAGCATGTCTTATTTGGTTTGTGTTTGAGGTAAGTATTCGTACAGCTGTCACTATGTGATAAAACTATACTGTAGCACTGATACGTCTATAGCTTGGGAAAATCCTTTTTTCAGGGAGATCAACTTTCCATATGATCGATTCTAATCAACATTTCATTATTGTGTCTGTTATATTGATCATTTTGGATAATTAGGAAAAGATGTTTAAAAGATGTCAAGAAAAGATGTTCAAGAGATGTCAAGAAAAAAGTTCGACAGATGTTTGAAAAAAGATGTTCGAAAGATGTTAAGTAAAGATGTTCGAAAGATTTCAAGAAAAGATATTAATAAAAGATTGTTGAAAAATGTTAAGTAAATATGTTCGAAAGATGACACGAAAAGATGTTCAACAGATGTCAAGAAAAGATGTTCGACAGATGTTAAAAAGATGTTCGAAAAATGTTAAGTAAATATGTTCGAAAGATGTCAAGAAAAGATGTTCGAAAGACGTAAAAAAATGTTCAAAAGATGTGAAGAAAAGATGTTCGAAAGATGTGAAGAAAAGATGTTCGAAAGACGTCAAGAAAAAATGTTCAAAAGATGTGAAGAAAAGATGTTCGAAAGATGTCAAGAAAAGATGTTCGAAAGACGTCAAGAAAAAATGTTCAAAAGATGTGAAGAAAAGATGTTCGAAAGATGTCAAGAAAAGATGTTCGAAAGACGTCAAGAAAAAATGTTCAAAAGATGTGAAGAAAAGATGTCCGAAAGATGTCAAGAAAAGATGTTCGAAAGACGCCAAGAAAAAATGTTCAAAAGATGTGAAGAAAAGATGTTCGAAAGATGTCAAGAAAAGATGTTCGAAAGACGTCAAGAAAAAATGTTCAAAAGATGTCCGAAAGATGTTAAGGAAAGAGACACTCTAATTACCTCTTTCGAGAACAAATATAAATAAAGTACTTCGCACCGAGTGTATACCCCAAAGCTGTAGATGGTGAGACCCCGTAAGGTAATGGTTAAAAAACTGGACTACGACATCTTAGTAAGTGATTTCGAATTCCAATCGCGCTATTACGTTCACTTTCAGTATGAATCCCCTTACTCCCAGCAACTATAAGTTAAATAGTACTGTTCTTCTACAAATTGGCTTTGGTATTGAATAACCCACGAAAGTCGATATGCCATTAAACAAAGAAACCAAACCAAATTAAACCGAAGACTATAGAATGAATCAATTCTGGACTTATCTTGTTAAAGTGGTTAGCAACCTCTTCACAGGATATGAAAAAAAGGTCAATTTCTTAAGCGGAGTTTAACAGGTTTGAATTCAGAGTTTTCCTTCTCCTAGACTAGTTACCTAGCCAAGGTTAAAGAACCCTGTCTGCCCTACTAGTTACCTGTAGCTAGTGAATATGTGGATTCGTACCTTTCCCATGTAAGCAAAATCGTCACTTCTATATATCGACCCAAAAAATGTGTGGTGTAATGGTTAAAGTCTTGGGAAATGGACTCGTCGCCCTGAGTTCAAATCCTGGATGTGGTAATCGCATTTCACTGAGCGCTAATACCATTGGGAAGGTATGAATCCTACTCTCCCCCAACTATGGATAAATAGTAGGGCATACTGGGCTCTTTAACCTTGGTTAGGCAACCGGTCTAGGAGAAGGAAAACTCTGAATTCAAACCTGTTGAACTCCGCTTAAGAAATTGACCTTGTGTCACATCCTGCTCGAGCGGAGGGTTGGTAAATATATATATATATATATCGACCCAACCAGCAGTGGTAGCAGCAATTTTCGGTAAAATATATCCAATGAACTGACAGGACAAAAAGACATACAATATCGTTTACTGTCTTGATGTTGGATTATTTTGGTATAGAAGGTGTGCTAGACTACACCACTTAAATTTATAGACTAAGCGAGGCCACGTGGTCTAAGCCTCATCCAATGAACAGTCCGAATGCGTGACTGATTGACTACTTAATCACTGTTACTGAGAGACGTCCATTTGCAATCATTGACGAAGGACTTGCAAGGCTGAGGAGCACCAAGGAACAACCAAAGGATTCTTTACCAAGGATCACGCTCTGTTTAACACAAAGGATCTCCGCTGGACAAGCTCTCCTGCTTGCAGCCTAAAGGGTGGCCACTAAATTAGTAACACTTGAATTCAGTCACTGGACTATCAATGCCAACAAGGACAGCTGACTTATCTCTCGATTGGAGGCTTACTAAAGACTTTGATTAACCAGGATTTTTCTTTCAACAACAGTAGGTACTACAATGCTTCACGGATTCTAACAACCAACAAAAAACTTGTATTGACAACAAAAGTAACAAAAAGAATGAGTGTAGTAATCTTGACCTTTGGAATGATAGATACTCTTCTCAAAATTATCAACATTATCTTTAACTCATATTTTCAGGTGCTTTGGCATTACCCCTTCCAACTGGGAAAATTTGGCTCAGTACCACCCTCGGTGGTGGCAGGCTCTCTGTAGCGGACTGTTCATGTCTGAAGTCACCCTGGCGCAACACCATGAAGCCAAGAGGCCCAAAAGAAAGTGGCGGCAACAAAGCACCGGCACATCAACATCTTCAGTGACAGCCTTCACATGCGACATCTGTGGTCGAGGCTGTTTTTCGAACATTGGATTTCACAGTCACAGCGAATATCTCCATAAAACCACTACTCTAAAGACTGAAATCCAAAGTAACCTTTTTGGTATTAAATGGCCCACAGAGGTTGATATGCCGTTAAACAAAACTCAAACTCAAACAAAATCACAGTCACAGGAGGCGTTGTAACTTCAGGGGCTCAAGAATCATATAATCTTCCGAGACTGCAATGCCGACATAGTCATCTGGACACTTGAAATGATAGATACTCTTCTTAACATTATCAACATTATCTTGAACTCATCTTCATAACCATTGACACGTTTCCGGTCCTTTTTGCTCGGTATCTTTTAAACATGAATAGATTATGTTTACATTTCAGGTTCATTGGGGCTTCAAATTGCGGAAGTAAAGTTACAGATAACAGCGTTGATTGGAGGATAAGATAATGGTTGGTTGGTTGGTTTTAATGGCAGAACAATCTGTCTGGGGTTATTTTATCCCTATAGGTTAGGGAATATTAATAAAGCGAATTTGATCAGTGTTTTGTATTATTTTTAAAATTTTGATACATCGTGTAATGGAAATAAGGATTGAATTAATACATTTCTAAGTGACAATCGACTGTAGGTTGCTGGTTCAATTCTGACTACGGGAGAAAATTACATCGAATCCTTCGTACCATTATAGGATGTGGCCTAACTTTTGAATGTGGCCTACGAAATCATGTCTCTCTTATCGTATGTGGCTTACCATAAAAATCATATTATAAGGTTATAATAATAACTACTAATCCTAATCCTAACCCTTAACCCTAACCCTAAGCCTATTTCAGAATTTTAGAATATTTCAGAATTGAATAGATCTCTGATTCATGTAAATCATGGATAAATTATTTTTTAAAATTATTCTTAATTATTATATACAGCTTATGGCTGAATTGCATTTCTTGAAATTGAATATTGATTTACTTAGCTTAGTCGTGGCACAAGGCCAGAAATATGGATCACCCAGTGAGAATTGAACTCACTAACAATGGTTTGCTAATCTATCTTGCTAACCATTGCACTAGTGAAAAATAATTAGTTTCAATAGATTGCCTACTACCTATATCTATAAATATACTCTTACTGAGGTAGGACACATTCAAACCGGGTAGGTCACATACTATAACAGAATCAAAACGGTAGGCCACATACTATGACGGCACCGAATTATTAACATAACTTAACATTTGTACCCGTCATGATTAACAGAATGAGAAAAATTACCCTGATAGATTAAATAAAGGGTTCGATTCGAAGTTCCGAGAAGGCTCCGCATTACGACCTGAAATTTACCGAGTTCGGCAAGAAGGTTCTCAAGTTCGACAAAAAAACACGTGAAGAAGGCCAGAGGGCACATCGGCCGAAACGTTGTTTATATATCATTAAATATTTTATTTTCATCATATTGAACTATTTACCCATAGCTCTTAAGTAAACATATCAAACGTTGTAATAATTAAATTATCATACTGTGATATATACACAGGTCCTGCTAGTATATATGAATATTCGACAGTTATTACGCTCTAAGGTTTAGCTCAGTCGGTAGAGCACTTGCCTAGGAATAGCAAGGTTCCTGGTTCGATACTGACCCTCGCCAACTCAGCGTACGAGTAGCTCATGGATCTGTGCGGTAAAGTAGGAGCTGATGGTAGGTATGTCACTCCACCCTAGACGCCAAAACAATCTTCTTGCGCTAATGATACCAACTTTAGGCCAACCCAACGACTTTACTTACTTACTTTATTAGTTTCTATCTATTTACCAAACCCCTCCGCACGAGCAGGATGTGACACAAGGTCAATTTCTTAGGCGGAGTTTAACAGGTTTAAATTCAGAGTTTTCCTTCTCCTAGACTGGTTACCTAGCCACGGTTAAAGAGCCCAGTCTGCCCTACTATTTACCCATAGCTGGAGGGAGAGTAGGATTCATACCTTTCCCAAAGGTATTAGCGCAAAGTGAAATGCAATTACCACATCCAGGATTTGAACTCGGTGCGACGAGTCCATTTCCCATGACTTTAACCATTACACCACGCGCTTCCTTTCTAAATTATCACGAATAGCACGGCACCCCCCCCGCCAACCCCCAAACAAAGAAACAAAAACAAACTCTAAATACTAAAGACTTTTCTAAAAGGCCGGAGGGCACATCGGCCGAAACGTTGTTTATGTATCATTAAAGGTTTTATTTTCACCATATTGAACTATTTAGCAATAGCTCTTAAGTAAACATATCAAACGTTGTAATTATTAAATCATCATACTGTGGTATATCCACAGGTCCTGCTAGTTACAATGAATATTCAACAGTTATTAGTCCCTAAGATAAAGATGTCATTTATCACTAATAGCAACTCCGCCCCCCCCCGCCAATACCCAAACAAAGAAACAAAAACAAAATCTAAATACTAAAGACTTAAAACACACACACACACACACACACACACACACACATATATATATATATATATATATATTTCACACTCGGGAGGGGGATTCTTAAAGTGCATTTTACACATGTGCAATAATCTACACCCTAAGGCAAAGCCACGTGACCCTTAAAGAGTTGTTTTTCAATCATTAATCCTGACACGACGCTTTTAGCCGTTGACACATACCATCACCAACTCTTGATAAAAAACTACAATTTAGAAATTCACAGCATTCTTTGATTTCAAACACAACTTGCGTTGTAACTAATACGCAACGATCGTCGAAAGTACTCGAACCACAACTAAAAAATAAAAAATAAAAAGTAAAACTAGAAAAAGAATTAAAAAAAGATGAAAAAAGAAGAAAATTATTTGGACATTGTTATATAACTTTGATCCATAGTTTGGTTTGTATTTTTTTTGTTTTACGGCATATCAACCTCAGTGGGTCATTTAATGTCGATAAAGTTTTCAAATAGTCATTCTTAATGGATACTCAATTTTTTTATAAATACATTTTTCTATTTAACCCATAGATGGTACCCTAACAGGTACTACCACTCCGGGTCAGAGTGGACCAGGGAGCAATGGTGATGAAGGTGTACTCCACATTCCCCAGACCTCCAGAACTGGAACCTCACCATCAGATAGAGTTTAACGTCATTCCCAGGAATCAGCCACCTCCTTCTAGCACCCATATGATAAAAAAGGTTGGGACTTGCCATAAGGGCAATAGGGTTGAGGCAATCAGTTAGGTGCTATGGCTTGACGTGACCAGCCGATTGATCGGATGGGGGCCTCTCCGACCGCCCGTCAAGCCTAAGTAAAAGTCTAAGTGGGGTGTTGCAGGTCATGGACTGCTCATCCACGAAGAATTGTGTTTCGTCACATTCAATGAAACTCGCCGAAAAAAATTGTTAGTTAGTTGGTTGCATTTTACGGCATGTTCAACTCTTGTTGGGTTATTTTATGCCGAAGACATTTTTAGTCGTTCTTATAGGGTATTCAATTTCTTTCAAACTTAATTTTTTTAAAACACATTTTAATACTCATTAAAAAAAAAAAAATAGCCCTGTCTGCTGGGGCTTTAGAATACCCCAACAGCACCATCGCAGAGGGCCTATGAACGTATCCCTTAAAGGGATTTCCGATCCACTTTGCAACTAACAACTGCAAACAACCTACTGTCAAAATCAATAAAATCCTTGAAAAAAAGACAACAATAAATTTGATCATCCCTCATAACCTACAGCTTGGCATAAAATAACCCTGGATGGGTTGACGTGCCGTTAAAATCAATCAATCAATAATCCAATCAATCATTATTTAATCTATTTAACCCATAGATGGGACCCTAACAGGTACTACCACTCCGGATCAAAGTTCACATCTATTAATAATAGAGATTCGCTTCCGGTTTTTGTCTGTAACAAAAATTACGCCACTGCTTACGTCACATTACCCAAAATCGTCATAACATAGAATAAATACACTCAAAATTTGAACATGCAACATTAGGCAGTCCTCATTGTTTTTTAAAACAAGTTTTAATAAATACATGACTGGTATTATATATCTATATATAGTTTGTTTTATTTTAATACATATTTAAAGTTTACATTTCAAATTGTTTCATTTTTTAATCCTTTAATGAATTTGATGATTTTACTTACTTAGGGTACAAACTCGCTGACATTGAATTTTTAAATCCCACCCCTCAGGCAATATGTTACAAAAATCTATTTTTACATCGCCCAGAGGGTGTTTTTTTTATTTTGTACTAGTATTAGTAATAGCGATAAAGGGGATACTCTAAATTCCCCAGCATTCCAAAATTGGACATTCATTACTAGATACAGTTTAACGTCATATCCAGGAAAATAAGACCCTCAGCCACTGCCTTCTAGCACATATGATAAAAAGAACTGAGAGGTTGCCATAAGGGCAATAGGGCTGGGACAATCATATAAGTGCTAGGGCTTGATGCGACCAGCCGATTGATTGGAAGGAGCCTCTCCGACCGCCCGTCTAGATTCATTGACTTATACTTACAGAAACTTTAATTAATTTTTACACATATTTAGTAATCCCCTTCGGAATAAGAGGATTGAGGTCGGGTTTAGAATAGGCGTATTGGGTGGCAGTACCGCCTTAAGCCACCGAAACTGTGTTACCACCTCTGGTTGGCGACAGATGATGACAGGGTATCGCACGTGGTATTTATTTGTATGATAGAAAAAAACTAAATGTATAGGTTTAGCATTTTTTTTTCTTATTAAAACAAATATATGTCATGTTTGGAAGCGCGTGGTGTAATGGTTAAAATCATGGGAAATGGACTCGTCGCCCCGAGTTCAAATCCTGGACATGGTAATTGCATTTCACTTAGCGCTAATACCCTTGGGAAAGGTATGAATTCTACTCTCCCTCCAGCTTTGGATAAGTAGTAGGGCAGACTGGGCTCTTTAACCTTGATTAGGCAACCGGTCTAGGAGAAGGAAAACTCTGAATTCAAACCTGTTGAACTCCGCTTAAGAAATTGACCTTGTGTCACATCCTGCTCGTACGGAGGGGTTGGTAAATATATATATGTCATGTTTGGCACAAGGCTATGTTCATTGAGGGATTAGCTTGACTAATAGTCACAGAAATTGTACTGTGTTTCTACACATATTTAGTAATCCCCATCGGCTTAAGAGGATTGAGGTCGGGTTTAGAAGTAAGCGGTGTTTAACCAGATACGTTTATTGGTACGTGTGTATATTGTGTTTCTGTGCGTGTATAGTTCGTGTATTCGGCGAGAGGGGGGGCGGTGGTTTTTGAATAGTGACTAAAAAGGCAGTGATGTGAAGAGACGCATTTCTGCGTTAGATGAGTGGGTTTTTCTTCTTTTATACAAAGCAAATAGATTGAACGCTAGATAAACGGTGATCTTCTCAATCGAGAGCATTTAACCAACAGGCCTTATCCACATGAAACAATCTCTCTCTTTCTACACACACACGCACACACGCACACACACACACACACATATATATATGTATACATACGAACACACGCACACAACCATACATGCATACGTATATCTCTATACACAGGGTATTATTATATACGTAGAGGAGTATATGTATGTATGTACATATTTATGCATGCACACACTGCAATAACTATTTACATGAACATTCGTGCATATATATACACACACACGCACACACACACATATATATATATGTGTGTGTGTGTGTGTGTGTTTACGTCGTAAATCATATACATGTACGTGTGTGGGGTATCTAAGTTGTAAATCATTTTTTAACAATGCACTAAATTTAAAGAAACCTTTTTAAAAAGTACTTAAAACCTACTATATATATATATATATATATATATATATATATATATATATATATGTGTGTGTGTGTGTGTGTGTGTGTGTGTGTGTGTGTGCGTGTAAATAAAAAAAACAACAAGGATGATTTTTAAAATTTTTTATATACTTACATACAGTCGGCTTAGCTTAGTCGGTAGAGCGTTCGGCTAGAAACCTCAAGGTTCCTAGTTCGATACCGGCCCTCACCAACTCAGCGTATGAGTAGCACAGGGATCTGTCCAGTAAAGTAAGGGGCTGATGGTAGATGTGGCGGTCCACCTCAGAGACAAAAAACAATCCCTTGGTCTAGCGCTAGTGAAAAGGGGATAGATTGTCTGATACCAACTTTAGGCCCTACCCGACGACTTTTACTTTAATGTATTTCGACCTATTCAGGGATTTTTTTTTTTGATATGCCGCCTAAATTCATTAATTATTAACTAATTAATTTTCAAAATTAGGTATGACTTCAATTAAGCACATATCCTCCAAAAATTGTCGGCTTTAAAATTACTTATTATATATATATATATATATATATATATATATATATATATATATATATATTAATGCCCATAAATGAATGACTATGTGTAGACTATGCTTTGTAACTTAAAAGCCTCCAAAGGCAATTTTTAAGTAGAGTAAAGCTGCTTTGTTATTAGGATTTTCCTTCCTCCTCTTTGACTCGTTGTCTAGCCAGAGTTAAAAAACCCAGTCGGCTGGACTGTAGTATACGTTTCTATGTAGAGGGCCAAGACCCCCCGTCCTCAATGGGTCACCTTTTAGCCGTGGTGGCTATCCACGATGCTTAACGGTCGTTAAGTCACTTTGTCCCTTATTTGGTCTAGACGATCGGTCGGAAAGACCTACCACCGATAAACCGTCTAGCCCTAGCACCTATATGATTGTCCCACCCGCTTTGCTTTTATGGTAAACCCACCAATCCTTTAGTATTATTTGTATTATTCAGACTATTGTCCTGGTCTTCATTGTTATCTGTACCACGTTTCGGCACCAATATACAATTCTTTTGAGTCGCTTAGTCAAAAGGGAAACGCCATTGATTGACATTGTGTACTGTGTGGTTGTCACATTCATCATAGCGATTCACTTGTGTCCAAGATTTACTGGACATCACATGACCTCTCCATGGTTAGTATTATTAGAATTATTTGGACTATTGTCCTCATCTTTATTGTTATCTGTACAACAGACAATAGTCCGAATAATCCAAATAATACTAATTATCAAACCACATTTTTAAAAATTCCGAGAAATAGTACCCCAACCCTTTCTATTTATATAGAAGGTGGTGGTCTTAGTATCGTGGGTATGACGTTAAACTTCATCTTTTGACAAGTTCCTATTATGGATATCTGGGGAGCGTGACGTATTCGTTTATCGCCATTACTCCCAGGTCCACACTAACTCGGGTGGTAGTACCTGTTAGGGTCCCATCAATGTGTTAAATTGATAAAAAAATAAGTTTAAAAGTTAAATGTTAAAAAATGAGTTTGAAAAGGGTTTGAATTCGCGTGGGTGATTCCATTTATCTACGATGATAACCGTAAGCTAAATTTTCTTGTACATACAGTATCACCTATAAGTAAGTACACCCTTAATAATTTAAAAAAAAAAAACGTTGATTTTCCTTTAAAACTGTGTTTTCTCAACCGGAGTTCATTAGGTATCACCAATTTTCCCTGTGAAATTTATCCCTATATTTAACCCAATGAAACTTGCATAAAGGTTAATATTATATTGAAAATTTTTGTCCATTCGAAAAAAAAAACAAAACATTAAACAAACTCCTGGTGATTAAAAAAATCTTTTAATCCTACGGAAATAATGAAAAAAACAATGATTACATTTTTTCACTGTTAAATCAATTGAAATTTAATGTAGCCAAAAACAAGTTATGGCTAGAGGCTTTTTCAAAAAATTCTATGAAAAATCAATTGATGGTCCGATTTTCACGAAAATTTCCAGAATTGCTTACCCTTTAATGAAAATATGTCTGATATAGTTTTTTTTTTCCAAAAACATTAGGGGAAATATTTTTTACGGGCCTCCCCTCATTTTATTTTATGAAATATGAAAAATGAACCGAAAAAAAACGATTTTTACTTTTTCTATAAAGATAAGTGTCTGAATAATTATATCTAAAAATTTTATAATTTAAATGCGAGAGTTTTTTTTTTTAGTAAAATAACCATGAATACAGAATTCTGCGAAAAAATATCAATAAAGAAATTGACAGTGTTGTAAAAAACGGACTGTTTTACTTAGTTTTCTAAATAACGGTGAGTAATTTTTCTCAATCGGATAATTTGATTTTGAATTAACTGTTTTTCTTTGTAACAACTCTTTATATCGTTATTTCTTTTTGCGAGATTTAAAAAAAGTTAAAAAAAATGTTTACGTTTCTTCTTCAACATGGCCTAAACTGATCACGTGACCTATTTTGGTGGTACCTAGTGTTCATATAATATTTCTAGAGATCAATGAAAAATAGTAAATTGGGGTCCATATTTACCAACCCCTCCGCACGAGCAGGATGTGACACCAGGTCAATTTCTTAAGCGGAGTTTAACAGGTTTGAATTCAGAGTTTTCCTTCTCCTTGACGGTTTAACTAGCCATGGTTAAAGAGCCAGTCTGCCCTGCTATTTACCCATAGCTGGAGGGAGAAATGGATTCATACCTTTCCTAAGCGCCATGTGAATGCAAACACATCTAGGAATTGAACTCGGGTCGACGAGTCATTTCCATGACTTAACCATTAGCACCATGCCTCCACTGTATAGTCTTATATAAGTCGTCGGGAATTCTTAACGGAAAAGGCAAAAAATGGTGTGAGTCGCAATTTTGACTGTAGATAAAAAAATAATTATGAATGAATATAAAGTTTCATTACGTTTTGTAGAGCTGGTTTAAAAAAAAAAAACGTTAAAGTACTTGACTCAGACTATATCGGTTTTCTGTACGTAGATATATATATAATATATAATATATATATATATATATATATATATATATATATATATATATATGTGAGAGTACGCAAACAGTTTGTTTGAAATGGCGAGAGCCGACAACTGTTGGCGAATATGTGCTTAATTGAAATTTGAAAATTAATTAGTTGATAATTAATGAATTAGGCGAATATATCTGTTCATATGTAAGCGCAAACAAATATAAGACTTTTCTCGATTTGTTTACGCCTTACATTTGAACAGATATATTCGCCTCATTCATTAATTATCAACTAATTGATTTTCAAATTAGATATGACTTCAATTAAGCACATATTCTCCCATATATATATATATATATATATATATATATATATATATATATATATATATTACTGCAAATCTATTTTAGTTATAGTGGGTTGTACTTATCAGGTTCCCCATATTCCTTTGATTAATTGGTTGATTTTATTGGCATATCAACTCCTTTGGGGTTATTTTCTGCGTTAAAGTTAGGGAATTGTATACATCGTACGTCTATATTTACTTTTTAGTGTTTTGCACACCGTTATATGATATCAAGTATTCCTGCTGGATAGTCGTATTACTATTATCTTGGATGTATCTTCTAAGTTTTTTTTTTATTGTTTTAACTTAGTCTATTATATGTGTTGAATTCTTTAGTCTTCTTCATCTGGGTATTTCGTCTCGGGTAGCCAAGGGTGTTTCTCGTGTCGTATCTCTCCGCGTCCATCATTGTCAGTTTTTGATCAAATCAGGATCACGAAGACAATATACTTTTCGTGATGTCTTTAGTACCCGAGACCAATTCTTCAACGCGTGTAGGGAAGAATTCGCGTCCAGCTCTGAAGAGATTCTTAATTCAATTCGCAAACTTTCCCATCGATTTCTTAGTAATCATTTTGCTTCTTTCTTTCTTTCTCTCTTTCTTTCTTTCTTTCTTTCTTTCTTTCTAATCTTCTTTATTTTCTGTTTTGCATTTTTCCTTTCATTCATTCTGTTTATCTTTCTTTATAATATTTTTCTTTCATTCTAATCTTTCCTTTTCTTTCTTTTTTGCATCCTTTCTTATTTCTTTCTTTCTATCTTTCTTTCTTTCTTTCTTTTTAATATTTCGTTCTTTCTTTCTTTCTTTCTTTCTTTCTTTCTTTCTTTCTTTCTTTTTAATATTTCGTTCTTTCTTTCTTTCTTTCTTTCTTTCTTTATTTCTTTCTTTCTAATCTTTTCTTTTCTTTCTTTGTAATATTTCGTTCGTTCGTTCCTTCTTTCTTTCTTTCTTTCTATCTTTCTAATCTTTTCTTTTCTTTCTTTTTTGCTTTCTTTCTTCCCCGCATTCACTCGTTTTTTTTTCTTTATGAAATTATTGTTATTTCTTTCTTCTTTATTTTTTTTTTTTCTTTCTTTTTATCGTTTTTCTTTCTTTCTTTCTTTGCAACCTTTTTGCCTTTTTATTTCTTTTTCAGTGTTTTTTCTGCCGTTTTCCTCTAAAATATTTTTCATTGTTTCTTTCATTGTGATCTCACTTCCCCCTCTCTCTCTCACTCGCTTCCCCTCTTTCTCTCGCTCGCTCGCTTCCTCTCTTTCTCTCGCTCGCCCCCTTTTTCTCTCGCTCTCTTGCTTCCTTTCTTTCTTTCTCTCTCTCTCACTCACTTTCTCTCATTTTCGCTCTCTTGCTTCCACTCTCTTTCTCTCTCTCTCTATCTCTCACTCTCTTGCTTCCTCTCTCTCTCTTTTTCTCTCTCTCTTTCTCTCTCGCTGTCTCCCATTCTTTCTCTTTATTCATTAAAAAAAAAAGACTGAAAAAAAACTTGTATGTGTCAATGTGCCATAAACCAACATTTCTAACTTCATCATTATCATTAGAAAAACTTTCAGACCCCCCCCCCCCCCAAAAATCAAAAAAATCTGACTGATATTTACTCGTTCAATAAATCATTTATAATGAACAATCTATTTTGTGCCGCTTAATAGGGAAATACTCGTTCCTGGTCTGCCTTCTCGACCCTCTCTCTCTCACGCATTCACTCTCTCTCTCTATATATATTATCTCACTCACTCTCTCTCTCTTTCCTCTCCGTCTCTCCCTAATTTAAAGTTCGACTCAAAGCATCTCATGTGTTTTAGTAGATACATCAAGTTGGTTGAAACACGCAACAAAATAACACGAGTTCTTGGCGGTTGTTTTAGTCCAGACTCTTTGGCTTGTTATCTGTCTTCATCTTGGCCCGACGGACGCGTCGCTGAACACACACTCACACACAGACACACAGACACAGACACAGACACACACACACACACACACACACACACACACACACACACACACACACAGAGTAAATGTGTTCGTGAGAGAATCTCAATGAACATACACGTTCATGCGTATGTACAATATATTATAAATCTTTATCTGCATTCCTAAATCTTCCTTTCTTTCCTTTTCTTCTTCTTCTTCTTCTTCTTCTTCTTCTTCTTCTTCTTCTTTCTTTCTTTCTTTTTCTTTCTTCTTTCTTTCTTTCTATGCAGTATTTCTTTCTTTCTTTCTTTCTTTCTTTCTTCTTTCTTTCTTTCTTTTCTTCTTTCAGTATTTCTTTCTTTCTTTCTTTCCTTTTCTTCTCTTTTCTTTCTTTCCTTCTCTCTTTAGAGACTTCGGTCTCTTTCTCCTTTATTTGAAATATTTCTTTCTTTCTTTCTTTCTTTCTTTCTTTCTTTGTAGTTGTTCTTTCCTTCTTTCTTTCTTTTTCTTCTTTTTGAAATAATTCTTTTATTTTCTTTCTTTGTAGTCGTTCTTTCTTTCTTCCCCCTCTCTATGCAGTATTTCTTTCTTTCTTTCTTTCTTTCTTTCTTTCTTTCTTTCTTTCTTTCTTTCTTTCTCCCCTTTAGGCAGTATTTGTATCTTTCTTTCTCCCTCTATGAAGTATTTCTTTCCTTTTTTTCTTCTTTTTTCTTTCTTTCCTCTCTCTTTAGAGACTTCGGTCTCTTTCTTTCTCCTTTATTTGAAATATTTCTTTCTTTCTTTCTTTCTTTCTTTCTTTCTTTCTTTCTTTCTTTCTTTTTTTCTTTCTTTGTGGTATTCCTTCTTTTTTTCTCTCTTTCTTTCACCCCTCTTTGCAATATATCTTTCTCTCTTTATTTCTTTCTTTGTTTCTTTCTTTCTCCCTCAATGCAGTATTTCTTATTCAAGGCTATTTCTTATTCTCAGGCTACAAGAGCGGTCGGAGAGCCCCTCACTGATCAATCGACTGGTCAAGTTCTAGCACCTATATAATTGTCCTGGCCCTATTGCCCTTATGGCCCCCGACCCTTTTTATTATATATGTGCTAGAAGGCGGTGGTTGAGGGTTGTAGTATCTGAGTATGACGTTAAACTGCATCTAGTGAAGTTCTAATTCAGGAATGTATCATCATTACTCCCAGGTCCACCTTGATCCGGATTGGTAGTACCTGTTAGGGTCCCACCTATGGGTTAAATAGAACAAAATGAGTTTAAGAAAATGTGTTTCTTTAAACACATTTTTAAACTCTTTTTTAATTGTTTTTTTTTTCTTCATTTAACCAATAGATGGGACTCTAACAGGTACTACCACTCCAGGTCAGAGAGAGAGAGAGAGAGAGAGAGAGAGAGAGAGAGAGAGAGAGAGAGAGAGAGGGGGGGGAGAAATAGAGGAATTAGAAAGAGGGAGAGTGGGGATAGAGATAGACGACGAGGGGGGAGAGAGCGCGAGGGAAAGACAGATAGGGAGAAATATTGTATATATATATATATATATATATATATATATATATATAGAGAGAGAGAGAGATAGAGATAGATAGAGAGAGAGAAAGAGAGAGATAGAGAGGGGGAGGTAATAATTATATAGAGAAGAAAAAGACATAAAGAGAGAGAGAGAGAGAGAGAGAAGAGAGAGAGAGAGAGAGAGAGAGAGAGAGTGGTATATAGATAGATGGGAAGAGGTGTGAACGAGGGGAAAGATTGATGGTGGGTGACCTCCGCGATACTTAAGGACGGATTCTTGGTGGCTGACTAGTCCATAACATGCAACACTTTGGCTCTTACTCAGTCTAGATAGGCAGTCGGTGACGCCCCCCTCCGATTAATCGGCTAGTCATGTCAAGCCCAACCACCTATACGATTGTCCTAAACCCTTTACCCTTATGGCAAACCCTCAACTCTTTTTAACATTTATGGTGTGTTCAGGGGCGAAATCAAACCAAGGATAAATATTTGCGTTAGTAAAATAGAAATTTGAAGGCAATAGACAATGCAATGGAATAGGTGTTGAAAATAATGTTTATTTACCTTT
>CM042166.1:16221330-16232191 GCA_023376005.1 Doryteuthis pealeii | reverse complement strand
AAAAAAAGAGAGAGATCTCCGTAATCGACCTGATGGTCTCTCTGTCTTTCAATCTAAACGGGAGAGAGAGAGACAGACAGACAGAGACAGAGATACACAAACAAAAGTTTTTCCCCATTTAGTGGTGAAATTTCAGGTAGACATAACATTTTTTTGTGATCGCCCTCGAAACTTATTTGATTCTTAATTCATTCGGCTTTAATTTTCTAATTACGTTAAAATCCTTGTAAACTGTGATCTCCAAAAGTAGAAATAATGATTTGTTCTCGCTTCATATCTATATATCTATCTAACCATCTATTTATCTCTATATCTTTATATCTATCTCAGTCTCTTCATATTTAGGTGTGTATCTATTTCTATCTTCCTATTTAGGTCTGTACATATCTATCTATCTATTTATCTATCTACCTGTCTATCTGTCTTTTATCTATCTATCTCAGTCTTTCTCATTTAAGGACTGTAATCTTTTCCCATCCCTATCTGTCTATATTTCAGTATATTCTTATATAGGTCTGTTACATCTATCTATCTATTATCTGTCTATATATCTATCTATCTATTCACTGTCCCTATGTATCTAGCTTTATGTGTTAGAGAGTCATGGAAAACTGCAGCCCGTAGGATAGATGTGACCTATGGTGCTTTTTGACTGGCTAATCTAAGACTACATTTTTTAATACAATCATCTTTTTAACCCAGGAGTAAACAAATCAAGTGTTTCCAAATCTACAGACACTTATGCGCACGGATTTTTAGAGTAAAAAAAGGCTTGAGGTACTTCAACGTAAAATTATCTTGTATTTATCAAGTAGTGTGGTTCGCCTGTAAAACCAACGGCAACCAAGAATATTTACCAGTGGAGCTATATTTTAGCTAGAATTAAAGAAGTTTTAATTACTAGTTTATTTTTTTTCAATGTCATTCATCGGATATGAATTTCTTTTTCTTCTAATTGATTTGGTGCGCAAAAGTTTGGAATTTTTATAAAGTAAGAAAGTCAGTTATTTTATTCATTTATTATTATTTTTTTTTATAGGGAATAAGTTTGTAATAATTCAATCTTGCACTGAAACTATCACCACAGTGTCGGTTATAATTGGCCACGCGCTTACAATGCGTTCTTTTGCACAGCTTCTTTTCGCACAGATTGAGAATGAGGTCTTTCTCTGGCACGACCATTTTAGTCACCTATGCAGAATAATTTTGTCTTTTTCTCATCGGCATCAATGGCTTTTTGTGCTGACCATTCATCGCCAACAAAGCCATCCAGTGGAATGTCCAGCCAACGTCTGACACTCCAATTATTGTCCACCACAAAGAGAAATGTTCAAATGGCCACCATTGGTCATTACAGATTGTTTCCAATTTGGAATACTAGCCACCACCACCACCATCGCACGGACACCACCGCCGCCGCCGACGCATAGAAAACGCAAGAAACGCCGTCTCTATATTTTTACGCGTAAAATAAGAACAGCAAGAGCCTTCTGATCACCTTGCCTAAAAGAGTGTGCACTTATTTAAATTAATGTGAAGATTTATCGACCAGTCGCTCAATGTGACAACATAATTGGTCTGGCACATAATCATGCTCTCTCATCAAAAAAGAGTCTGTAGTGATTATTATTAGGATTTCTATATATTCATTCGTTCCTCTTCGTTTTTGTTCTTTTTGATACGTTGGCCAGTATAGACACAATATACGTCTCTCTGTGTCTATTTGACGCAGTAAATAAACAAGTAACTAACAAGAAAATTAAGACAGTGTTCTTCGTGCCAGGCACGAAACTTATGCATAATTATTTTACAACAAAAATGATTCTATTTTGGATGACAATGATGGATTCATCAGCAGAAGTCTGTCCCAGATATAAAGAATTAGAATAAATAAAGTGTGAATGGTTTCTATGCGTGGGTCTTCATTATCTGAAAGAACCAGATGTGTCAGTCATTGGCAATATATAGGAAAGAAAGGAAGAAAGTACGTGAGATAGACAAAAAAATTGTGATAAAAAAAGCAAGAAAAAATGCTACCAACTTATTTTGATGTTTATATTCTTGTAAAATAATGAATATGAAATGAGTCGAGGAAAAAAAGTTGGTGATGTGACCACATGAATTTGACATAACTTATTAAATTACAGATTTGATTTATTTGAATTTTTCGGATTATTGTACTCATCTTTATTGTTATATACACATCGTTTCGGGCAATATGCTGACGCGGCCTTCTTCTGGTGTTTCTTAGTTGAACTCCAGGCTTTCTCTGACTCAGGAACATTCTCTTCAAAATTCTGGAAGCTTCTTGTTGAACTCGAGAGCCTTCCATGATGTAAATTGGAAGCTTTCACCGAACCTTCGAACCGAACTCTTTATTCATCCACGTGGGTAGACTGTTCTCATTTCCGGTACCTGAGGGCAAATCGGACCAAACGTTGTGTATATAACATAAAGATGGGGACAATAGTTCGCAAATAAAAACAACAAATAATAATGTAGATCATGAAGCCCATTAAAAAAAATTCAAATGGCAAATTGTTTGGAAATTAGAAAAAAAGAAGTAAAACGTGCTATTTTTTAAAGATATTTCTGAAAGGTTCCACAGTGATACACAACATAAAGGTGGCCAGCAGTTCAGTTTAACATGTGATCTTCAAATCCTTCCCCACCCAAGACGATTTGCTTATAGCAATGAAGGCTTATGTAGGCCGGAACACACTTTTTGGTATGGGCTGATAGCAGACGAATGGTTCAGCACTGGTGCCATAAGTTTGTCCGAAAACTCTCACGATATTCTTTAAGCAGCACAAATCTTTTGATTATCAAAATGACTTGATTCGGTATTAAATGAGCCGAAAAGAGTTGATATGCCGTAAAAACATAAACAACTCCTGGAAAAGGAACACTTTTTTTAAAATGAAAAAAAATCTACCAACTTATGTTGATGCTTATATGCTTGAAAAATAATTTATATAAATCAGTCGGGTGAAAAAGTTATTGACGTTCTCTAGTAACGACAAATGCGCGATGTGACCACATAAGTTTGACATAAATTTATTTAATGCCAATTAAGATATAATTGTTTTGGAATCAAGAAACATTTCAAAAGGAGTTTTCTGTCAGTCTTTACTATATATCTGCAAGGCTCACGAGAGGGACTCATACATTGAAAACGATTTTAACGTTTCAATTTTTTTTAAGTCTTAAGTTTCAGCAGGACGTATAAACTGTTAAACAGGAAATTTACTGGGTCTCCATCAGGTGAGCTTTTTGTTTAAACATGCTGAATTCAATCTAAAATTTCCTTGCGAGAAATCTAAATTATTCCAATTATTATTTTTCCAATTACTTTTCTTCTGGTCATCGAGTAATGAAGAACTTGAAAAAATAGCAATTTTCTATCTACATTTGAAATACGAATAAAGTCCATTCATTGTCATAAACGTTAACTTCTCAGCAACGTTTGTTAACTTATAAGTCCTCACAAAAACATAATTTGTTTTTTATGTCTGTATTCATTGCTGAAATAGAAAAAGAGCGAATGGATTTCCTGAATTTAAATATCTATCCTACTGGTGAGTTTTAAGCTAGCAATAGGAATACGGTATCTTTTTTATTGAGGAATTTGTAGGATTTATTTTAGACTGAAATTTAAATTTAACAAAAAACAAAAAGTAAAAGTAGATCGATGATAAAATCGTGTTTGCGTGAAGCGAAAAGTTGGGACAAATGAATTTTTAATTGTCCAAATAACAACTCTATCATCGGATGATGACACAAACAGCCGAGAGGTTTCATCAATCAAGATTTCCCGAGAAAATCCGAGCCAAGACTTTAAAACGCGGATTAACGTACTTTTTTTTTTGTTTCTTTTTGAATTGATCGTAGAATTTTTATTTTTTTATTTTTTTTATTTTTATTTGTGATTTGATTCCAAGTGAAGAATGAAATTGGATATTGAAGCTACCACCGACTCTTATTTTAAACTTTTATTTTTGTTTTAAAAAACAAATGTTTTAGCGTTTAAAACATTGCTGAAATGTGTTCAATTTCAGTAAGGACAAAAAACATTGACTTCAATTAGATACGTGTTAGCGAATTGGCGCCCTTTTTTATTTTTCCTTTTAATATGACTCATGTTTCTTTCGGACTGTATTGACGAGACGCGTTGAAAGCGTATCGTAAATAGTTTTAGCGACTTTTCTTTGCAAATTATCTAATCTATAGATATTAGGGGCAGTTGAATGTGTATGTCAATGTTATGTAGTATGGTATGTTGTATAAATATATGTATGTAAAAGCCAACCACCTATACGATTGTCCTAAACCTTTACCCTTATGGCAAACCCTCAACTCTTTTTAACATTTATGGTGTGTTCAGGGCGAAATCAAACCAAGGATAAATATTTGCGTTAGTAAAATAGAAATTTGAAGGCAATAGACAATGCAATGGAATAGGTGTTGAAAATAATGTTTATTTACCTTTTTATTCCTAAATATTTTCGGGATAAATCCCATCATTAGAAGTACTTGTGTTTTTTTTAGTACTTATCCCACGGCGCTGGGCGTAACGTTTGTTGTTTATTAAGTTGAAATTAAAAGAATTTCGAAGAAACTGTACGAGCGCACGTACAAACGCGCCGACATGTCATCACGGAAAAACTCGAACATTTTCAAATATCTGGCGTTCCTTCAACTAATAAACAACAACTATTACGCCAGCGCCGTGGGATAAGTACTAAAAAACACAAGTACTTCTAGGACCTCTGATGATGGGATTTATCCCGAAAATATTTAGGATATAAAAAAGGTAAATAAACATCATTTTCAACACCTATTCCATTGCATTGTCAATTGCCTTCAAATTTCTATTTTACACATACATACAATACTTCAAACAAACTATATAAAAAAACCCTTATTAGCGTTAGTATATCTGTGAGATACTGACACTGAACATAATGCAAGGAACCCCCCCCAAAAAAAAAACAAAAACAAAAAACAAAAACAAAAAAAACACAAAAAACAAACTCATTTACACATACAAGAACATTCAACCTTTTATATACATGATATACATGGCCATGTCAGGAGGATGGACAAAGGCCGCATCCCCAAAGACCTACTGTACGGGGAACTAGTGGAGGGCACCCGACCGGCAGGGAGACCACGCATACGCTTCAAAGATGTCCTGCAAAGGAGACATGAAGACATGCCACATCGACATAAACACATGGGAGGCTTGTGCAGAAGACCGTGCGACCTGGCGCCTCCTCGTCAAACAGGGAACGAAAGGGAGTGAAAAAGAGAGGAAAGAAGCCGCCACAGAAAAGAGAGCTAAAAGGAAGGAGAGACAACAGCACCTCCAACACCAACAGAAAGCATCACCTTTTGTTTGCAATCACTGCACCAGAGACTGCCATTCAAGGATCGGTCTGTTCAGCCACTCACGTAGCTGTGGGTAAAAAAACAAAACAAAAAGAGAATGGACACTACGCCATCGTCTTAAATAGACGGAAGGTTGCCACATATATATATATACATAGAATTAGTATATAAAAAAGAATACACATATGGTGTTGTGAATAAGGAGCTGAGAATTCTTGTTTTTTATTTATTTTTTACAAGAATATTTTAACATTTTGTAGAAGTAAATTCAAGAGCATTGTCTGTCTTAATCTTTTAATAGATCCATAAGTGACATATCAGCTAAAAATCTTTCTGTTGCATCTGCTGCTTCTGATTTTTTTTAAGAAAATTGTTATAGGAGATACACCCTATAGACTAATGGAATGCGCCGACAGGTTAATTAAGTAACAGGGACAATTGTGGCTTGGCAGTAAAGCCAATGCGAGTAAGCCAATGCTTCTATTGTCGACGTAATTTCCACTTATCTCTACTGTATTTGTCTACTTTCTGTTAATACATTTTTCTACATTTGTTACCAGTCGTTTTGTTCTTATTTGACCCTTAAAGCCTCACAACAAAAATAAACCACTATTAATCCAGAGTAGTCATCAACAAAAGTTATTGCATATCTTGAATCATTTATTGAAATTGGTTCAATAGGACCTGTCATGACTATAAGAATTGAATGTGTGGTTCAACCAATGAACCAAACAATCTGCTTCATACATTTATCTACTTATAAAACCTTGTAAAGTTTGTGTGGTATAAATACCTGACGCTTTATTCTTTGCTTTAATAATTTTCATTATTTACTCTTTTTTTCCATATCTCACTGACAGTTTCACTTAGTATACAGTTCCCTTTTTTTTATTCACGGTTGGTTTCTGCTTTTTTTATTATCTTGAATTTTATAATCAGCAATGGACGATATCAAGTGAATTTGCCTCTTCGATGGTGTTTAGTAATCCTAGAAGATTCAACTATTTGATGTGTGCTTGACATGAGATCAAAATAGCACATGATAAACATCTTAATGAAGCAGAAAGAAGAAGAAGGAAAAAAAGAATAAAATAATGAGTGAATGACCGTAAATCAAAAACGTGGGAAAAAAGTAGACACTCGTGATATGCATCTCATTGAGCATGCGTCGGATATAGCCTCGTTCTGGATGAAAAATTGCCTTTTAGTTTAGTAGAGGGGGGATAGAGATTTGGGCCTGTAAGTGCATTTGAGATATTATGCTTGCGCGTGTTCTTAAATAGGTTTGAGCTTTTAGTTGGTCAGTCTGTATATATTATATATATATATATATATATGTGTGTGTTGTGGTGTATGTGTGTGTGTGTGTGTGTGTGTGGTTGAGTGAGAGAGAGAGAGAGAGGGAAGTGAAAAAAGAAAGGAAGATTAGAAGAGGGAGAGGATGAACAGTGGTAGACGGCGAGGGAGGGTGCGAGAGAAAGAATAGATAGACAAAAAAGAAAGAGAAAGAGAGCGGGAGGAATTATATTATAATATATATATATTATATATATATATATATATATATATAGAGAGAGAGAGAGAGAGAGAGAGAGAGAGAGAGAGGAGAGGGAAAGATAAATATGGAGGGGAAGAAAGTGAGGGAAATGAGATAGATAGATAGATAGAAAGAGAGAGAGAGAGAGAGAGATGGGGTAGTTATAAGAGAGAGAAATATAAAGATAGAATATATATATATATATATATATATATATATAATATATATATATATAGAGAGAGAAGAGAGAGAGAGAGAGAGAGAGAGAAAGAAACGGAGACGGAGAGAGGGAAAGATAGATATGGAAGGGAAAAAAGTGAGGCGAATGATATATATATATATATATATATATATATATATATATAGACATCATCTTCTTATCCGGGAATTTAATTTTAGCTAATTTTTCTTGTAGACAAAGGTAGCATGGATCATTTAGAGTTCTGCACACATTTGATTTTTGTAGGATATTCCATTCAATAACACCAATTATTGAACGAAAATCAATTAAAAAATAAGCTAAAAATGTTAAAGAGACCGAGAAAAGAGACAAAGAGATAGTTGTGACAATAATTACTGGGGTCGGTTCAAAGACCATATTAAGACAACGCTGAAGAAATGCACCCTCACATCTTCAAGCGTGGAAGATCTGGCCTCAAACAGACATGGTTGGCGAAACGCCTGCCGCACAGGACCTAAGCAGCTCAATATCGAGATTAACAGGACTGAAGAGCAGCGACGTCTTCATCGCCATGAACCACCAAATGTAGATGGGAATTTCCCCGGCAATGAGTGTGGCCGCAGTTGCAAGTCAAGAATTGGACTAACTAGCCACCAGAGGGTCCACAACTGTTGCAGACATGGGGTGACGTCATCGTCGTCTACGATGGACTTCTAAAAGGAAAAGGATTGGGTATAGTTCCCCAAACCACTGAAAAGAAATTTCTATTCGTAATTAATAATTAGGGCCCTGAATACTTAAATAGGCATGAAATACAAAAGACGCAATTTTATAACCTATAAGCATAAAATAACCCTAGAAAGGTTGAAATGCCATTAACAGTTATAGAGGCCCTATCTTGGGCTAGACGGGCGGTCGGAGAGGCCCCCTCCGATCAATCGGCTGGTCACGTCAAGCCCTAGCACCTATATGATTTTCACAACCCTGTTGCCTTTATGGCAAGCCCCAACCCCTTTTTATCATATGGGTGCTAGAAGGTGGGTCTACATGTCCTGGGAATGACGTTAAACTCTATCTGATAGTGTGGTTCCAGTTCTGGAGGTTTGGGGAATGTGGAGCACCCCTTCATCACCATTGCTCCCTGGTCCACTCTGACGCGGAGTGGTAGTACCTGTTAGGGTCCCATCTATGGGTTAAATAGAAAAATGTATTTATAAAAAAATTGTATTATCCATTAAGAATTGATTTATTTCAAAACTTCATCGGCATTAAATGACCCACTGAGGTTGATATGCCGTAAAACAAAACAAACCAAACCAAACAGTTATAGAGAGAGGAAATATAAAGAGAGAAAATGGAGGAAAGATTGAGTTCGCAAAGACAGATATATAGATATATACCAATCAATCTGTTAAGTCGACGGAGTTACTGATACTATGTAACTCAGTACTATCTGTATAATAGGTCATCGGCGACTAAACCGGTAACCCCATAGATTTTGATTGGTGAGGAGGGAGGCTAAACATCCTGCAGAAAACCAAGACCTGTAAAAGGGCGAAGGAAACTCTTTGCTCAACGGCCATCTAGGACATCATTGCTAAAGTCCTATGTGATACTACGCATTGCATCAAGTACAGAATGCATTTGGAGGCATGCAAGTGTGTGTGCGCGCATATATATAGATGTAAGCGCGTGGTGTAATGGTTAAAGTCATGGGAAATGGACTCGTCGCCCCGAGTTCAAATCCTGGATGTGGTAATTGCATTTCACTTAGCGCTAATACCCTTGGGAAAGGCATGAATCCTACTCTCCCTCCAGCTATGGATAAATAGTAGGGCAGACTGGGTTCTTTAACCTTGGTTAGGCAACCGGTCTAGAAGGAAAACTCTGAATTCAAACCTGTTGAACTCCGCTTAAGAAATTGACCTTGTTTCACATCCTGCTCGTGCGGAGGGGTTGGTAAATATATATATATATATATATATATATATATATATATATATATATATATATATATATATATATAATATGCCTAGACTATGTACTCCGAACATCATTAGATACCATAAAAGAAAAGGGTTTTACACTAAGAAAGGCAAGAAGCAGGAGATATCCTGCACAAACAGTCACAGATGCAGACTATGCTGATGACCTCGCACTTCTTGCAGATACACCGGCACAGGCTGAGACACTACTGCATAGCCTGGAGGAGGTAGCAAAAAGCATCGGCCTGCATGTGAACTCTGCTAAAACAGAGTTCATGAGCTTCAGAAAGAAAGGAGACATCTCCACGTTAGACGGTAAGCCCCTTAAGCCAGTAGAACAATTCACGTACTTGGGTAGTAATATTTCATCCACAGATAACGATATTAACACACGAATAGGAAAGGCATGGATGGCCACAAACAAATTGTCTGTCATATGGAAGTCTGATCTCACTGACAAGCTAAAGCGACATCTCTTCCAGGCTGTAGTCATATCAGTACTGCTGTATGGCTGCACTACCTGGATCCTTACGAGGCGCCTCGAGAATAAGCTAGATGGGAGCTGCACAAGAATGCTGCGAGCAGTTCTGAACAAGTCGTGGAAACAGCATCCCACAAGGGAGCAGCTGTATGGTCACCTGCCCCCTATCTCACAGACCATCCGAGTGAGACGGACTAGGCATGCAGGGCACTGCTGGAGAAGCAAGGACAAACTCATAAGTGATGTTCTCCTGTGGAAGCCAACACATGGACATGCCAGTGTGGGCCGCCCAGCAAGGACCTACATCAACCAGCTATGTAAAGATGCTGGCTGCAGCGAAGAAGAACTCCCTGTGGCGATGAATGATAGGGAAGAGTTGGCGAGAGATTGTCATGGATATCCGTGCTGCCTGCACGACATGATGATGATGATGATGATATATATATATATATATATATAATATATATATATATATATATTATGTAATAATTAGTTATGAGAATATATAGTATGTAAGATTATGGATACATATGTGTTTACATATGAGTGTCTGTGTGGTTGGATGGGAGATAGTGAATCGTGTGTGTATACATGGGTGAAAATGACCAAGAAATGAAAAGGAATGAATAGATGAAATCGAAGCAGATGCGAATGACTGGACTGAATGAATGCAAGTTATATGCCTCTCTGACCATTTTTGAATGTTCACCTGACTTGACTTTGTTTGTTTGTTTGTTCCTCTCTTATTCGCTCTTTGATAATTGATTGTAAACCCCTTGGATGAGCCCTGAGATTAACCATGACTGGGTACAAATGTTAAGCTATTTTATTTATTCTGTTACTGTTGCCCTTGACCAGGATTGAACCTTTTGGCTTGTACAATAAAATTACACAAATTAGAGCTTTTCTTCCATCCTTAATTTGACAGCTTAAAATAAACAGAAAAAAACAAAATGATTAGCATAAATTAGTAGAGCTAATATGAACTTTTAAAAAATGTTATATTAATAAATATAGTTAAATAATAGTTTGACATTGCAAGCAGTTTAAACTGCTTAGATACCATTTTGAACTTGTATGATAAAATGACTCAAATTTGTTTTTCTTCCATCTTTAATTTGACTGCCTGAAATAAACAAAAATAAACAGAGAAAACAAAACAATTAGCATAAATCAGTAGAGCAATATTCCTGTTGTTTATAAAATGGTTATTTTAGTCATGGTTACATTTTAGTCATGGTTACAGACACAAGTGGAGGTCCTAGGTGAAAGTAGCAGATGATCAT
>CM042166.1:16206330-16216330 GCA_023376005.1 Doryteuthis pealeii | reverse complement strand
CCTAATAGTTACTACCACTACCACTGGGAGTAATGGTGATAAAGGGGTACTCGTCATTCCCCAGAGTTCTGGAGCTGGAACTTCACTATCAGATAGAGTTTAACTCCATACCCAGGAAACTTAGACACTCAACCACCACCTTCTAGCACATATATGTTAAAAAGGATTGGGGGTTGCCAATAGGGCTGGGACAATCGTATAGGTGCTAGGGTTTGATGTGACAAGCTGATTGATCAGAAAGGACCTCTCCGACCGCCTGTCTAGACTAAGTACGCGCCAAGGGGGTGTGTTGTAAGTTATGAACTACTCAACAACCGGGGTTCCATTCTTCAGCATTACGGGTCACCACTCACGGCTAAAAGGTAACCCCATGGAGATGGTGTATTCTACAGCCCCATCTGACTGGGCTGGGATTGAAACAATTTTGAAACAAATAGTGTCTATCTGTCCTTTAGTCACGTTCTTGTCTTCGGACAGGACACCCTACAAAAAAAAAAAAAAAAAAAAAAAAAAAAAAAAAACAAAGAAAAAAAAAAACAAAGAAAAAAAAAGAAACAACAAAAAACAAAACAAAAAAAACAACAAAAATCCTAAAAAACAACAAAAACAAACAAACAAAAAACAAATAATAAAAAAAAAAAAAATACAAACCCTGAAAATATTTTTAATTTTTTATAAAAAACAACAACTTTTTCAACAAGATATAATAAAACATAACCGAATATCGCCATAGAACCACTACTTTAAAGACTGAAATCCAAAATAACCTTTTTGGCATTAAATGACCCACAGAGGTTGATATGCCGTTAAACAAAACTCAAACTCAAACTCAAAGTCGTCAGGGTGACCTAAAATCGGTATCAGCCAATCAGCGAGGGAGTCTATCCCTTTTTCTCTAGCACTAGACCAAGGAGATTGTTTTGGCGTCGGAGGTGGAACGCCACACCTACCATCAGCTCCTTACTTTACCGCACAGATCCCCGTGCTACTCATACGCTCATATAAGTGAATAGAAATAAATGAATAAATGATTAGAATAAAATAAACAACAACAAAATCCTCCAGCAAAAAAATAAAAAAAATAAACACAACACAACAAAAGAACAAACAAAAAACAAAACAAAACAAAAACAAAACAAAAACAAAAAACCCTAACGTGAAACTGATCGTAGTGACAGGCTAATTTTTGCTCTTGTCCATGCATACCCCGTGGGTCTCTTCGTTGATTTGGTTAGGTTGGTTGGGTTTTACGGCATGTCAACCCCTTGGGTTATTTTATGCCGCATACTTCTATTGGTAAAAAAAAAATGTTTAATGCTAAAAGTTTTGAAATAATTTCATTTTTAATGGATTTTAATACAATTTTGTTTATAAACTCATGTTTAAAAAAAATAAGAATAAAACTAGAAAAAGAATTAAAAAAAAGATGAAAAAGAAGAACATTATTTGGACATTGTTTTGATCCATAGTTTGTTTTGTTTTGTTTTGTTTTACGGCATATCAACCTCAGTGGGTCATTTAATGTCGATAAAGTTTTGAAATAAAGTCATTCTTAATGGATACTCAATTTTTTAAAAAATAAATACATTTTTCTATTTAACCCATAGATGGGACCCTAACAGGTACTACCACTCCGGGTCAGAATGGACCAGGGAGCAATGGTGATTAAGGGGTGCTCCACATTCCCCAAACCTCCAAAACTGGAACCTCACCATCAGATAGAGTTTAACGTCATTCCCAGGACATGTAGACCCGCAGCCACCGCCTTCTAGCACCCATATGATAAAGAGGGGTTGGACCTTGCCATAAGGCAATAGGGTTGGGGCAATCATATAGGTGCTAGGGCTTGAAGTGACCAGCCGATTGATCGTAGGGGCCTCTCCGACCGCCCGTCTAGCCCAAGATAGGGCCAAAGTGGAGTATTGCAAGTCATGAACTGCTCATCCAGCTGGGTTTTATCCTCACGGGTCGCCACCCACGACAAACAGGTGGCCCCATTGGGGGAGTCTTACCCCTTTGCAGAGGTGCATTCTAACGCCCGAGCCGACAGGGCGGTCTCTTCGTTGAACTGATCATGTAAGTAAGTAAAGTAGGCGGAATAGCCTATCAGCCGGACAGCGAGGGAGTCTATCCCCTTTTCACAAGTGCTAGAGCACGGGGATTGTTTTTATTTGCCTCTGGGGTGGAGCTCCACACCTATTTCCAATTCCCCACTTAACCGCACAGATCCAAAATGCGCTGACATCCATGCGCTTACATTCATTCATGCGCTTACATGGAAAGGTCCAGTATCGAACCTGGGAACCTTGTGGTTCCGGGTGGATGCTCTACCGACTGAACTAAACCATGCTCAAATTTTGGGGATGTAGTTAAATACTAATGCCCTACCCCCCTCCTGTGTGAATATTAAGTGACATTAATCAATTATATAAATTGTAATCAAAAGGATTTTATTGAAATTGAACGGATTAAAGAAAGGAGATTAAGTAATCTTCAAACGGCGCTAAAGTGGCTCCGTCCTTTGAGCGATAATCTACAAAAATAGAATTGCACTTATTGACCTCACATACCACGTTCTAATAGTTTTGTGCAAACGCCTACCCTATATATATATAATATATATATATATATATATATATATATATATATATATATATATATATTAAACTTAGTTATTGGTAAACACTTGCGGTAAGAAATATATATATATATATATATATATATATATATATATATTGAGATTGGACCTCCATATGATCGATAATTTATTTATAGCGGCCCATGCTTTTCCTATGCGTGCATTAACGTCGTTTTCTGTGGAGGAGATGTTACTGCCTAAGTATCTAAATTGTTCTACAGAGTTTAGGAGTTTGCCATCGATGGTTGAGATGTCGCTTTTGTTTTTGAAAGACATGAACTCAGTTTTATCAGTTCACGTACAGGCCGACATTTCGTGCTGCCTTTTCTAGGCTGTGTAGTAAGGATTCGGCTTGTGCAGGTGTATTTGCGAGCTGGGAGCTGCACAAGAATGCTGCGGGTGATCAGGAACAAGACGTGGAAACAGTACCCTACCAGAAAGCAGCTGTACGGCCACCTACCACATATCACCCAAACCATCCGAGTGAGACGGACAAGACACGCGGGACACTGCTGGAGAAGCAAGGACGAACTCATAAGCGACGTCCTCCTGTGGAAGCCAGCACATGGACAAGCCAGTGTGGGCCGACCAACAAAAACGTACGTTGATCAGCTCTGTGCGGTTGCAGGATGCTGCATAGAGGACCTCCCGAGAATGATGAGCGATAGGGACGGATGGAGAGAGATTGTCATGGATATCCGCGCTGAAAGCGCGACATGATGATGATGATGATGATATATATATATATATATATATATATATATATATATATATATATATTAAACTTATTGGTTATTGGTAAACACTTGCGGTAAGAAAAAAAACCCGGCAAATAGTTTGGTAGTAAAATATACTACCAAACTTCACCTGGGTGAAAATGAAAAAAAAAGAAATGACCAAGAGGGTCGTACCAATAAAAAATAATCGATTAACACTATAACACTTATCCCAAAGAAATATATATATAATATATAATATATATTATATTATATATATATATATTATATAAACCACTAAGCTTATCTAAAGCTAAAATGTAAAAAGTGGTTAAATCCTAAGTAGAGTAAATAATAAAGTTAAACCTAATGAGCCATTTTGCGGTTATAGATCTATTTCTACCTACAGGTATCTGTATTTCATCAGACCGCTAACTTTATTGAAAATGGTACACAGATAACTCATGAGGCTATATATATATATATATATATATATATATATATGTGTGTGTGTGTGTGTGTGTGTGTGTGCGCGCGCGCGCGCGTGTGTGTGTGAACCCTTCTGCAACGAGCAGGATGTGACACAGCGTCAATTTCTTGAGCGGATTTCACCCGGTTTGAATTTTTCTTCTCCGAGACTTGTTGCCTAAACAATATGAAATAGTTTAGTCTGCCCTACTATTTACCCAGATATGAGTTAAGTAGTATCACTATTCTTTAAGGAATCGGTTTAGCTCAATCGATAGAGCATCTGTCTCGGAATCTCAAACTTCCGGGTTCGATACTAGCCCTTACCAACTCTGCGCCTGAGTAGCACAGCTTGGATCTGTGCAATGAAATGGAGATTTAGAGGTAGGTGTGGCGCTTCACCTCAGACGCAAAAACAGTAATTGTTTTTGCGTCTGAGGTGAAGTGCCACACCTACCTTGCGGTAAGAAAAAAAAAACCCCGGCAAATAGTTTGATAGTAAAAATATACTACCAAACTTTACCTGGGGAAAAAATGAAAAGAAGGAACGGCCAAGAGGGTCGTACCAACCAAGTCTAGCGCTAGAAACCTGGTCTAGCGCTAGAAACAAGGGGATAGACTCCTTCACTGTCCGACTGATATCGACAATAGGCCACTCCGCCTACTTTACTTGTAAAATCTAAGGTAGTCTTTTGAAGTAGAAAATACCAATCAAACAAAACTGGTACCGATAGATTCAACTACAACTTGTAAAAAAACAGTCTTTTGTCCGATAACAGAAGATGAGTTATTAGGTAAACGACGAAGTGGGCCGGAGAGGAGCAGGGTGTGTGTATTTGGGTGGACAAGGTCTTCTCAACGGGAACAATACTCCAACAGAAGTAGGACGCCCACACAGGGTTTCTCTGTGTGCACAGCTGTTGGCAAAGAGAGACGATTGTGTCTAGTGACCGGTTTAGCTTAGTCGGTAGAGCACCCGCCTCAGAATCGCAAGGTGTCGGTTTCGATACTTCGATACCGGTCACCTCCAACTCAGCGCACGAGTAGCATAGATTCGGTAATCTGATGTGTGCGGTAAAGTAGGGAGCTGATGGTAGGTATAGCGCTATAACCTCAGCCAAAAAATCCCTGGTCTAATGCAAGCGAAAAGGGGATAGGCTCCTCACTGTCCGGCTGATACCAACAATAGGCCACTCGTATATCTGATATATAAAAAAGTAAAGTTGAGGTGTGGTCTATTGTCGGTATCAGCCAGACAGCGGGGAAGCCTATCCCCTTTTCGCTTGCATTAGACCAAGGATAGACCAGTGATAGACCAGGGTAGCCTATCTACCCATATCGACATGTCTTAGAATACGCTGACTATATACCCTGCGGAGTAGGAAGCGCGTGGTGTAATGGTTAAAGTCATGGGAAATGGACTCGTCGCCCCGAGTTCAAATCCTGGACGTGGTAATTGCATTTCATTTAGCGCTAATATCATTGGGAAAGGTATGCATCCTACTCTCCCTCCAGCTATGGGTAAATAGTAGGGCAGACTGAGCTCTTTAACCCATGGTTAGGAAATCGGTCTAGGAGAAGGAAAACTCTGAATTTAAACCTGCTGAACTCCGCTTAAGAAATTGACCTTGTGTCGCATCCTGCTCGTGTGGAGGGGTTGGTAAATATATATACCCTGCGGAGGTATAAGACCAATCCCATCTAAAAACAGAGCTATATTGGCTATGACACTAAACTACATCAGGCTCTTGTTACGGAGAAATTATTCGTATTCGGTAGGAATACTTTAACACTATAAATTGGCTGTCAATTTAGCTCAGTCGGTAGAGCATCCGTCAAGAATTGCCCCGAGTTCGATACTGGCCCTTGCCAACTCAGTGCACGAGTAGCATACATATCTATTCTGTGCGGCAAATTGGGAGCTGAAGGTAGGCATGGTGGTCCACCTCAGGCGCAAAAAACAACCTCTCTGGTCTAGCGCTTGTGAAAAGGAAAGAGACTCTCTTGCTGTCCGGTTGATACCGACAATAAGCCACTCCACCAAATTTACTTACTTTTTACTTGAAGCTATAATTGTTTTCTAAAGATTGTTGTTAGTTAGAATGCTCTTTAACCTTGATAGGGCAACCAGTCTAGGAGAAGGAAAACTGAATTAAAACCTGTTCAACTCCGCTTAAGAAATTTACCTTGTCCCATCCTGTTTCGTACGTAGGGGTTGCTAAAATATATATGTGATATAAAATATTCTTATCTAATACAAATATTTTGCACACAATTGAAATGGTTTCAAGTATTCCCATATATACTAATACTAATATGTTTTCAAGTAATGATTTCTATATAATAATAATAATAATAATGATAATAATATATTTTCTGTGAGCTCGAGATAAAGACGGATCACCATCCCAGTCAGGAGACCAGACCTAGTGTTGATTAATAAAAAAAAAAGAAAAAAAAAAAAGAAAAAAAGAGAGAGAACGTGCCAACTGGTGGACTTTGCGGTTCCAGCAGATCACAGGGTGAAGTTGAAAGAAAACGAAAAGATGGGCTAATACCTGGACCTTGCCAGAGAATTGAAAAAAAAAGCTGTGGAATATGAAGGTGTAGTTAGTGCACTTAGAATGCCCCCCCCCAAAAAAAAAAAAAAAACTTGGAAAAAAGACTAGAGGACCTGGAAATCAGAGGAAGAATTGAGACTACCCAGACTACTGCATTGCTGCAATCGGCTAGGATACTCAGAAGAGTCCTGAAGACCTGAGGAGACTTTTGTCACTCAGACTCCAGTGAAATACCATCAGCTAACGCTGATGTGAAAAACTCAAAAGGAGTCATAATAATAATAATAATAATAATAATAATAATAATAATAATAATAATAATTTTTTAGCACACAGTTATATGGTTTCAAGTAACTAATAATAATAATAATACAGAGTAAACAATTATATATTCAATTAACTATTCTTAATACAATTTATAGTTATATGGGATCAAGTTTTACTATCGAATATGAATTATTTAAATAAATTTATTTGAGAGCCTTTTCACTCCATTTAAGCAATTAACCTTGTGTCACATCCTGCTCGTGCAGACGGGTTGGTTTTGGTTTGGTTTGATTTGGTTTTACGGCATATCAACCTCAGTGGGTCATTTAATGCCGACAAAGTTTTGAAATAAATCAATTCTTAATGGATAATACAATTTTGTTTATCAACTCAACTTTATCAATGTTTTTTTTTTTCTATTTAACCCATAGATGGGACCTTAACAGGTACTACCACTCCGGGTCAGAGTGGACCAGGGAGCAATGGTGATGAAGGGGTGCTCCACATTCCCCAAACCTCCAAAACTGGAACCTTACCATCAGATAGAGTTTAACGTCATTCCCAGGACATGTAGACCCTCAGTCACCGCCTTCTAGCACCCATATGATAAAAAAGGGTTGGGGCTTGTCATAAAGGCAATAGGGTTGAGAAAATCATATAGGTGCTAGGGCTTGGCGTGGCCAGCCGATTGATCGGGGAGGGGGCTCTCCGACCACCCGTCTAGCTCAAGATAGCAGACGGGTTGGAAAAATATATCAATACAGACGCATCCGAGTGTGTGTGTTGAGTTCCGTTACTTTTTGGATCATCTAGTTCACAGTAAAGTCTGAGGTGGAGCTTCACACCTACCATTAGCTACCAACTTTACCGAACAGACCCAAACTGTGCTACTCATGCGCTGTAGTTGGCGAGAAGTTGTGGTTCCTTGGTGGATGTTCTACCGAGCTAAACCATCCCTTTAAAATTGGTTAAAATCATTTTTTCTGTTTGTGGCTGAAGGGCTGTCGAAGCAATGTGAGAGCTCCACACCTACCATCAGCTACTCACTTTACCACACAGATCCAAACTGTGTTACTTATGCGCTGTAGTTGGTGAAGGTCAATGTAGTGAGATAGGCGTGTTATTTCATTTGCATATGTCTACTACAGCGGTAAATATATAAAGGTAGTTCTACCACATAAGAGACTAAGTTACGATAAGCGAACTACTACTACAAGAACGTACGAAACTACACATCACAACAGTCAGTATCGAACCCGGAACCGTATGGTCCTTTGGTGGATGCTCTACGGACCGACTGAGCTAAACCGATCCTTTAAAAGAGGTGGAAATACAATCGTCTCTTCTGTTTGTGGGTGAAAGAAGCAATATGAGAGCTCCACACCTACCATCAGCTACCCACTTTACCACACAGATCCAAGCTGTGTTACTTATGTGCTGTAGTTGGTGAAGGTCAGTATCGAACCCGGAACCGTATGTTTCCTTGGTAGAGGCTCTACAGACTGAGCTAAACCGGTCCTTTAAAAGAAGTGATAATACAATCGTCTCTTCTGTTTGTGGATGAAAGGCTGTCGAAGCAATATGAGAGATCCACACCTACCATCAGCTACCCACTTTACCACACAGATCCAAGCTGTGTTACTTATGCGCTGTAGTTGGTGAAGGTCAGTATCGAACCCGGAATCGTATGGTTCCTTGGTAGAGGCTCTACAGACTGAGCTAAACCGGTCCTTTAAAAGAGGTGATAATACAATCGTCTCTTCTGTTTGTGGATGAAAGGCTGTCGAAGCAATATGAGAGCTCCACACCTACCAGCAGCTACCCACTTTACCACACAGATCCAAGCTGTGTTACTTATGCGCTGCAGTTGGTGAAGGTCAGTATCGAACCCGGAACCGTATGGTTCCTTGGTAGAGGCTCTACAGACTGAGCTAAACCGGTCCTTTAAAAGAGGTGATAATACAATCGTCTCTTCTGTTTGTGGATGAAAGGCTGTCGAAGCAATATAAGAGCTCCACACCTACCATCAGCTTTACCACACAGATCCAAGCTGTGTTACTTATGCGCTGCAGTTGGTGAAGGTCAGTATCGAACCCGGAACCGTATGGTTCTTGGTAGAGGCTCTACAGACTGAGCTAAACCCGGTCCTTTAAAAGAGGTGATAATACAATCGTCTCTTCTGTTTGTGGGTGAAAGGATGTCGAAGCAATATGAGAGCCCCACACCTACCATCAGCTACCCACTTTACCACACAGGTCCAAGCTGTGTTACTTATGCGCTGTAGTTGGTGAAGGTCAGTATCGAACCCGGATCCGTATGGTTTCTTGGTAGAGGCTCTACAGACTGAGCTAAACCGGTCCTTTAAAAGAGGTGATAATACAATCGTCTCTTCTGTTTGTGGATGAAAGGCTGTCGAAGCAATATGAGAGCTCCACACCTACCATCAGCTACCCACTTTACCACACAGGTCCAAGCTGTGTTACTTATGCGCTGTAGTTGGTGAAGGTCAGTATCGAACCCGGAACCGTATGGTTTCTTGGTAGAGGCTCTACAGACTGAGCTAAACCGGTCCTTTAAAAGAAGTGATAATACAATCGTCTCTTCTGTTTGTGGGTGAAAGGCTGTCGAAGCAATATGAGAGCTCCACACCTACCATCAGCTACCCACTTTACCACACAGATCCAAGCTGTGTTACTTATGCGCTGTAGTTGGTGAAGGTCAGTATCGAACCCGGATCCGTATGGTTTCTTGGTAGAGGCTCTACAGACTGAGCTAAACCGGTCCTTAAAAGAGGTGATAATACAATCGTCTCTTCTGTTTGTGGATGAAAGGCTGTCGAAGCAATATGAGAGCTCCACACCTACCATCAGCTACCCACTTTACCACACAGGTCCAAGCTGTGTTACTTATGCGCTGTAGTTGGTGAAGGTCAGTATCGAACCCGGAACCGTATGTTTCTTGGTAGAGGCTCTACAGACTGAGCTAAACCGGTCCCTTTAAAAGAAGTGATAATACAATCGTCTCTTCTGTTTGTGGGTGAAAGGCTGTCGAAGCAATATGAGAGCTCCACACACCTACCATCAGCTACCCACTTTACCACAACAGATCCAAGCTGTGTTACTTATGTGCTGCAGTTGGTGAAGGTCAGTATCGAACCCGGAACCGTATGGTTCCTTGGTAGAGGCTCTACAGACTGAGCTAAACCGGTCCTTTAAAAGAGGTGATAATACAATCGTCTCTTCTGTTTGTGGGTGAAAGGCTGTTCGAAGCAATATGAGAGCTCCACACTACCATCAGCTACCCACTTTACCACACAGATCCAAGCTGTGTTACTTATGTGCTGCAGTTGG
>CM042166.1:16191330-16201330 GCA_023376005.1 Doryteuthis pealeii | reverse complement strand
AAATATTTATCAAAATCAAATGTTTAATATCAATATGCAAATTAGCCTTCTCGTTTACACTGTAAACCGCTATTTTGTTATATATATATATATATATATATATATATTGCATGTTATTAGTGTGTAAAGGCCAACAGTATTAATAATATTTCTCTGAATGTTTGAGATGAGGCTTGAAGATTAGTATTATCTGTGTTATTCGGACTATTGCCCCCATCTTCATTGTTATTTGTACAACGTTTCGGCCGATATACCCTCCGGCCTTCTTCAGGTATTTCTTGTCGGACTCGGGAACTTTCTCCCGAATACGACAAGAAAGTTCCCGAGTTCGAAAAGAAGGTTCCCGAGTCCGACAAGAAATACCTGAAGAAGACCGGAGGATATATCGGCCGAAACGTTGTACAAATAACAATGAAAATGGGGACAATAGTCCGAATAACACAGATAATACTAGTATTAATGATGTAAAACACTTTTTTTTTTATTGATAATTGAAGTTTAAATAAAAATAAAATAATGGAGAATGTGACGTAAATAACAAAGGGAATAGTAGTAACATAGTTTCGGTTAGAGACAGATAAACACACAATCTCCATTATAATAAGATATAAGATTTAATTATACAACATACAAAGAGGGCACATAGTTCTCGTCACAAACTATTTATATAAATATGTTCAGCTCTATCTGTTTATCTAGGTCGGTTCACATCTATCTATCTATCTATCTATCTATCTATCTATCTATCTATCTATTTAAATCTGTCCATATCGATCTATCTGTTTATTTATCTATCTGCCGAATTTTGACGTTATCAAAATATTGCAAAACTTTTGACTCACCCTGGTAGATAAAGCAAGCAACGGGTCGGCTGACAAAGTAAAAAGAACTAAATAACATCTCCTCCAAATGACACAGCCGAATAGCAGTAAACAAGAGATATTGTTTCAAGATATTTCTATCAACGCTTTTAAACACATAAATTATTGAAGTGAATTAACAACTAAAGAACGTCATAAAAGCAAGCGTGAAGTAAATCAAACTAGCCGACATCAAGAGCGGTGGGTGCAGAGTGGCATAAACAAAATAAAAAGATTGGTTAATATTTTTACGGCATGTCATAGCTTGTTGGGTTATTTTATGCCGAATACATTGTTTTATTCATTCTTGTTGGGTATTCAAAACTTTTTTCAAACAAATTTTCAAAAACTTTGTTTAATACTCATTTTTTTCTATTTAACCCATAGATGATACCCTAACAGGTACTACCACTTCAGGTTAGAATGGACCTGGGAGTAATGGCATTGAAGGGGAAATCCATACTCCCCAGAGTTCCAGAATTGGAACCTCACCACTAAATGCAGTTTAACATCATACCCAGGACACTAAGACCCTCGGCCTCCGCCTTCTAGCACATATATAAAAAGAGTTGTGGGTTTGCTACGTGAGCAATACAATCGGGACAATCGTATAGGTGCTCGGGACGCTACTAGCCGGTTGATCGGAGGGGGCCTCTCTGACTGCCCGTCAAGCCTAAGTAAGGTTCAAAGTGGAGTGTTTTATATCATAGACTACTCAGCCACCAGCATTCTTCCTTAAACATTATGGGTTGCCACTCACGATCAGCAGGAGGAGCCGATTACGTCTCTGCAAACGTGTAGTCGGTGTATTCTACAACCCTAGCTGACAGGGTTTGTATATTATGTAGACAACGTATAAAATGGCAGGAAGTTCTGATTTTATTTAGAAAATATTCTTTTTTCTTTTTTTGATTATCATAAAATTTTATGGAGACTTAAATTTTTTCAACCAACTTTTAAAAATATTTCTCCGAATTTTTGAGATGAGGCTTGATAGTTTGTAGTATTTGTATTATTCAGACTATTGTCCTCATCTTCATTGCTATCTGTACAACGTTTCGGTCGATGTGCCCTCCGGTCTTCTTCAGGTATTTCTTGTCAAACTCAGGAGCCTTTTCGAACTCGGGAGCTTTCTCGAATTCAGGAACCTTCTTTTCGAACTCTGGAACATTCTTGTCGTAATCGGGAGCAATCGCGGAAACTTGAATCCAACCGATTTTGCTAGATAATATTTCAGAGTAACCGTAGTGTAGATATGTATTTTCGCAACACCTCCGTTACGAGCAGGATGCGACACAAGGTCAACTTTCAAGCGAAGTTTAACAGGTGTGCATTCAGATTTTTCCTTCTCCTAGATCGGTCGCCACACCAAGGTTAAAGAGTTCAGTCGCTCTTACTATTTACCCATAGGAAGAATAATGGGATACCTACCTTTCCCAAGGATATTAACGTTATGTGAAATGCAAACAGCCTCGTCTAGAATTTGAATTCGGGTATGCCTACGATGATAACCGTCACAGCAAGTAAGGGTCAAAGTGGACTACCATGGACTACCCAGCCACCAGGATTCTTCCTTAAACATCATGGTTCGCCTCCCACGGCCAGCAGAAATAGGCAATTATAACTCTGCAAAGGTGCTGTCGGTGTATTCTACAGCCATAGCTGACAGGACTTGTATAACATATAGACAGGTATTTGCGCTATGTGAAATACAAACAGTTGAACTCGGGTGGTGGGGTCCATATGTCTTTTAAAATTTGAAATTTAAAAAAAAATTAAATTTCATTCTCAATATTTTTTATTACACTTCATTTAAATAACTCAGGTTTCACTTCATATAAAAGGATAACATAAGTAAGTAAAATCGTCGGGGGGGGGCTAAAGTCGGTATCAGCCAATCAGCGAGGGAGTCTATCCCCTTTTCACTAGCGCTAGACCAAAGAGATTATTTTTTTGCGTTTGAGGTGGAGCGCCACACCTATCATCAGCTCCTTACTTTACCGCACAGATCACTGTGCTACTCATACGCTGAGTTGGCGAGGGCCGGTATCGAACTAGGAACCTTGTGGTTTCTAGCCGAACGCTTTACCGAATGAGCTAACCCGGAAAAAAGTTGGGGTTCACATTATAATCAAGTAAATACATTAACAGATGCAACCATAATTTTGCTTTTTTTACTTAAAAAAAAAGAAGAGTTTTGATGCAGAGGAATATAAATGTGTTGCACTTTTTTTACTTTTTTTTTAAAGAGTTCTGATGCCGGGAAAAACAAATGTGTAGCACTTTAAAAAAAAACTTTTTTTAAAAAAAGATGTGGTGGGTTTGGTTTGTTTTACGGCATATCAACCTCAGTGGTTCATTTAATGCCGATAAAGTTTTAAAATAAATTAATTCTTAATGGATACACATTTTTTTTTATAAATACATTTTTCCATTTAACCCATAGATGGGACCCTAACAGGTACTACCACTTCGGGCCAGAGTGGACCATTTTTAAAAAGAGTTCTGATGCCAGGGAATACACATATGTAGCAACGAATGATGCTGGAAGTTCAAGGAGGAGTTTCAATGCTGACAGTTCGAAGTAAGATTTCCTACGACGATAACCATTACACTAGAAGTGCCCCCAATAGTAGTGAAAGTGGTGTTGTGTCAATTCAAATTCATATTATAAACTCTAGAACCCTGCCTGGCTTCCCTGTTTGTTTTTGTCATGTCTATTGAGTGGAAAACGCTAAGTTAGCACTGACTGTTTCTAAGACATCAAAAGACCACCAAGGGGGTCCGATTGAGGGCATTAAGGGGGGTGAGGATCTGTTCGTTTGATTGCAAAATCAAAGTAAGCAGATTAATCGTGAATGACTTCATTTCCCAAACGTTTATAACCTACATTCATGAAAGTGCGTATCAAATTAGTTTTTTTAATCTATAATAATAATTTAGGTTATTTATTCACTTGCCCTTAGAAAACCTCTAATTATGATTGGCTGTCTCTTACTCACACTACTGTTGGATCCCCAAGTCTGGTGGCTATCAGTCTGTTACATATTGAATAGGCATAGCCTATCATTTTTCTAAGGAAGTGTAGTATATATATATTTTTTTAGATTAACGGTTGGTTAGTTGATTGTCTTGTTTTACGGCATATTAACCCTTTTCGGGTCGTTTAACTCCGAATCAAGAATTATATTCTGATATGTGATTACTTACAGTACCTGCTGTTGCTTAAATGGTCACCCATCAAAGCAATGAACAGGCACATCGCTGTTTAACTTCGATGATCTAACGCGAACCGGTGCTTTCACCGTGACTTGATCGTGAGCAGATTAACGGTAACACGGTGGAGTTAAATCGACAGGTCTTGAATCTAAGTTCATTTGGAACGGGGCTCTTATTGGCTCAGAGTGTCACGTGACCAGGCGATCCTGGAGGAAAGTAGAATTGGAATTATTTGGTGGTCAGACGTGCCTCTCCGTCTGCTTTTGTTGATTCTCCCTACGCGCGCGTGTGCGGCAAAGAATGTATCGGGAATCGAGGGTAATAAACGTGTATACACAAGAATATGTCTCCGTGTTTCTATTATTAAAGAACGGAAAATGAAACCCTAAACAAGAGAGATACTCGGCACGATACTAGTAAGAAACCCCGATACGACCCGATGGAATTTAGGGGAACAGAAACACGTTAGAAGAAATCTAAGAAAAGGACTACACAACAAGTCTACTGAACTCTGCTAATCAAACCAAACTACACAACCTTTATATTCATAATCATCATCATGTCGTGCAGGCAGCACGGATATCCATGACAATCCCTCGCCAACCTCCCCTATCATTCATCGCCCCTGGGAATTCTCCCGCGCAACAGCCAGCATATTCACATAGTTGATCAATGTAGGTCCTTGCTGGGCGGTCCACATTAGCATGTCCATGTGTTGGCTTCCGCAGGAGAACGTCGCTTATGAGCTCGTCCCTGCTTCTCCAGCAGTGTTCTGCATGCCTAGTCCATCTCACTCGGATGGTTTGTGAGATAGGGGACAGGTGGCCATACAGCTGCTTCCTTGTTGGATGCTGTTTCCACGACTTGTTCAAGACTGCACGCAGCATTCTTGTGCAGCTCCCATCTAGCTTATTCTCAAGGCGCCGCGTTAGGGTCCATGTGGTGCATCCATACAGCAGTACTGATATGACTACAGCCTGGAAGAAATGTCGCTTTAGCTTGTCAGTGAGATCGGATTTCCATATGACTGTCGCTTTAGCTTGTCAGTGAGATCGGATTTATGCTGATACTGTTGTCCAAATCAGGGATGTGGAGTCGAAGTCGTGGAGTCGAAGTCGGAGTCAGAAGCAAGCAACCAACCAAGCAACAGGAATAAAATTAAAAAAGTAGAAGACAAAATTGAATAATACCAAATTTTCTTGGCATTTTTTTACCTGTATGATGGGATATTTCAAAGTTCATTATCTATTCATCTAAAAACTAATTCTATTCAATTTAAGTCGTATTATTATTATAATTGATTGGTTTGGTTTGTTTTGTTTTACAGCATATCAACCTCAGTGGGTCATTTAATGCCGATAAAGTTTTGAAATAAATTAATTCTTAATGGATAATACAATTTTTTTATGAATACATTTTTCTATTTAACTCATACATAGGACCCTAACAGGTACTAACACTCCGGGTCAGAGTAGACCAGGGAGCAATGGTGATGAAGGGATGCTCCACATTCCCCAAACCTCCAGAACTGGAACCTCACCATCAGATACAGTTTAACGTCATTCCCAGGACATGTAGACCCGCAGCCACCGCCTTATAGCACCTATATGATAAAAAGAGATTGGGGCTTGCCATAAGGGCAATAGGGTTGGGGCAATCATATAGGTGCTAGGGCTTGACATGACCAGCCGGTTGATCGGAGGGGGCCTCTCCGACCGCCCGTCTAGCCCAAGATAGGGCCAAAGTGGAGTATTGCAAATCATGAACTGCTCATCCACCTGGGTTCTATCCTTAAGCATCACGGGTCGCCACCCACGGCCAACAGGTGGCCCCATTGGGGGAATCTTACCCCTCTGCAGAGGTGCAGTCGGTGCATTCTAACGCCCCAGCCGACAGGGCTGTATTATAATTGAGTCCTTCTGTTCAATTATAATGAATTAACTATAAACCCGTATCAACCAGAGGAGGAAATCAACCCAGAAGAAGATGGCCAGTCGGTGAAATAGAATCCTTCTAAGAACATCTCCCCTCCTCGCTATTTATATACCCGATACAAAAGGGGTATATAACATGAAGGCGCGTGGGCTAGTGGTTAAAGTTGTGGAAAATGGACTCGTCGATTCGAGTTCAATTCCTAGACGAAGCTGTTGGTATTTCACTTAGCGCTAATACTCTTGGGAAAGGTATGCATCCATATATTCTCCGTCCAATTATGGGTTAAATATTAGGGCAGACTGGGCCCTTCAGCCTTGGGTAGGTAACCAGTCTAGGAGAGGGGTAACTCTGAATTCAAAATTCCCTCCAGCTATGGGTTAAATAGTAGGGCAGACTGGGCCCTTCATCCTTGGGTAGGTAACCAGTCTAGGAGAGGGATAACTCTGAATTGAAAATTCCCTCCAGTTATGGGTTAAATAGTAGGGCAGACTGGGCCCTTTAGCCTTGGGTAGGTAACCAGTCTAGGAGAGGGATAACTCTGAATTCAAAATTCCTGAGGTCGGTCGTTGATTGGGTTCGTGGCAACCCTTGATGCACCAATTCTTTCTTATCGACTGTGCCAAAAAGTGTGGATGGTCCAACACAAGCCTTCACCGCTATAAACAAATCACTGTATGGATGTCCATTGTATGAACACTCATACGTCGAAATCGACGAGAGAGTTCATCATATAACATTATGACTGGGCCCTAGCATCCAGGGGCTACTTTCCACACACCAAATTTTTACCATTTGTAATATTTTTAACTAGCAGGACATGTGGATTGAAACAGAATAGAGTTATCGCTTCCGCACGTTCACCCCTCTATATTTTCCTCAACTCTCTCTCTCTCTCTCTCTCTCTCTCTCTCTTTCTTTCTTTCTTTATTTCTTTCTAATCTTATTTTTTCTGTTTAGCGTGTCTTTTTTCTTCACTTTATTTTTTAATAATAAAAACAGAATGGTCCATTATTTAGCGGAGTTGACGACGCACTTAAGAAATTAAAATTTTGTTTCTTTGTTTTGGGATTCCTTTTTTTTTTGTGTTGCTATTGGTGATAAATGAAATCATTATGCTAACGACTAATAACTGTTGAATATTCATAGTAACTAGCAGGACCTGTGGATATACCACAGTATGATAATTTAATAATTACAACGTTTGATATGTTTACTTAAGAGCTATTACTAAATAGTTCAATACGTAAAAGATATAATCTTGGTTTAACTCTCTCACTCTTTTTATCTTTCTTTCCTTCTTATTATCTTTACATTAAGTTCAATTGAAGCAGATTAGCGTTATCGCTTCGATGCGCTCACCACCTTTCTCTATGTTTCCCTTTCTTTCTTTCTTTCTTTCTTTCTTATAACATTTTTTCTGTGTAGCACGCCATTTTTTACTTCTCTTTTTTTATAATAAAAATGGAACGGTCCATTATTTAGCTGAGGTGACGACACTCATCAGAAATAAGATAATCAACATTAGATACCCAGAATTTACATCTTTGCATTTAATCTTGGACGATTTGGATGGTCTCATTTTTAAACAGAGGGTTTTTAACCCGAGGGTGTTGCAAGATGATAACGATCAGAAGATTAAGGAACAAGAGCATCACACACACACACACACACACACACACACACTCACACACAGATATATATATATATATATATATATATATATATATATATAAAGTGTTATGGGTCTAACGGGAGAAAATTAAATATTTTATAAAAAAGAAGGTCCGTAAAATGGAATACGTTTATTTAAAAAAATTAATAAAAAAAAAAATTTTTCAATTAAAAAAATTTTTTTAAATTCTTTTTTTTTAAATAATAAATAATAACAACTTTAAAATAATAAAAATTAAAAAAATAACGTAATCCATTTGGCGGGCCTTTTTTATAATATATATATATATATATATATATATAAATTCAAGCATTCCAGCGTGTGTTTGTACCCCCTATTCTCTTCCAACGGTTTTTTTATCCCTTCTTTTTTTCATATATTTATATATATTTTCATTTATTTATTTTATATGCTCGTTGATGATGACCCTTCTACTAAGGCGTCGAAACAGATTCTGTCAGCAGATAATAATTACTAATTGTTTTTTCAAAATGTTAAATTCATTCTGTCGGATTAATTTCCATTTATTTACACATATATATATATATATATATATATAATATATGTGTGTGTATGTGTATAGATAAAAGGATATGAAAACACACAATGCTGTTAAAATGAAAATATTTTATATCATATTCATAGCTAATATTGAACAATATTTCGATTCATAAAAATCATCATCAGAGCTTGTTTTTAATCCGGACTCAGAGAGAAGCAGAAAATAATTTAAATTCAAAACAGCTTCTTTCTCGATGAGTCCGGATTAACATTTTAACAGCATTGTGTGTTTTCATATCCTTTTATCTATACTTATACCATCGGATTCATTTCCTTACTCTTAACTTTATATATATATATATATATATATATATATATATAACTTTTTGTATTTTGCTTTGGTGTGGTATGCAGCGGTAGGAGAACCGATGTGAGCGGTTTAAAGTAGGTAAATAGTTAAAAAATTTAAAAAAATCTGACTTCTGCTAATTAAGAACGCGGACTCATCAACTTAACTGACGAGGCAACGTATCGGCCTCCATTTGAATTTGTCCTTTGTTTTTGCGCACGGAAGATAATCGCATGAACGACAGTTTTGAGCAAATTGTCCAGGGCCACACATTCGGCTTTTCCCGACAAATGTCGTCGTCGACCCACAGGGAAGCTTTCAACAGTGTGAGCGGCGCCTACGTGGCCCATAAAGAAATGTTAAAATGGAGCGAAAGAAAACTAATAAACTCTGGTTGAGTTCCGACATTCACAAAATAGGAAGTAAAATGACTGCACGTTGAGACTCACACGAAGAGAGAGAGAGAGAGAGAGAGAGAGAGAGAGAGAGAGAGAGAGAGAGAGAGAGAGAGAGAGAGAGAGAGAGTAAATGGGGTGGGGGGAGTGACGTTTAAGTGTCGTAATTGTCTCAAGACAATATAGTCTCACAGATCCATTATTGCTGAATATCCTCACTGGATGCCCCATAAAAATCCCCACGTAAAGAAAGAACTCGTGTTAATCCGGCCTGGTGGGAGGCCAGGAAAATATTTTTTTTGTCTAAAGACAATCCGGTTTGGTTTGGTTTGTTTTGTTTTACGGCATAACAACCTCAGTGGGTCATTTTATGCCGACAAAGTTTTTAAAATAAATTCATTCTTAATGGATGTTCAATTTTTTTTGTAAACACATTTTTTTATTTAACCCATAGATGGGACCCTAACAGGTATTACCACTCCGAGTCAGAGTGGGCCCGGGAGCAATGGTGATGAAGGGGTGCTCCACATTGCCCAGACCCCCAGAACTGGAAATTCCCCATCAGATACAGTTTAAAATCATGCCCAGAACATGAAGACCCTCAGCCACCGCCTTCTACTTGCATTTGAACTTGTGTTAATCCGGTCAGTCGGGTGCCCAGGAAAATGATTTTCTTAGCAAGCTGGTCTTGCAGATTAATTTTCACTGAATAGCGAGTTCGATCCTCGCTGGATGCCCCCCCAAAAAACCAACAATAAAAAGTACTTGTGTTTATCCGGCCAAGTGAAAGGTCAGGAAACTAACTTTTTCGTCACCCGGTGACTAAGAGTTGCAAGACCATCGTTTGCTATCCCGGTTTTGCATAGGTAATAGTAAGGAGATTGAATACTGATTTTCAAGGAGGCAACAACTATACACTTCTAATGCCACCTAATAACAAAAAGATTGTCCAAATCTTTTAAAGGCTAGTCCATATATTTTCCATACTTATTTATTATTATGATATAAATAGATAGATGCATACATAAATGAATGAATGAATGAATGATGTATATCGGCATTGCAGTCC
>CM042166.1:16181330-16186330 GCA_023376005.1 Doryteuthis pealeii | reverse complement strand
AGTTTTAAACACATCTAGCGAGGGAGTCTGTCCCATTTTCACATCAAAGCCAATGCTTCTTGCTGAAAAAGAATGAAAATAATGTAAAAGAGTAAAGTCGGCGGAGGTTTTGTTTTGGGAATAGCAATCAAAAGTTGTCTGTGGCTAAATACTGACAGCAACAATAGTCGCAAATTTACATCAGAGCTTCTTTTTGTCCTCAAAAAAAAAAAATAAATAAAAGAAAAGAAAAAAAGAAAGAAAATTACCCAACCCGTCGACCACTGGTAGGATGTGACACAAGGTTGGGACATCCAGCGAGGATTGCTATTCAGTAGTAATGGATCTGCGAGATTAGCTTGCTAACCATTACACTACGACGAGACGCCCTTTTAACCAACCAGTTTGCCACAGGTAGAAGTATGGATTGAACTCGCTATTCAGTAGTAATAGATATGCGAGACTAGCTTGCTAGCCATTACACCACGACGGGAAAACCTTTTTTGTCTTTAATAACAACACTTTTCTCCCCTAATCGTATCATTAATAGATTTGCAGATAATAAGGAAACGTGAAGCCCATATATATTATATTTAGTTTAGGGAGTGTTACGCCCATCATAGATGTCTATATAGGTAGGTAATAATAATAATAATAATAATAATAATAATAATAGCGGATATTTTATAGGTCAGTGCGTTGTCAAGACTCATCTTATTATAATGGAGATTGTGTGTTTTTCTGTCTGTAACTGAAACTATATTACTACTCAAGTCACAATTCCCTTAGTTATTTATATCACATTCTCAATGATTTTATTTTTATTTAAACCTCAATTATTAATAAAATCGTTTTACATTATTAATACTGTTAACCATATCTACATACTAATAGCATGCAATTATATTTATATGTACAACAAAATAGCGGTTTACAGTGTGAATGGGAAGGCTAATTTGCATATTAATATTAAAAAATCGAATTTAATAAATATGTACTTAGTATTATTGATTTCTAAATGTTTGGTTTTATTATAATGAATATAAGCAAACATTTCTTCAATGAATCTTAAATGAAATCCGTTAACAAGAAAAAATAACTGTCATTTTATTCTTCACTTCCTCTGTTAACTAAATACTTAAATTTGAAAAAAATAACAATGAAAGACAAGAGTGATGGAAGAGTAAGTTTCAGTTGTTCTATTTTTCGATTATACCCCTCTGTTTCTAATCTTTTCATCTGTATTCTTATTTAGTTTCATTAGCCTTTCTAATTTAATATAATATATTATTACATTAAAACTTAAATACTTGCACCCGGAGGGTGCATATATTTGCTAGTAAATAGAAAGATGGATGGGAAAAAAATCGACCACAAAATAAATGTCGACGAAGAAATGAAAAAAGGTAACCCTGTTTGAATTGAGCTCTAATAGATAAAGACGGATAAATATCTGTGTGTATTGTTGAGAAAGCGTGTGGGTCGTACAAGCAGCTGAGTGACAGTAAGACTCATCTGGACTCCAGAATTATATATAAGTATTCTTGCTGAATTTAACACTGCTGTGGTCTGGATAGTCAGAATGGTTTCTGTTGTGCCTCAGACCTCCAGTGCCCCTCATTATCTCTGTCTCTCGGTCTGTCTGTCTGTCTCTCTCTTTCTCTCTCTCTCTCTCTCTCTACAAAGTAGCACCCCACGACGAAACAGCTATATGGCCACCTGCCCCCCATCTCACAAACCATTCGAGTGAGACGGACAAGACATGCCGGGCACTGCTGGAGAAGCAAGGATGAGCTCATAAGTGACGTTCTCCTGTGGAAGCCAACACAAGGACATGCTAGTGTGGGCCGCCCAGCAAGGACCTACATTGACCAACTAAGCAAAGATACAGGTTGCTGCGCAGAGGACCTCCCTGGGAAAATGAATGATAGGAAAGGTTGGCGAGAGATTGTCATGGATATCCGTGCTAATAGCGCGACATGATGATGATGATATATATATATATATATATATATATATATATGTGTGTGTGTGTGTGTGTGTGTGTGTATATGTTGCCATCCTTCCGTCTACAAAAGACGATGGCGTACTGTCCCCTTTTTTTTGTCTGCAACTGTGTGAGTGGCTGAACAGACCAATTTTTGAATGGCAATCTCTGGAACAGTGACGCAAACAAACAGTGATGCTTGCTGGAGTTGCTGTTGTCTCTCCTTCCTTCTGGCTCTCTTTTCTGTGACGACTTCTTTCCTCTCTTTTTCACTCCTTTTCGTACTTTGTTAGACGATGAGGCATCTCGCATCTAAGGACCTCCTTAGCGTATTGAGTACTTTTTACATATATAACTTAGCAAACTCCTTTTTTCTTTTGTCTACTGCATATGATAATTATTTGTGCTTGTCTTTACTTTCATTTTTCCTCAGGTATCAGTTTGAAATTTTTTAAATTTTATTTTGAAAAACTGAGTTATCTGCTTTTTTTCCCACATCGGTAGAGTTTAGAAGTAAAAAATAATATATATATATATATATATATATATATATATATATATATATAAATGGAAAAGTTGACTTACCGGTGAATTTAGTCACGATGGTTAGTAAGTGTCGAATTCAGGTGGGTAAGTCAGCGATATAGCAAATACAAAGTGCTCAATACTAAGTAGAGCAAATTTCTTGTACCCACTTCATAATATATATATATATATATATATATATATATATATATATATATATATATAAGTGTATTTTGGCAGCACTTTTTCTTTTAAACGTGTTGTGTTAAACTGTACAGACAATTCTTGTCGGACGAGTTTTTGTTCGATTCTTCCTAATTTCTGGCCATCTTTTTGGTGTCAGGGTGGAACTGGTGTAACACACACACACACACACACACACACACACACACACACACACACATATATATATATAATATATATATATATATATATATATAAGAAATATATTTTCATAAACAGGTGAATAATTTCCTATATTTTCGTGAAAATTTGACTGTTAGTTGATTTTTCATAGATTAAAAAAAAAGCCGTTAATCATAACTTGCTTTTGGTTATGTTAAATTTCCATTGGTGCAAAATGTAAAAAATGTTTTCGTTCATATTTCGTTCATATTTTTCATTATTTCAGTAAACGGAAATTCTTTTTTACATAATCATATATATATTTTATGTTTTTACATACAAATAAAATATTATGTTTTTACATACAAATAAAATACGGAAGACTGAATGATAATTCAAGATCAGGTTGTTTGAAAATTAACAAGGTTTTATTTAACACAGGGTAGAGAATGCTTCTACCCTAAAAGTGCTCACACGTGTTGTAAGCTGAGTCCACTCAATCCGAAACGCCAAACCAAAAAGTAACATGGCGGAAACCACGTGACTTGATTGTAATAGATTGGTTTGGTTTGTTTTGTTTTACGGCATATCAACCTCAGTGGGTCATTTAATGCCGATAAAGTTTTGAAATAAATCAATTCTTAATGGATAATACAATTTTTTTATAAATACATTTTTCTATTTAGCCCATAGATGGGACCCTAACAGGTACTACCACTCCGGGTCAGAGTGGACCAGGGAGCAATGGTGATGAATGGGGTGCTCCACATTCCCCAAACCTCCAAAACTGGAACCTCACCATCAGATAGAGTTTAACGTCATTCCCAGGACATGTAGACCCGCAGCCACCGCCTTCTAGTACCCATATGATAAAAAGGGGTTGGGGCTTGCCATAAGGGCAATAGGGTTGGGAAAAATCATATAGGTGCTAGGGCTTGACGTGACCAGCCGATTGATCGGAGGAGGCCTCTCCGACCGCCCGTCTAGCCCAAGATAGGGCCAAAGTGGAGTATTGCATGTTATGAACTGCTCATCCACCTGGACTCTATCCTTAAGCATCACGGGTCGCCACCCACGGCCAACCGGTGGTCCCATTGGGGGAGTCTTTCCCCTCTGCAGAGGTGCAGTCGGTGCATTCTAACGCCCCGGCCGACAGGACGGTTGATTGTAATAGAGGAAGATAATTAAATAGATATGCACTCATACTTTTAATGAAATAGATAAATACTCCGCACACGTTTTATTCTAGTTATTTATTTCTATCTTTAAAAGAAAATAAAGAAAATCCACTCAACTTACCCCCACCTTAACAAAACGAAACCATACAACTCGCTCAGGTCGCCGTCTTTTTACTCCCCCTAAAGCATTTAAGTTATTCAATTTTTTATTTTTTAAAATTTTTTATTTAAAAAAAAATATTTTAGCATTTAAACTTTAAACAAGGAATTTCAGAAATTAAACTGAAGTTGTTTCATCGTACGGTTTAGCATACAAAAAGTGATAGAAGAATCGAACGATTTAATACTATTCAATTTCTTTAAAATTTAGAATACAAATCAGTTAGATGATTGTAAATAAGAATGGGAGAAAAGGTGTATATATATATCTTATCTTATCTTATTATTATAATGGAGATTGTGGGTTTGTCTGTCTGTAACCGAAACTATATTACTAAGTCACAATTCTCTTATGTTATTTACATCACATTCCCCGAGATTTTATTTTTATTTAAAACTCAATTATCAATAAAATTGTTTTACATCATTAAGACTGTTGATCATATCTACATACTAATAACATGCTATTGTATTTATATATACAATAAAATAACGGTTTACAGTGTGAATGGGAAGGCTAATTTGAATATTGATCTTAAAAATTTGATTTTAATAAATATATGCTTAGTATTATTGATTTCTAATTGTTTGGTTTTATCTTATTGAATATGAGCAAAAATCTCGGGGATAAATCTTAAAAGAAATTCATTAACAAGAAGAAATAACTGTAATATTATCCTTTACTTCCTAATTTAACTAAATAGTTAAATTAGGAAAATTTACCAATGAAAAACGGGAGTAATGGAAAATGATTTAGTTTAGAGTTAGTTTCAAAGTTGTTCTATTTTTCGATTATGCTCCCCTCTGTTTCAAATCTTTTTATCTGC
>CM042166.1:16173830-16176330 GCA_023376005.1 Doryteuthis pealeii | reverse complement strand
GCTGAAAATAGAGGAAAAGCAAATTTAAATGATATTTCGCCTCGGTATTATGCGAAGCTTTGTCAGATTTGTCGTTTTATCCACTTTTTATTCTATTTCTAACCATATTGTGTCGGATTTACTCAATCCTCTACTCCTCATATATATATATATATATATATATATATATATATATATATATATATATATATATATATGTGTGTGTGTGTGTGTGTGTGTGTGTGTGTGTGCGCGCGTGCACGCCTGCGTGCTAATCCTGAAGACCTGTGGAGTGTAGATTACCCATTCATTCACATTACGCCATTTTCCTCTCTGTCCCGGAGTTGTAGTAACTGGTAGTGTTCCATTGATGGGTTAAATAGTCCAGTTTGAAAATCATTCTTATTCAACAGGAATACTTGAGGCCATATTACAGTAAATTGTTTGTATTAAGAATAATTACTTGTTGTTATATTTGTTTACTAATGATTATTATTATTAGTTACTTGAAAACCATATAACTGTGTTCAAACAAATGACTATTGTGAATAAATATTATCAATGATATTCAATATTAACAATTATTCATTATTATTACTAGTACAAAATAAAAAAACGCCCACCGGGCGATGTAAAATATATTTTTGAAACATATTGCCTGAGGGGTGGGAGTTAAAAATTCAATGTCAGCGAGTTTGTACCCTAAGTAAGTAAAATCATCAAATTCATTAAATGATTAAAAAATAAAACAATTTGAAATGTAAATATGTATTAAAATAAAACAAATTATATATAGATATATAATACCAGTCATGTATTTATTAAAACTTGTTTTAAAAAACAATGAGGACTGTCTAATGTTGCATGTTCAAATTTTGAGTGTATTTATTCTATGTTATGACGATTTGGGGTAATGTGGCGTAAGCAGTGATGTAATTTTTGTTACAGACAAAAACCGGAAGCGAATCTCCATTATTATTATTATTATTATTATTATTATTATTATTATTATTAAAGTTTTTTTATACCCACCTATGCTTTTGTTTCACTGGAGGCTGAGTGACAGCAAGTCTCCTCTGGTTTCCAGGACTCTTCTAAGTATTTTAATTCTGATTTTAAAAGTGCTGTTTTTGGGATAGTCTCGATTCTTCTTCGGATTTCCAATTCCTCAAGGCTCTTTTCCAAACCCTTGGGGGTCGTTTCCAGGACCCCAAATACAATTGATACGACATGATTGCCTCCATGTTCTACATTTTTCTGTTTCATCTCTCTGGACAAGTCCAAGTATTTGTCTATTTCTTTCGTTTTCTTTCACCTTTTCTCTGTCATCCACCGGGACGACAAAATCCACGCGATGACTGGTTTTCTTCTTTTCAATTAATACTCTATTTAGTCTTTTAACCGGGATTACGTGATCCGTCTGTATCGCAAAGTCTCAAAGGATTTTATGCGCCTTATTCTCTGGGACAGATTCCGGTTTGTGTATATAGCATTTAGTAGCATGGTGAAAATTGAATTTCTTGCACAATCAAATTCATTATTATTACAAACAATTATTCAATAAATACATAAAAAATAACATAATGAATTCATAACAATCGATGTAAGTCACTAAAATAAATTAACAAAATATTGGAGTAAACATTTTGTGGTTACATATATATATATATTATGGGCCGGGTTAGTTCAGTTGGTAGAGTGTTCAGCTAGAAACCAAAAGGTCCCTAGTTCGATACTGGTCCTCGCCAACTCAGCGTATGAGTAGTAAAGGGATCTGTGCGGTAAAGTAAGGAGCTGATGGTAGGTGTGGCGCTCCACCCCAGACACTAAAAACAATCTCCTTGGTTTGGCGCTAGTGAAAAGGGAATAGACTGATTGGCTGATACCGACTTTAGGTCGCCCCGACCACTTTATACATATATACTTTAAAACGCTGACTAACGTCGGCTTCTAAATTTAAAACTGCGTAACTTAAATTTTCCCGAAAATTCTTGGAAACTAATTTTAATGTATGGAAAATTTCTTTTACATCGGCGTCCTCATTTATACTACATGATGTGTGTGTGGTTTTTTTAAATTTAAATTTTAATTTTTTATTTGTTTTATTTGTTTTATTTAGATTTTAATTAATGGAAAATACCTTATTTAATAAAAAAAAGACCCCACACACATCGCGTGGTATAAATAGGGACGCCGACGTAAAATAAATTTTCCATTCATTAAAATTAGTTTCCGATATATATATATATATATATATAATATATATATATATATATATATAATGAAATATTAGATTTTTGGATTACTTTTAAGATTTATCCCCGAGATTTTTGCTCAGATTCGTTAAGAGAAAACCAAACAATTAGAAATCAATAATACTAAGCATATATTTATCAAAATCAAATTCTTAATATCAATATGCAAATTAACCTTCTCGTTCACACTGTAAATCGCTATTTTGTTGAAGATATAAATATACTTGCATCTTATTAGTATATAGATTAATCCAACAGCATTAATA
>CM042166.1:16163830-16171330 GCA_023376005.1 Doryteuthis pealeii | reverse complement strand
TTCTTCTTCTTCTTCTTCTTCTTCTTCTTCTTCTTCTTCTTCTTCTTCTTCTTCTTCTTCTTCTTCTTCTTCTTCATTTTTTTTCGTTGTTTTCTTTTTTGTTTTTTCCATTTTCAATTTTATTCATAGTCACTTACATTTTCTTTATATATATTTATAGACTTTATATATATTTATATTCTTTATATATATTCTTTATATATATTTATAGTCACTTTCATTTTCTTTCATTTTCTTTCTATTATTGTCCTTATATATTTTCTTGTTCTTGTTCTTGTTCTTGTTCTTCATTTTGTTTGATCTATTTAAATCATTTCTTTTTGTCTTTTTCCATTTTAAATTTCTTATTTCTTCTTCATATTCATTTTCTCTTAATTCTTCTTTCTCTATTATAATCCTTATATATATATTCGCTTCTTCTTCTTCTTCTTCTTCTTCTTCTTTCTTCTTCTTCTTCTTCTTCTTCTTCTTCTTCTTCTTCTTCTTCTCTTCTTCTTTCTCTTCTTCACATCCATTTTCCTTTTCCTCTTCTTCATTTTCCCACCACCCCCATGAACGTTCACTCCCCCCTCATTTACCCCTCCCCAAACCAATCAACCACTGTCTTCCCACTTCCTTCTTCTTTTACGTTTAACAATTCACAGCCCAGTTGTTGTGCACTCTCCTTGGCCACGAAGACCTGACACCGTCTGCAAACATTGAATGAAGGTGAATCCTACCTTTTAACTCGCATGTCGCCTTCCTGTCTGCCCCGCGCTCTAGCATGGATTTGCTCCCCCCCCTAATTTTTATTTCGTGCCCCGAGGTAGACAGTGGGCAGCAACCATGTTGGTGACAAGTCGTAGCCAGTTGCCCCCAGTCAACAGAATGCATTTCTTTGGCATGCATTTCATTGCAAATCAGAAGAATAGCCATCGTTTTCCCAAAAGCAAGACACGGGAAACAAAGAAGGCCGACCGCCATTTTTGTTCGGTAACCTTATCGCTTGTGCAAACCACCGATACGGCGTTCCAAGCTTATAATTAAGGCCGGTTGTAATATAGAAACCAGTGTCTACCATTGGATAATGCTCGACTGAGGAAATATTGCAAAATAGACTAAAAATAAACGAAGAAACGAAAGCTACTAAATCACTTTTGGCAGCAACCGCTGTTTTAGAGGATTGAAAAAAAAATACGTGAAAGATTTCCGTTGAGGAAGAGCAAAATTACTGGGTAACTCCAAAATACTTCACATACAGGGGATGCACACAGACACAGGCACACACACAGATACACAAATACACAGATTACATACACTCGCAACACACACCAAACATATATATATATATAATATATATATATATATATATATATAGTGTGTGTGTGTGTGTGTGTGTGTGTGTGAGTGTGGTGATTTAAAAGTGGATGAAACATAAACAATTTCAATTCTATTAATATTCCCACTCTCTATGAATTTTTACGAAACTTCTCATAAGTTTTTTATGTTTTAAAAAAAAACAGAACTGATATATATATATCTATATCTCTATATCTATATCTATTATCTATATTATATATATAATATATATTGTGTGTGTGTGTATGTGTCATATATGTATATATATATATATATATATATGTGTGGTGTATGTGGTATATATATATATATATATATATATATATATATATACTTGTGCCTTGGTCCATGGTTAACGGATAAGAAGCAATCTACCCCAATAAATTAAATAAATGGACCAGTTCGAAGTTCTGTGAAGGCTCCTGATTACGACATGAAGTCTCCCGAGTTCGAGTCTATAAATTTAGGTGGTGAGTTGTAGCACACCTTATATATACAAATATGGAAGCGCGTGGTGTAATGGGTAAAGTCATGGGAAATGGACTCGTTGCCCCGAGTTCAAATCCTGGATGTAGTAATTGCATTTCACTTAGCGCTAATACCCTTAGGAAAGGTATGAATCCTACTTTCTCTCTCTCCCTCTCTAGCTATGGATAAAAAGTAGGGAAGATTGAGGCTCTTTAACCTTGGTTAGGCAACCAGTCTAGGAGAAGGAAAACTCTGAATTCAAACCTGTTAAACTACGCTTAAGAAATTGACCTTGTGTTGCATCCTGCTCGTGTGGAGGGGTCGGTATAATATATATATATATATATATATATATATATATATATTCCAACAAAAAGTTTGAATTAAAATCAGCTGTTCTCGGTCTAAAATTGACATTTTGGTAATTTAATGCCGGGCATTTTGATAAGCAAAGGACTTATCTTGCTTATAGTACCTGCTGTTACTTATGTAGTCACCCAGTTAAATATTGAACAGGTCCATCACTGCTTAACCGGTGCTTTCAGCGTGACTTGACCGTAATATACATAAATGAAAAACCAACTTGGTTTAGTTTCTTTGTTTAATGACATACCAACTTCCGTGGGTTATCTAAGGCCAAAGTGATCTTTGTAGAAGAATATTGTGGTACTAATTAACCTCTCTACCGGGGGATGAGGTTCATAACTTTTCCAAGGGTATTTGTCCGAAATTGAACGTAATAGCACGATTGGAGTTTGAAATCGCTTACTACAATGCTGTCGTTCAGCACGTTAGCCACTACGTCACGTTGACACCCCCCACCCTGCGAAAACCATCTTGTAAATTACAGCACTAAGTTGATACAACTTTTGCAATTTTAAAACATGGCGACTGATATGCTTTTTGTCAAAGGTTGGAATTTGAAAAAAAAAACAACAACTTTCAGTATTGCTTAATTCGTTCAAGATTTATTTTTAATTCAAAACTATTTTATAAACATTTAAAAATATATATTTGTGTTATTTTATTAAGATTATAATTTTAATCTGATTTTATATGACGGAGAGACATAGCTATTTCAACAAGAAAAGAAATTAACAACCATTGTTTTTAACATTGAGCATTCAATTGTATATTTCCCAACCCTATTGCCCTTATGGCAAGCCCCAACCCCCTTTTTATCATATAGGTGCTAGAAGGCGGTGGCTGCGGGTCTACATGTCCTGGGAGTGACGTTAAACTCTATCTGATGGTGAGGTTCCAGTTTTGGAGGTTTGGGGAATGTGGAGCACCCCTTCATCACCATTGATCCCTGGTCCACTCTGACCGGGAGTGGTAGTACCTATTAGGGTCCCATCTATGGGTTAAATAGAAAAATGTATTTATACAAAATTGTATTATCCATTAAGAATTGATTTATTTCAAAACTTTATCAGCATTAAATGACCCACTGAGGTTGATATGCCGTAAAACAAAACAAACAAGCAAACAAATCGTATAATTATTTGGCATATTCTTTATTTTTATCAATCTAAATAGATCAATTGAAAAAAAAAAATGTTTTATTGATTAAAAATGCTTAATTGACACCTTGATGACTTAGAAATAATTTTAATTAGGTTTTTGAGATATTTTATCATATATGACCAAATTTCTGGACTCTTAGCCAAGATGTCCTAATTTTACAAGATAGTTTTGCCATTGTTTACATCTATAAATATTATTTCTACAGGATTTCTGTGAATGGTAAAGGTGAACAATTCTTTATTTTGGAATACAAGTAGTCGTATTTTTTAGAAAAATAATCTTGAGTTATCTCATAAAAAAATAACTGAAAACTTGCTCTACAGCTGGATTTTAAGTTAAATAAACTGACCATGAATGTATCCCTTTCACTTGGAGAGTTTATATCACTTGAACTAATGTTTATATATATATATATATATAATATATTATATATATATAATATATATTATATATATATATTTACCCAACCCTCTCCGCACGAGCAGGATGCGACACAAGGTCAATTTCTTAAGCGGAGTTTAACAGGTTTGAATTCAGAGTTTTTCTTCCCTAGACTGGTCAGCTAGCCAAGATTAAAGAGTCCAGTCTGCCCTGCTATTTACCCATAGCTGGAAGGAGAATTGGATTCACACCTTTCCCAAGGGTATTAGCGTCATGTGAAATGCAAACAATTTTGTCCAGGAATTGAACTCGTCTCGATGTGTCCATTTCCTAAGACTCTAACACGCCTCCATAAAATTTATGTAGTTACATGTGAAAATATTTAAAAAGAAATTAGATAAACCAACACAAAAAATTCAATTCATTAGTAAAACTTTGGAACAAGTCATTGTGTCCCGATTACGCATTGGTCACACAAAACTAACGCACCCCTATATACAACAAAGAAGAACAACAACCACAGTGTGAAATATGTCAAACACCTTTGACTGTTAAACACTTATTCATGGAATGCAGGTTTTTTTGCCCACATCAGAAACCGATGTTTTAATGCAAACAATATGAAAGATCTATTTGAAAATGTCAACATGGAGGACATTCTGTCCTTTTTGAGGGAAATAAAATTATACCATAGAATATAGACATGAACTTAATCAATACCATACAACATGATTCCCAATGGTGCTAACACATTGTTAAAACCAATTGCTAAAATGTATAAATATAAATACACAACATGTATTACTTCCTAACCATGACATAACCCCGGACGGGTTGATATGCCGTTAAAATCAACCAACCAACCAACCAACCAACATCAAAGACTTCATCATTAACAAAGTTGAAATGTGGAAAACATACACAATGAGGAAAAGATAAAAATAAAAAGTGTGTGTGTGGGGGGGGGGAGAAAAGAAAAGGGAACAAGTGCGCAGATGTGATGCAAGGTCAATTTCTTTAGCGGAGATCAACATGTTTGAATTCAGAGTTTTCCTTCTCCTAGACCGGTTGCCTAACCAAGGTTAAAGGGCACAGTCTGCCCTACTATTTAAGCATAGCTGGAGGGAGAGTAGGATTCATACCTTTACCAAGGGTATTAGCACTAAGTGAAATGCAATTACCACGTCCAGGATTTGAACTCGGGGTGACGAGTCCATTTCCCATGACTTTAACCTTATACCACGCGCTTCCTTTGTATATGTGTGTATATGTTTGTGTATGTATGTGTGAGGGTAAGGAGGATAATTTTGTCTGACCCTCTGCACATATTAGCCTGTTTTCATCTTCTCTGTGTGTGTGTGTGTGTGTATGCGTGTGTGCATATGTATGTATGTGTGGGTGTGTGTGTGTATGTGTGTATGTCTATGAGACCGTATGTGTGTATGAATGTATATGTTTGTGTGTGTATGTATGTATGAGGGTAAGGATAATTGTGTCTGACCCTCTGCACATGTTAGCCTGTTTTCATCTTCTGTGTGTATATATGTGTGAGTGTGTGTGTGTATGTGTGTGTGCGTATGTATGTGAGTGTATGTGTGTATGTCTATGGGACCGTATGTGTGTATGTGTGTATATGTTTGTGTATGTATGTGTGAGGGTAAGGATAATTGTGTCTGACCCTCTGCACATGTTAACCTGTTTTCATCTTCTGTGTGTATGTGTGTGTGAGTGTGTGTGTATGTGTGTGTGCGCATGTATGTGAGTGTATATGTGTGTATGTCTATGGGACCGTATGTGTGTATGTGTGTATATTTTGTGTATGTATGTGTGAGGGTAAGGATAATTGTGTCTGACCCTCTGCATATGTTAGCCAGTTTTCATCTTCAGTGTGTATGTGAGTGTGTGTGTGCGCGCGTATGTATGTATATGTATGTGTGTGTATGTCTATGGGACCGTATGTGTGTATGTGTGTATATGTTTGTGTATGTATGTATGTATGAGGGTAAGGATAATTGTGTCTGGCCCTCTGCACATGTTAGCCTGTTTTCATCTTCTTCTCTTTTCTTTCCCGCCACAGATTTCGTCTCAGCCAGCTCACGCATTACCACTAAATCAAGATGGAAACAGACAAGCCACAATCATTTCTCCCCGTCCCCACATCTAATAATTGCACGAGGTTCTTATCTAAGTAAATCTAAGCTCACATAATGGACGGACCGGTGACGTGTCTTCACTAACTATTGTCATCAATACTCCTAAGGGGTTAGTCGGGTGTAGGGAACTGACACTTTAAAGAATGGCCCTTTTTCTGCATTTTAAGGACAAAAAAACAACAACAACTTAAAATATGATGCGCAATCTAAGAAAGAACTGTCGTCTTTTTAAAAACAGAATTTATGACTCTTCCATTGTCCGTTTTTTTTTTTTTTTTTTCATTTCTTGATTTCTGGTTGATTGTTTTGTTTTACGGCATACCAACCCGTTCCGGGTCATTTAAGGCTGAATAAAATCATTTCGATATTCGGTTTCTTACAGTACCTGCTATTGCTTAGCTCTCTGACTACTTTAAGCTGCTCACAGCGTCTCTCCTATCATTGCTATCCTACCGTAATCCAAAGTACAAAAACTGGACAGAAGGACTCAGATTACAATAATGATCGCCATTAGACAAAGAAAGCAAACCAAACCAAATCAAAACTACATAAAAATTACAACGTCCTTAACTATTTGCCCACTTTGAGCCGCTAACAGTGGCTCTCCCACCATACTCAAGCAAAGTACAAAAACTGATGATTAGCTCATTATAACTGAGCAGAAGGACACTTTACTACGGGCACTACCGCGAAGTGAAACACAATAATAGAATGAGTTCTGAGGTGAATAGATAGTGAACATCTATTAATAATAGAGATTCGCTTCCGGTTTTTGTCTGTAACAAAAGTTACGTCACTGCTTGCGTCACATTACCCAAAATCGTCATAACATAGAATAAATACACTCAACATTTGAACATGCAACATTAGACAGTCCTCAATGTTTTTTAAAACAAGTTTTAATAAATACATGACTGGTATTATATATCTATATATAGTTTGTTTTATTTTAATACATATTTAAAGTTTACATTTCAAATTGTTTTATTTTTTAATCCTTTAATGAATTTGATGATTTTACTTACTTATGGTACAAACTCGCTGACATTGAATTTTTAACTCCCACCCCTCAGGCAATATGTTTCAAAAATCTTTTTTACATCGCCCGGGGGGTGCTTTTTTATTTTGTACTATTTTATATAACCAAAGCGATATTTATTGTAAGTGAAAGTGTATAAACAAATTGTCATTTATTGTAAGTGTTTCCATTTAAAACAAGCAAATACAACATAGAGTTAACCAGTTTCTAAAAGCTATATAGCTTTTGGGGACAGTTAACTATTACGACGTTAGTAGAAGACACAAAGCCTAGTGGATAAAGGAGTTAGGTTATGCCAGTTCTAAGTGACAGTTATCTCTCGACTGCATATTCAATCCTGGCCAGGGGCAGCAGTAACATAGAATAATAATTAGCACAGCTTAACACCTGTACCCCAGCTATGGTTAGCGGAATGAGAACAGGATACCCCCGTGGACTAAATAAAGGGTTAGGTTTAAAATTCCGTGATGGCTCCCGATTACGACTAGAAGGTTCCGGATTACGACAAAAAGGTCACCATGTTTAAATAGAAGGTTCCGAGTCCGAAAAGACGGTTCCCGAGTCCGAAAAGAAGGTTCCCGAGTCCGACAAGAA
>CM042166.1:16128830-16153830 GCA_023376005.1 Doryteuthis pealeii | reverse complement strand
TTCCAAGCGCTGTTGACTTCATGTCTTCGCTACCCTAACTTATATATATATATATAATAATGAATAAAAAATATATAATAAAACCAAAATTCATTTTTTAAGTCTATTTAGCCCATAGACAGAACCCCTGTTACGATTTTAGTGGCCATCCTTTAGGCTTCAAACAAGAGCACTTGTCCAGCGGGGATCCTTTGTGTTAAGCAGAGCTCGATCATTAGTAAAGAATCCTTTGGTTGTTCCTTGGTGCTCCTCAGTCTTGCAAGTGTCTCAACGTCAATGATTGGAAATGGACGTCTCTCAGTATCAGTGATTAAGTAGTCGAGCAGCCACGCATTCGGGCTGTTGATTGGCTAAAGTTTAAACCACGTGACCTCACTTAGTCTATAAATTTAAGTGGTGTATTGTAGCACGGCTCATATACCAAAAATAATCCAGCAACCCCTCGAATCAATCGGCTGGTTATCGTCACAATAAGTGGCTAGTACGCTGCTTTGAAACGAATGGCAACAATCACGGTTTAATGTATTGTTGTCGGCATCTTTCCGTCAACAAAAGACGATGGCGTAGTGTCCCAAAAAAATCTGCATCTGCCCAAGTGGCTGAGCAGACCAATCCCTGAGTGACAGTCCTTTGTGCACCGACTGCACGCAAACTGTGATGCTTGCTGGGGCTGCTGTTTTCTCTCCTTACTTCTGGTTCTCTTTGCTGTAGGGGCTACTCTCCCCTCCGCTCTAGGTTCCTTGAAATAGTCTATACTGCTTTCAACGTAATTCTTTGTTATGTTTTTCCTAATATAATTTTGCTCTATGACTCTGACAATAAGAACACACATTGAGCTCAGCAAATTACGACTATTAAAAAACTACTTCGTCGCAAGGAAGATTTCTTCACTCGATTTTTGGGTTATATATATATATATATATATATATATATATATATATATATTCTCATCAGAAGAGAAAGTGTGCAAACCGTTTCGGGGCCCAATTCTCTTGACGGTATATATATATATTGAATTGAATATTTTTAGAAAAACAAATGATGTTATTATTTTTTCTAAAAATGTTCAATTCATACTGTCGGATTCACTTCTATTTACTTCATATATATATATATATATATATATATATATATATATATATATATATATATATATGCTTTGGAAATTTAGAATTCCACAAAACTTCTCTCCGCGTCAAAATCTGTTCGCATGCGATATGACGTCATTAACCGTCTTTCGCGATCGCGTCTGAACGTGAGTTTTTTAAAAAGTTCTTTTTCGAACATTTCAAAAATTTTCCGCTTTTTCCAACGAATTTCATTTCAAATAAGGATGAAGGTCGAATTTTCTTTGTGTGGAACATTTCTACATTTTTTCTATTATTAGTATTTCATTTCATTTGGTTATTCAAAAATAATAATAGTTTGAATAATGTACACATGTAAGTAAAATTGATCAAAATATCCTATTTTATCCATTCTATACTTTCTTTCCTTTATTTATTTTTTCAACATACCGTCGGATTCACTTCCAGTTTCATTTTTACACACACACAAACACGCGCGCACGCACACACACACACACACACACACACACACACATATATATATATATAAATGGGGGTATATGCATATATGCGTGTGGGTTGTGAAAGTGAGTGTGGGTGTGATTGCATAAATATGTGTGTTTTTGTATGTGTATATATATGTGTGTTTTTATATGTATCTATTTATGTTTGCGTGTGCTTCTGTGTGCATGTGTGTTTGTGTGTATGAATGAACGAGCTGGTGTATGTATGTATGTATGATGTATGTATGCGTGCTATCTGTTTGTGAAGGAATTTGAGTCCAACCGAATTAAACACCAAAAATTGAAGCGGGCTATTAGAAAGGGTAATTTTCAGCCCAGCAACATTCAAAATGGAGAAGTTCCAACATGTAGTTTATGTGGAAGAGTATGTCTCTCCGGGACTGGGCTGGTGAGTCATCTGAGAAAACACAATGATACAGTGTCAAATGCTACTGGCAGTCAAGTATGACCCCCCCCCAAAAAAAAAAAACAAAAAAACAACACAGGAAATGGTCTTACTCGAACACGAATTGACAGCTAACAACAACAATATCGCGAAAAGAAATAGACTCAGTGAAACTAGGCAAGACGGTTTGCACTTCATAGAGCGCTAACACCCTTGAAAGAAGAATGGGTTATTTCCTATAAGTCTAACATAAACAAAAGGGGAACCACTCTTGACTGATAAATTATTTATTTATTTTCGCATTAAACTAACCCTAAACCCTAACCCTAACCCTAACCCCGTCTTCTTTTTTACTAGTAGATCAATAAATAAATAAATAAATAATTTATCAGTCAAGAGTGGTTCCCCTTTGTTTATGTTAGACTTATAGTAAATAACTGAAGAATAAATTCAACTATTCTCCTCCAGTTAGTAAGGCGGTCTGGGCTCTTAACCTTGGTTAGGTAACGAGTCTTGGAGAAGTAAAACTTTGAATTCAACGAGACTTGGAGAAGGAAAACTCTGAATTCAAACCTGATAAACTACACTAATATATGATTAGGCCGATGCAAAAGGATTACCGCATTTTTCTTTTTATAAAACTTGAGTGGTGGCACGAGGTGTAATGGTTATCGTCGAAAAACATGGACTCGATGACACGAGTTCAAATCCTGGGCGAGGCTGTTTGCATTTGATATGGCGCTAATTCCCTGTGGAAAAGTATACATCCAACTATTCTCCCTCCAGCTATAGGTAAATAATAAGAGCTGGGTTCTTTAATTTTGGTTAGACAACTAGTCTAGGAAAAAATTCAAACTGGTTAAACCCCGCTTAAGAAATTTACCACGTGTCACATCCTGCTTGTGCAAAGGGGTTGGGTAATATATGCAATCTACCTGTTGCTTAAGAAATTGACCATGTATCTCATCCTTTTCGAGCAGAAGGTAAATATATAAAACTTCTTAGCATTATTACTTACTCATAAAAGTTTTTTCTCTGGTTTTCTAAGATCTTAAAACCACCTGATGGCAAAATCGTGTATTTCATTGTAATAGTGATGAGGTAGTTTTTAAGCTGGTTTGAATTCGGAATTTTCCTTCTTCTAGACTGGTTACCTAAGGCTAAAGAATCCAATCCGCCCCACTATTTACCCATAGCTGAGGTGTGAACAACTGATGGATTCCTGTCTTTTCCAACCTTTAACGCGAATTGAAACCCGGACAACAACTTCAGGATTTTAACAAAGGTTACCGATTCCATTTCTTTTCGATGATAACCGTTATGCAGAGCGCGCATCCACATTTCAATTTGGAGAGTCAATTCAGCTGATATCAGTCACGAAATGCTAAGGTTCTGTAACTACACCGGGGTCTTCAAAACTATAGTCCCAAATAAATTGTCATATTAGGAAGATAGTTGAAAATTAAAATTTAACATAGAAAAATGTAAAGTAGTACATAGTGAATTAAAAAACCCATTAAAGTTGAATACAAATTAAGCAACGGGGACCCCCCCCTCCAAAAAAAAATAATGAAGAATACGATTTGGGATTGGGTTTGATAATACATTTAAAGCTGACAATCATATTTTGTGTATTGTATCGTGGGCAAATGGTATGATTGGCTAAGAATTCGGATAAAGTCACCAATAGGCACCCCAGCTACGAGCTGTTTTCATTGGAACGGAATTTTGCTTTTCGCCGGTTGTTAGTAATCAAAATCAACGGACGATTTTTGACATAATTTCATATAAAAAACGTGTCTTCCGTTTAATGTTTTATAATTAAAATAAAAAAATAAAAAAAACAAACAAACAAAAATAAAACAATAACAACAACAATAACATATTAGTTTAAAATTAAAATGTATTTATCTAAAAAAAGATTTTGCTATTACATTTTAATTTGATTACGTTTAATGTGATCAGATTAAGAATCAATATTTTTTTCCTAATTTTTTATAAAATTATTGTAAGTGTTGAAAAATATTCGTCAACTTCTGATTAATTAGCAAAGCTTTTGATTTCCTATTCTGATTAAGTAAAAACTATTTTGATAAAAAATATTAGAATAAAAAATAACAATATTAGTTTATATTGTTTACTAACAACCGGTGAAAAGTAAAATTCCGTTCCAGTGAAAACAGCTCGCAACTGGGGTGCTTATTGGTGATTTGATCCAAAAATTCTATTATATCTTTTATTCATAAAATGCTGTTTTAAAAATATACTACCTGTTAGGGTCCCATCAATGGGTTGAATAAATAAATAAATTAGTTTTGAAAAAGTGTTAAAAATGAGTTAAAAACACCTGAATAAATAACAAGAATGAATAAAACAAGAACGTTTTCGGTATAAAAAACCCAAAGGTTGACATGCCGTAAAATCCAACCAATCAATCATCCAACCATTATGTGATGTGACAGAGAGCAGGCATGTCAAACATATGGCCCGTGGGCTGCATGCGACCCTCAGCAAAACACAAGTGCGGCCCGCGCGCAGACTGGGCTCTTATATGGAGCTTTTACATTAGCCCAGGTTTTTCTTAAAAAGCTTTTTCCAAAAAAGATCTTGGGTGAAAACGGTCATTTATTTTCAATATATTGTTAAAAAAAAAGTCTGTTATCAACGCATTGTCTCTCACCCCTTCCTTTGAGTTGTGGAAGGAGGAGGCTAACTCAGTTAATAAACGGGAGTGAGTCTTTCCTCTTGCATTCTCCTGCTTTCAATCAACACATGGTTATAATTGAAAGTGAGAGTGATACTTATATGTTTTATTATTTGAACTCAGTTAGTGTCCCATTCATGGGTTAAATAAAAAAATGGGTTATTTCCTATAACTCCAACATAAACAAAGGGGAAGCACTTTTGATTGATACATTATTTATCTATTTTCCCATCAAACTAACCCTAAACCCTAACCCTAACCCTAAACCCTAAGCCCTAACCCTGTCTTCTTTTTCCCCAGTAGATTTATAAATAAATAAATAATTTATCAGTCAAGAGTGGTTCTCCTTTGTTTATGTTGGACTTATAGTAAATAACAAAAAAAAAGAAGAGTTTTGAAATGAGTTTAAAACATCTGAATAACTAGCAAGAACGAATAAAATAAAAAAGGGATTCAGCATAAAATACCCCCAACGGTTGACATGCCTTAAAATCCAACCACCAACCAACCAACCAACCAGCCAGCCAGCCATCCAACCATTTCGTGATGTGACATAGTGTATATGAGATGCTGGAATCGTTCCAGGCACGTTCCAAGGTTGTATACGTGAGAGGGAAGGTGGGCGTGGTGTTAGCGACTATACATTGTAGAAATCGACCTTACTAGTTAAAGAGAGATGCGGTCTTTATTTTTTCACGTCTACTGAAACCTGTGAATAAGTGAAACACGTAGACGTGTATCGATTACAGTTAAGAATGCGTGTGCCTTGCCTCCTAGTTAAATATTTGCGTATCTATTTCCGCACGGCGCCAATGGTCCCTACTTAAGAGCAGATAAACGTTAAGATTTTAATCACTGATTTTCAAGATACGACTCAAGACCTCCTCACTTGGAAGATTGGCCCAACACAATCTTCTTGTCATGACATTTCCCTAAATTTGATCCTGTAACAAGCTTATTAAGTATTTGCATTTAATCTTGATTAACAACTGGTCAGGATTTTCACCCCCCCCCCAAAAAAAAAACACAAAAACAAAACGTTACGCTCAGAAACATTGTGCTTGCTACTCACTCACCCACTGGTCTCGTAACCACCTCAGATACAAAACAGTCTCCCTGGTCTAATCGCTAATGAAAAGGAGATAGACTCCCAAGCTATCCCGCCCGTCGACTGGGGCGTTAGAATGCACCGACTGCATCTCTGTAAAGGGGTAAGACTCCCCCAAATGGGACCACCTGTAGGCCGTGGGTGGCAACCCGTGATGCTTAAGGACGGAGTCTTGGTTGATGAGCAGTCCATGATCTGCAACACTCCACTTTGGCCCTATCTTGGACTAGACGGGTGGTCGGAGAGGCCCCTTCCTATCAATCGGCTGGTCACGTCGAGCCCTAGCAACTATATAATGCCCCGACCCTATTGCCCTTATGGCAACCCCCAGACCCTTTTTATCATATGGATGCTAGAAGGCAGTGACTGAGGGTCTACATGTGATGGGAATGGCGTTAAACTCTATCTGATGGTTAAGTTCCAGTTTTGGAGGTTTGGGGAATGTGGAGCACCCCTTCATCACCATTGCTCCCTGGTCCACTCGGACCCGGAGTGGTAGTACCTGTTAGGATCCAATCTATGGTTAAATAGAAAAATGTGTTAATAAAAAATTGAGTATCGATTAAGAATTAATTTATTTCAAAACTTTATCGGCATTAAATGACCCACTGAGGTTGATATGCCGTAAAACAAAACAAACCAATCCCAAGCTATCCGGCTGATACCGACAACAGGTCACTCCCCCGACTTTACTTTTTTGGTACCATTATAGTATGTGGCCTACCTTTTGAATGTGGCCTACGAAATCATGTCTCTCTTATAGTATGTGGCCTACCATAAAAAGCATTATAAGGTTATAATAATAACGGCTAACCCTAACCATAACCCTATTTCAGAATTTTAGAATATTTTAGAATTAAATAGATTTCTGATTCATGTAAATTATGGATAAATTCTTTTTTAATTATTCTTATACAACTTATGACTGAATTGCATTTCTTGAAATTGAATATATGTGAAAAATAATTAGTTTCAATAAATTGCCTACTACTTATATCTATAAATATGCTCTTACTGAAGTAAGACACATTAAAACCGGGTAGGCCATATACTATAACAGAATTAAAAAGGTAGGCCACATATTATAACGGCACCACTTTTTCTTTACTTGAAGATGTAATCTCTCTCTCTCTCTCTCTCTCTCTCTCTCTCTCTATATATATATATATATATATATATATATATATATATATAAAGGGCAGTTAGTATGTATGTATGCCCGGAGGAAACTATTAAAATAAAACAATTAACGACAAAGTAAATATATATAAACATTCATTATCATCATATCTTGATTTTTGAGCAAAAATAATGATTTGATTTATATTCGGGAAGATAATAAAAAATAAAATTTAAATGATAACAGCATGGAATTTTTTTGTAAATAGTAGACATTAATTTATCTTTTCAGAGAGGCTGTATCAGCACAGGGTCTTTTTTACGTGGGATTTTAATGGGACATCCTGTGGGAAACCAACACACGATTCAGTAATAATGGATCTATGAGACTAAATTAAAATAAATCCCCCTTCTACCCAGGTGATGCTGGGTTGCCGCTTCTAGTTATTAACTAAGTAAATGTAGCGTGACTTGGGTAGGAATAAACCTGGAGTAGCCCATCCCTCTCCCGGTCTACAACTGGTTTTAATTTAAAAAATGTTTTCTCTAGACCGGTTACCATACGAAAATATTACTCTCAGACAAATCGTGATTGATACTCACTCACTCATACTCTCACTGGTTTGGTCGAAAGAGCCTTACTCATGTCACGTGTCTTGCACAGAAATAGTGTAGAGGAGCCCATACCCCTCAAGGCCAACAATTGGTTTTAATTCAGTGGTTTCCTTCTAGACAAGTGACCATACCAAAAAGTTATAGTCAGACACATCGTGATTGCTACTCACGCATTCACTGGTTTGGTCCCAAGGGCGTAACCATGTATCGTTTCTTAGGCAGGAAATGCGTGGCGGAACCCTCCCTCTCCATGCCTATAAGTCGTCGGGGTGGCCTAAAGTCTGTACCAGCCAGATAGCGAGGGAGTCTATCCCCTTTTCACTAGCGCTAGACAAGGAGATTGTTTTTAGCATATGAGGTGGAGCGCCACACCTACCGTCAGCTCCTCACTTTACCACACAGATCCCTGTGCTGTTCATACGCTGACTTGGCAAGGGCCAGTATTGAACCCAGAACCTTGTGGTTCAGAGCCGAATGCTCTCCCAACTGAGCTAAGGCCTGACCATTTTACCTAATATAAATAAAAGTAAAGTCGTTGGGGAGGCCTAAAGTCAGTATCAGCCAGGCAGCGGCGGAGTGTATCCCCTTTTCACTAGCGCTAGACCAAGGAGATTGTTTTTAGAGTCTGAGGTGGAGCGCCACACCTACCATCAGCTCCTCACTTTACCGCACAGATCTCTGTGCTACTCATACGCTGAGTTGGCGAGGGCCGGTATTGAACCCCGAAACCCTATGGTTCCTAGGCGGATGCTCTACCGACTAGGGGGGGGGGCATATCTATAACTGGTTTTCCTTCTAGATCGGTTACCATATGAAAACTTTGTGATTGTTACTGACTAACTAACTTAGTGGTTTGGTCGCGAGGGCGTTACCCATGTAGCGTCTCCTGGGTAGTAATAGCGTAGAGGAGCCCACCCCTCTACAATTGGTTTTAATTCAGTGTTTAACTTCTAGACAAGTTACCGTACTAAAACGTTGCGCTAAGACAGATCGTGATTGCTACGTACTCATTCACCGATTTAGAGTTAGGTTACGAGAGTGTTACACATGTAACGTGGCTTGGGCAGGAATAGCGTCGCGGAGCCCATCCCTCTGTTATATAGCCATGTTGCGGGTATATAAACAATAGTTCTTATGAGAGAGAGAGAGAGAGAGAGAGAGAGAGAGAGAGAGAGAGTGTACAGGTGTGACAGTGTGTAGTAGTGAGTGTTTGCGTGTTTGAGTATATGTGTGGGATGTGTGTGTTGATGTGGCCTGTCTATGAGTGGGGTTATGTGTGTGTAGGTGTGAGTGAAGATGTGTGAGTGTAAGTGTGCATTTTGTAGTAGAGGATATGTGTGCCTTTGTGTGTGTGTGTGTGAGTGAGTGTGAGTGTGTGTGTGTTGGTGCGTGTATGAGTATGTCTGTGTGAGTGTATGTGTGATGAGTGTGTGCGAATGTGAATGTGAATGTATGTGTGTGTGTATGTGTATGTGTGTGTGTGTGTGTGTGAGAGTGAGAGAGAGAGTATCAGAGAGAGATAGACGGATAGATAACTTACTTGGTTGTTCTTCGTCTAGTCGCCATCTTTTCGTTTCTTTCTTCTTTTTCTATTCCGGTCATGATCGTCTACGTGTAAGTTCTTGTTTTACTTGTTGCTTCTTTCTTGTGGTCTGGCCATTCTTCTAAGGGCATGCGTTTAAGTCATGTAATAACTGGTCAACAAGACTTATTGCTTTGATCAAAGATTTATTTGCCCGTTTCTAACTCATCGCGAGGAGTCACAACTAAGGTGGGACACGTCTGTTCCACCCGGGATTTGGCTGCAAACTGACTAACTAACTAAATCTCACGTGACTTGCGATTTTCTCGCCTCTGAGGTCAGTTGGGGCCAGTAACCATCTCTGGTATTTTTCATTCCCTCAGAGCTCTTGCTACAGGTCTTGTCAAAAGCCACACGCCACCATACAATTATGTAACACCTCTCCAAATCTAGAGCGCCACATCTACCATCAGCTCCTCACTTTACCGCACAGATCTCTGTGCTACTCATACGCTGAGTTGGCGAGGCCGGTATCGAACCCCGAAACCTATGGTTCCTAGGCGGATGCCCTACCGACTGGGGTGGGGGGCATATTTTATAACTGGTTTAATTCAGAGTTTTCCTTCTTGATCGCTTACCATGCCAAAAACGTTACGCTCAGAAACATCACTTACCCACTCACTGGTATCGTAACCTGGATTGATCGCGAGGGCGTTACTCATGTAGCGAGCCCTGGGCAGTAATAACGCGGCGCCGCCCATCTGTCACTAGGTCTAAAACTGGTTTTAATTCAGAGTTTTCCTTCCAGAATAGTAAAGTAAAAAAAAAACCAAAGTAAGTCGTCGGGGTGGCCTAAAGTCGGTACCAGCCAGACAGCGAGGGAGTCTATCCCCTTTTCACAAACGCTAGTCCAAGGAGATTGTTTTTAGCGTATAGGTGGAGTGCCACACCTACCATCATCTCCTCGGTTTACCGCACAGATCCCTGTACTACTCATACACTTAGTTGGGGAGGGTCAGTTTCGAACCAGTAACCATTTGGTTTCTAATCGGACGTTCTACCGACTGAGCTAGACCGACTCCAGAATAATAACCATACCAAAACGTCACGCTCAGAAACACCGTGACTGTCACTCACTCACCCCCTATATCTCTCTCTTTTTCTCTCTTTCTCTCACTCTTTCTCTCTCTCTCCCTTTCTCTCTCCCATTCTCTCTCTCTCTTTCTCCCCCTCTCGCTCTCTCATTCTCTCTCTCTTTCTCTCTCTCTCTCTCTTACTCTTTCTCTCTCTCTCCCTTTCTCTTCCGTGGACAGGGTGATTTATATTTATATGTTTTACTCAGGACACCCCATCTGGCAGGATCTTACCCCTCTTCAGGGGGATACAGACAGCGTATTCTATGTCTCGTCGACAAGATAATTACATTTTAAAGTTGAAACATTTGGAGATTTTTACCCAGGCCACCCCTTTAGGTGGTCTTACACCCCTCTGCAGGGGGATACAATTAGCGTATTCTATGTCCCATCGACAAGATTATTATGTTTTAAAGTTACATTTGGAAATTTTGGACCAAGTAACCAATAAGCACCCCAGCTGGGATCTGTTTTGAACGGAACACCTTTTGCTTTTCACCGTAAACTCCCGGTTGTTTGTTTACAAACAACAGACGATTTTTTTGCATTAGAATTTCACTGTTAAGATTTTTTAAAATGTTTCTTCATGTATATTTACAACCCAAATGCACGTTTTTATACTAAAATAGTTTTAGGGGTGCTTATTGGTTACTTGGTCCGAAATTGTTACCCAGGACAGCCGTATAGGGTGTCTTATCCCCTCTGCAGGGGATACAGTCAGCGTATTCTATGTCCCATCGACAAGATGATAATGTTTTAGTGTTAAACATTTATAGTTTTCTTTTTACCTGGATACCCCTCTGGGAGTCTTATCCCTCTGGGGGGTCTTACAGTGAGATACAATCAACTCCTATCATCAGGATGATTATGTTTTAAAATTGAAACATTAATAAGAAATGAATTTCCCTTGTCGCCAATAGATTTGATGTAAATCCTCCTCGGGTTTGTCGCAAATCCTTTTTATTTTACGCCGCCCACTGAGTTAAGGATTTGCCAGATGGTGCTAACGAATTTCGAATAATGTTTCGGATTAATACACTTTATTGCTTGATAAACTGCAACCCTAATTCGGTTTCTAATGCCAAGTCTGAGATTCTCCTTTCCAAAGTTTCTTAAACGGAACATAAAAATTTCATTAAACCTGAATATGTCTTTACTCATTTAGACGATTAGGGCGTCACATCGTGGTACAATCGTTAGCGCGCTACACTAGCAGGCGTCCTGACTCTGACACTAAACTGCATCTGATGGTGAGGCTACATTTCTGGACATCTGGAGAGTGTAGAGTGCTCCTTCATTGCCATTGTGGTATTTACCACGTACCCCACGTGTACGTGTTAGGCACAAGGCCATATTAATGTGGGACCACCCACAAGCCGTGACTCATGGATGGCGGAAGCAAAAAATGCGTTGATCCCGTCGACATTCCCCCTCAAGGAGGGCGCCTCAGGCACTGGGCAATAAACCCAGCCCTACTCCTTTAAATCAAGGTGGCAGGTGTTCCCTGGGAGGATAGCCCCCTGGGATCAACGCCGTTAATTTACATTAATAGACACAGGCCCCGAAAGGCCATTGCTCGCTGGTCTATAGCGACCCGGAGTAGTAGTACCTAATAGTGTTACATCTATGGGGGCCACCCTGTCGACTGGGGCTGTAGCCGAGTCTACATCCTAGAACGATAGCCATTACGTAACGAATATCTCCTCTTATGAAGCTGACCCGTGATGCTTAAGGACGGAATCCTGGTGAATGAGCAGTTCATGATATGCAACACCCCACTTAGACCCTTACTTCAGCTAGACGAGCGGTCGGAGACGGCCCCTCCAATCAATCGGTTGGTCATGTCAAGCCCAATATGATTGCCCCAACTCTATTGCCCTTATGGCAAACCCCAACCCTTTTTATCATATGGGTGCTAGAAGGCAGTGGCTGAGGGTCTTCATGTCCTGGGAATGACGTTACTCTATCTGATGGTGAGATTCCAGTTTTGGAGGTTTGGGGAATGTGGAGCACCTCTTCATCACCATTTCTCCATGGTCCACTTTGACCCGGAGAGGTAGTACCTGTTAGGGCTCAATCTATGGGTTAAATAGAAAAATGTGTTTATAAAAAAAATAGTATGGATTAAGAATGAATTTATTTCAAAAGTTTATCGGCATTAAATGACCCACTGAGGTTGATATGTCGTAAAACAAACCAAACCAAACCAAACCTTTTATGAAGCACTGCTGTTAGAACTTTATAATTGTATATTATGATTTAGGTTTTGAATTGTGTAAACAAAAGACAATAGAAAGAAAAATAGTTTTATGAATATTTTGAACAATTGCTAGAATATAAATAATCCAAAGCTATTGGTTTACGAATTATGTAAGTAATACAGATATTCGATATTGGAATTTTTTTACATACATCATGAAATCAGCCGATATTAATTTTAACTAAATGCTGACGTATGCATAATAAAAAAAGATTATAAAAAAAAGGCCAACAGTTGAAAGATTTAGTTGGAGAGAGGGCACTGTCCGGAGACACGATAAACGCCTACATTAGGTCCATCTTTTTTCGTTTCGTTTTTTTAATTTTATTTAGAGATTTTTGCTAAGCAAAGTAAAAATATTTCTCACGGAAATTATCTTCAGAACATTTTTACAAAATTGGTTGGGCGCATGGTTAATTGACTAATAATTCCATAAAACAAATTAAGGCGGGCAATTAAGTTTTATTACAGAGAGAAAAATAAATAAAAAAATAAATAAATCTAACTACTAATGAAATAATTACATAAAGTTTCGTAGAAATGAAATCATTACAGGAGTTTTTTTTTTTTTTTTACTTCTGGGGTTTTAAAATGTGAGGTGTGCCACGTTAACACTTTCGTTTTTGCTGTCTACGGGGCTTAACTCTTTGTCTACCAAATTTCACGTAGTGATCTTTCAGTATAAACAAGTGACGTATGAGAGCGTAGTACTTGTCTCAGGGTTGGTTCACAGTGTACCAGTCTTAGGGTTGGTTCACAGAGTACCAGTCTCAGGAATTGTTGAAAGTACCAGTCTCATAAATATGTGTCTGGATAAACGCAAGGTATTTTTTACATAGAAATCCATTTGCAAGAAGAAATAATTGTAATTTTATTCTTTACGTCCTATTTTAATTAGATAGTTAAATTAGGAAAATCTAGCAATGAAAGATGGGAGTGATGGAAGAGTAAGTTTCATTTGTGATATTTCTTTTGACGTTATTGACACTAGGTCTGGTCTTCTTGCTGGATAAGGTGATCCGTTTTTATTTCAAAGTCCCAGAGAATTTTATGTGTTTCGTTCTCAAGAACAGATTCTGGTTTATGCATATACCATTTTGTTGTGTGGTCAAAATTTAATTTTTTGCATAATTCCCAGTGGATCACCTTCCCAACCCAGATGTGTCTAGTTTTGTACTCCCGTTGTGCTAGTTTGCTACATTCGCATAGTACATGGTTTACAGTCTCATCTCTATTACTCCAAAGTTTACATTTACTATTCTGTTGGGTCTTATCAATTTTCGCTTTGATATAGTTTGTCCTTATGGCATTATTTTGTGCAGCAATTATTAATGATTCAGTTTCTCTTTTGAGGTTTCCTTCTCTTAACTATGTCCAAATCTTCGATTTGTCGTTTGAAGTGTCCATATAATTGTTTTTCTTCCCATTTTTGTTTTCTAGGCTTTTGTTTCTTCTTCTTCTTCTTCTTCTTCTTCTTCTTCTTCTTCTTCTTCTTCTTCTTCTTCTTCTTATTATTATTATTATTATTATTATTATTATTATTATTATTATTATTATTATTAACTCCTTTTGAGTTTTCACATCAGCATTAGCTGATGGTCCTTCACTGGAGTCTGAGTGACAGCAAGTCTCCTCAGGTCTCCAGGACTCTTCTGAGTATTCTGGCAGATTGCAGCAGTGCAGTGTTCTGAATGGTTTCAATCCTTCCTCTGATATCCAAACTTTCCAAACCCTTTTCTAATCCTTTTGGGACTGTTCCAAGTGCACCAACTACAATTGGTATCACTTTGACTTTCAGGTCCAGATATTTTTCCATTTTTTCATTTTCCTTTAGCTTCACCCTGTGATCTGCTGGCACTGCAAAATCCATCAGTTGACAAGTTCTTTCTTTTTTGTTTATCAACAATAGGTCTGGTCTTCTTGCTGGGATAAGGTGATCCGTTTTTATTTCAAAGTCCCAGAGAAATTTATGCGTTTCATTCTCAAGAAGAGTCATTGGATTAAAATACATTAACAAACTTTTTGAAGTCAGCCTTCTTTTTTATTATTTTGTACAAATTTTAAGCAAGTGACTATTTTATGTAAAGTTTATTCAAATATCAATTGTGTCAAGAATTTCAGTTCCATATTAAATTTGAATCAGGATTTTGCAAGTAATTCAAATATTAATATCTGATTTTTTTTTACATATTATATTAGATTTAGAGAATAAAATATATATGATATTTTGATAAAACTTTAGTATGGATTCACATTCTATATTTTTATACAAAAGTATAAATTGTAGGGGTGAGAGGTCACAGCAAAACTCTTTTAAGGGGTGCAGCAATAGAAACATGTTGGGAACCACTGCTTTAGATGTACCAGATAATTTTTATAATATCACATTTTTTAAGGGGACCCCCTTTTCGGTATGCATGTCCAGTACCTAAACTTTAACCCCCCCCCCCCGTTACATCAATATCCTTCTCTTTTCATTTCTCACCAATAACTTTTTGGCGGGAGAAAAAACTAATAGAAAGATGGGTAAGGAACAAACGATAAAACTGATGACGTCTCCTAAAGATATTTATGGCCGTTGGGAAGAGTGGCTTTACAAGACGAAGGTGTGAATAATATTGGTGGCTGGGTTTATCGGGGGTTGAGAAGGGTTGTGAATTAAGAGTTTGAAAGAAAGAGAAATAAGAAAAAAAAGGGGTTTGGGGGCGAGACGAGACAGCCGATTGGCTCCGATGGTTGGTGCCACTATTCTTCGACTTTCACCTCTGACAGCACGAGAATAGCCATGGCGTTTTAAGTGAATTGGGTGTCGGAGTTCCGTAAAGGCTACCGGATGTTCAGTTTTTAATACATTTACACACACATATACATCCACACACACACGAAACCACACGCACGCACGCATGCACACACACACACACACACGTACACGTACACAGACACACACACACACACACACACACACATCCACACGAAACCACACGCACACACATACACACACACACACATGTACATACACACACACACATATACACACACGCACACTCACACACATCTACACACACGCAGCACACACACACAACACACACGTACACAATCACACACACACACACTCACACAGACACATGGATGCCCCCTCACACAACCGCCTACGCGAACACGCTCACTCATACGCTTGTACGCACGCACGCACACACACACATACACACACACACACACACATACATGCTCACACGAACACACAACCACACACACATTCACATACAACCACAACTCACATGTTCACACACAACGCGCACACACATATACGCATACATGTACACACATACACACGCATACATGCTCACACGAACACGCACAGACACACACACTTCCATACATGTACGCACATGCGCACACAACCATACGCACATTCACACACAACCACACACACACATGCACACACACGAACACACACACACACAGACTTCCATACCCAGACGCACACGTACACACAAACACGCACACATGCCATACATACAGACACACACACATGCGTACACATGCACACACAACCACACGTACACATCCATACACAACCACACACACGCACACGCACATACACACGCACAATTACACGCTTACATACATACATACATACATGCACCCACTCAAACACACACCTGCGAGCACACTCAAGCGCACATACACTCACACATAAAAAACCCTCCCCCACAAAAACGCTCACATACAGACACACATACACATACGCATGCACACACAACCATACACACACACACACACACACTCACATACACATTCGTACACACGCTACACACACACACACACACACACACACACACACACACACAAATCTTCATACATATAAAAAGCTATCAATTTCATATGTATACGTTGTTGTTGGTATTCTTTCGTCTGCTAAAGACGATGGCTTTGTGTCCATTTAAAAAAAAAAAAAACTGCATATGGCTGAACAGGCCAATTTTTGAATGGCAATCTCTCATGCAGTGACTGCAAACAACCAATGATACATGCTGCAGCTGCTGTTGTCTCTCCTTCCTTCTGGCTCTCTTTCTGTAGCGGTTTCTTTCCTCTCTTCTTTTTTTCATACGTAAATATCAAAGAATAAGCGAACACTAACGAATACAAATAAAAAAAACTCATAGATATACATTAGATTGATAAAATAGTTGATTTAATAACATAGATATTAATACAATATATATAGTTATTAATACAGTTAATTATAAATTATTGTTAATACAATATATATAGTTATTAATGTAGTTAATTATAAATTGTTATTAATACAATATATATTGTTATTGATGTAGTTAATTATAAATTGTTATTAATACAATAAATATAGTTATTAATAAAGTTCATAATAGCTCTTAATACAATATATATAATATATATATTCATATCTAATAATATTGTTATAATATTGTTATATATAATAATAATTATTGATACAATATATATAACAAATTTAATAAAAGAGCACTAACAAATATATACAAAAAACTTATAGATATACATTAGATTGATAAAATGGTTTATTTAATAACATAGTTATTAATACAATATATATAGTTATTAATATAGTTAATTATAAATTGTTATTAATACAATATATATAAAAATAATATATATATTGTTTATATATAATATTATTGTTATAATATTGTTATATATATATATTAATAATTATTAATACAATATATATAATAAATTTAATAAACGAACACTAACAAATATATACAAAAGCTCATATTAGACTGATAAAATGGTTGATTTCATGATATAGTTATTGATATTGATTATAAATTGTTATTAATACAATATATATAGTTATTAATAAAGTTATTTAATAATTATTGATACAATATGTATAACAAATTTAATAAACAAATATATACAAAAAAACTCATAGATATACATTAGATTGATTTAATAACATAGATATTGATACAATATATATAGTTATTAATATAGTTAATTATAAATTGTTATTAATACAATATATATAGTTATTATAAAGTTCATAATAGCTCTTAATACAATATATATAATAATATATATATTTTTATATCTAAAAATATTATTATAATATTGTTATATATAATAATAATTATTAATACAATATATAAAAAATTTAATAAATGAACACAAATACTTTACAAAAAAACTCATAGATATACATTAGATTGATAAAATAGTTGATTCTAACGGTATATCAACACATCTATGTCTATCTTTTATATACAATTTAGGGAATTGTATTTGTATGCATATTTTTACTGCCATTTTTGGCAAGGGCATTAGTGCTATGTGAAATGCAACAAGGTTCGTCCAGGATTTGAACTCGTGTTACTTGGTCAATTTCCAACTATTACACCACGAACATGTCCATATTTGTCCACTGTATATTGTATACAACTATGAACGCAACTATAGTAAATACAAATACACGTAAAAAACTTGAAAAGTATTCAAAAATCTGAAACACGTGTCGCGCATCTCATATGATAAATTAAAAGAGAAACAAAACAAAATTAACACTATTTTAACGATGTTATTAGTTTTATTAGAAAATATTTTTCTCTCGTTGGATAAGGCCTTATAATATATATATATATATATATATATATATATATATATATATATATATATATAAAAAGTGTTGTTCTGGTTCCAACGGGAGAAAATTCAATATTTTATAAAAAAGGAAGGTCCGCTCTCAGAAAAAATTTTTGAAACACGTGTTGCACATGTAAAACAAAAGAATAAAAATTTTTTTTCTGAGAACAAAATACATTTTGCGGACCTTCCTTTTTTTATAAAATATATATATATATAATATATATATATATATATATATATATATATATATATATATGCATGTTGAATTAAACAAAAGACACGTCTCCTGTTTAACAATTTCATTTGTGATTTTTTTATTATTTTTATCATGATTATTTGTCATATACATTATAATCCCAAACCATATATATATATATATATATATATATATATATATATATATATATATATATATATATGGTTTGGGGATTGGTTTTGAAATGCAAATGTAAAGAAATACAAAGAAACGAGGATGTTGTTCATTTACCTTTTTTCATTAGTTTTGATTTATTGTTTTCTTAATATTTCAGGATGAAATATTCCTTCGTCAGAAAACTTTTAAAAGGTCGGAGTCCGATAAAGGATTGTTAATTCTGTTGGTATTTTGTACTTATTTATGGCGGTGGTAGCATGTGTGTATTTATATATTCGGTGTGTATGTGTGTATTTGCGCGCGTGTTGTGTGTGTGTGTGTGTGTGTGTGTGTGTGTTGGTCTTGTCCATGTTTGCTTGTGTTCTTTATGGCGCCTCTTTGTAGTGATCAGGGGTAGGTGGAGGTAGGTCATATTCATTTATTAGAATGATATTAGTAAAAATGCAAGAGAGAATAAGCTAGATGAGAGCTGCACAAGAATGTTGCGCACAATCTTAAACAAGACGTGGAAGCAACACACCACGAGAAAACAGCTGTACGGCCACCTGCCCCATATCACAAAATCCATCCGTGTGAGGTGAACAAGACACGCTGGGCACTGCTGGAGAAGTAAGGATGAACTCATCTGTGACGTTCTTCTGTGTGATCCATCACATGGGCACGCCAGAGTAGGCCGTCCTATAGACGTACACAGACCAACTCGGCACGGACACTGGGTGCTACACAGAGGACATCCCAGGAGCAATGAATGATGGTCCATTCAGAACACTGCACTGCTGCAATCTGCCAGAATACTCAGAAGAGTCCTGGAGACCTGAGGAGACTTGCTGTCACTCAGACTCCAGTGAAAGACCATCAGTTAATGTCGAGAGAAGCAACACCCCACGAGAAAACAGCTGTACGGCCACCTGCCCCATATCACCCAAACCATCCGTGTTAGGCGAACCAGACACGTTGGGTACTGCTGGAGAAGCAAGGACGAAATCATTAGTGACGTTCTTCTGTGTGAGCCATCACATGGGCACGCCAGAGTAGGCCGTCCAGCAAAGACGTACATAGACCAACTCTGCGCATATACTGGATGCTGCACAGAGGACCTCCTATGAGCAATGAATGATAGGGACGGTTGGCGAGAGATTGTCATGGATATCCGTGCTGCTAGCGTGACATGATGATGATTATGTACCAGTTGAGGTTTCATTAAATGAATTAATATAAATAAAAAAATGTTGAATTGTAAGACCTGAAATTGACTTTGAAATGATTTCAATTTGTATTCATTGAACGACTCACCAAATTATAAGTATCTTACCTTAGTGTCAGCCATTTTCAAATTCACCATCAATGCTATCCTACCATAAACACACCCTGTCGGCTGAGGCATTAGAATGCACTGACTGCACCTCTGCAGAGGGGTAAGACTCCCCCAATGGGGCCACCTGTTGGCCGTGGGTGGCGACCCGTGATGCTTAAGGATAGAACCCAGGTGGATGAGCAGTTCATGACTTGCAATGCTCCACTTTGGCCCTATCTTGGGCTAGACGGGCGGTCGGAGAGGCACTCTCCGATCAATCGGCTGGTCACGTCAAGCCCTAGCACCTATATGATTTTCCCAAGCCTATTGCCCTTATGGCAAGCCCCAACCCCTTTTTATCATATGGATACTAGAAGGCGGTGGCTGCAGGTCTACATGTCCTGGGAATGACGTTAAACTCTATCTGATGGTGAGGTTCCAGTTTTGGAGGTTTGGGGAATGTGGAGCACCCCTTCATCACCATTGCTTCCTGGTCCACTCTGACCCGGAGTGGTAGTACCTGTTAGGGTCCCATCTATGGGTTAAATAGAAAAACATGAGTTGATAAACAAAATTGTATTATCCATTAAGAATTGATTTATTTCACAACTTTATCGGCATTAAATGACCCACCGAGGTTGATATGCCATAAAACAAAACAAACCAATCCCAAACCTTCCATAAACCGCAGGCAGCGGGGCTCACACGTGTCACTTGTTTACACTGAAAGATCACTACGCGAAAAAACCTTGCCATCTTTTGTTTTGTCAGTAAACCGACCCCTGAGACTGGTACTTGATCCTTTTGCAATAGGGAACCAGTTGAATGGAATATCTTACTTTTGTGGCAGCCATTTTCTTAATTTACCATCTGGTGGACGCCATGATGAAAAATGACCGCCATTGTAAAACTAGCAATATTCATAGGACAACAGGAGTGAGACATTAAATTTACTTCAGAAATGTTATTGTTGTTAATTCTACGATTTTGGGACTAATGCATTTCTTCTAATTTGAATAATAGCTGTGTTTTTTGCATTATCTTAATGGGATTTGTCCTCGTTTTCCGCATCAGTAAGAGTCCCGTGTCGCCTTCTTTCTTTTTGGGATTCATTCTGTCGCCTTCGAGTAATTATTAATCTGTTTCAAGCCTTCTTGTGTTTCTCATTGTCGTCTTGCAGAAATTCTTCTAACCAAATTACGTTTGGAATTGGTTCATTTTTGTCGTGAGTGTCTTCCCTCCCCTTTTCTACTGTTCGAAAACAGGCAAGGTTTTCCACTTCTGTTGTTAGGGGCCGGTTTAACTCAGTTGGCACAGAATAAAGCTTGAAAGAGCCTCGGAATCACAAGGCTTACGGCCAAGTCACGTTGAAAGCACCACTTTCCGCTTGATGACCGCAGTTAAGCAACAATAAGCCTGTTCAATACTTAGATGGGCGACAATTCAAGTAACTGCAGATACTGTAAGTATCCGAATATCAAAATGACTAGATTCGGCATTAAATGACCCTATCTATCTATCGATCTAGCCTCCCCCCTTCTACTGTTCACACCACACACACACACACACACACACACACAACACACACACATATATATATATATATATATATATATATATATTATATATACTTGTAAAATAAAAAAGACACCCTCCGGGAGATGTAAAAATAGATTATTGAAACATATTGCATGAGGGTTGGGAGTTAAAAATTCAATGTCAGCGAGTTTGTACCATAAGTAAGTAAAATCATCAACTTCATTAAAGGATTAAAAAATAAAACAATTTGAATTGTAAACTTTAGATATGTATTAAAATAAAACTATATATAGATATATAATACAAGTCATGTATTTATTAAAACTTGTTTTTAAAAACAATGAGGACTGTCTAATGTTGCATGTTCCAATTTTGAGTGTATTTATTCTATGTTATGACGATTTTGGGTAATGCGACGTAAGCAGTGGCGTAGTTTTTGTTACAGACAAAAACTGGAAGCGAATCTCCATTATTAATATACATATGTATGGGTCTGTGTGTTTTACTAGATTTACTAGATTTACTTCATTAATTGTTTGCAGGTAAGTGCTCCCCGCTAGATCCCGCTAGATGACCGAAGTTAAGCTGCGATGAGACTATTCAATACTTAGATGGGCGACCATTCAAGCAACAGCAGGTACTGTGAGAAACTGAACATCAAAATGACTTGATTCGGCATTAAATGACCCGAAAAAGGGTTTATATGTCGTAAAACAAAACAACCAGCAAAGGAAATCGGAACCACTAGGTTCTGGGTTCGAAATTTGCCCCCCCACCAACTCATCACGTGGATAACACAGCTTGAATATGTAGAGTAAAGTGGGGATAAATAACATGTCAATATTCCGGATAAATGGCTCTGGTGCTCCAGACTTTGTTAGGAATCCATGTTTTGAAAATTTCAAAATGCAAGAAATTTATGGACAGCTATGCAGGTCAAGAAGCGCAGAGTATTTTGAAATAATCAGCACGAAAATGACTACATGGTTTGGTTTGGTTTGTTTTACGGCATATCAATATCGGTGGGTCATTTAATGCCGACAACGTTTTGAAATAAATTCATGCTTAATAGAGAGTCAATTTTTTTTATAAACAGTTTTTTTCTATTTAACCCACAGATGGAACCCTAACAGGTACTACCACTCAAAATCAAGGTGGACTTGGGAGCAATTGTGAGGAAAGGACGTTCCACATTCCCCAGATCTGGAACCTCACCATCAGATAGAGTTTAATGTCATTCTCAGGACATGAAGACCCTCAGCCACCGCCTTCTAATGCCCGCATGATAAAAACTTGGGGCTTGCCACAAGGGCAATAGGGTTGGGGCAATCATATAGGTACTAGGGCTTGAGGTGACCAGTCGATTGATCGGGGGGGGGGTCCCTCTGACCGCCAGTCTCGCCTAAGTAAGCGTCTAAGTGGAGTGTTGCATCTCATACACTGCTCAGCTACCTGGGTTATATCCTTAAGAATCACGGGTCGCCACCCACGGCCAACAGGTGGTCAAAATTTTTTTCTCACTATACTACATACCGTCGGATTCACTTCCATCTCTCTTCACACACACACACACACACACACATATATATATATATATATATATATATATATATATATACATGGTCTAGCTGAAATATGTCCTCATATAGATCGAATAGACTATGACAAATATGAATAAATTGATATATATATATATATATTTAACAACATTTTTTTGGATGAAACAAAGAAATCACAGTGCTCAACCACAAATTTGTAGGAGCTTCACATAAACACCAGAAGATCTATTAGCAGCCTGACGATGGTGAAATAACCTGAAACCTGGGTAGTTGCTTATGAAAAACACACACACACACACACACACACACACACACATATATATATATATATATATATATATATATATATATATATATATATATATATATATATATAAAGATTAATATAAAGCAGTTGATAGACATGAACACAGCTGATTGAGATCGATAGATAGATAGATAGATAGATATGAACAGACTGAGATAGATCAATGAATTGAGATGGATAAGTAGATAGATAGATAGATAGATAGATAGATATGAGCCGATATAGATGGATATGAACATATATAGATAAGATTATTTATCTATATAGATATGAAATGAAATAGATAGGTTGATAGATAGATATGAACATATTGAAATATATATAAATAGATATAAACAGGTAAGTATATATATATATATATATATATATATATATATATATACATATATATATCTTATTATAATGGAGATTGTGTGTTTTCCTGTCTGTAACCGAAACTATATTACTACTCAATTCCCTTAGTTATCTACATCACATTCTCCATGATTTTATTTATATCTAACCTCAATTATTAATAAAATTGTTTTACATTATTAATACTGTTGACCATATCTACATACTAACAACATGCAATTGTATTTATATATACAAAAAATAGCGGTTTGCAGTGTGAACGGTAAGGCTAATTTGCATATTGATATAAAAAATGTGATTTTAATAAATATGTGCTTAGTATTATTGATTTCTAATTGTTTGGTTTTATCTTAATGAATATGAGCAAACATCTCTCCAATAAATCTTAAAAGAAATATATTAACAATATTAACAGTGATTCTATTCTTTACTTCCTAATTTAACTAAATAGTTAAATTATGAAAATTTAGCAATGAAAGACTGGAGTGAAGAAAAAGCAAGTTTTAGTTGTTTCTCCTCTGTTTCGAATCTTTTTATTGGCATTCTTATTTAGTTTCATTAGCCTTTCTAAGTTAACATAACATTATATTACAATAAAACTTAAATGCTTGCACGCGGAGGGTGCATATATTTGCTAGTATATATATATATATATACATACAGATGGATATGAAGCGACATAGATAGATAGATATGAATAGAAATAGATTATCTATCTGTTCGTATCTATTCATTCATCAGCCCATCCCTAGATAGAAAAATAAATTGATATGAATAGCGATTGATAGGTAAATAGATATATAGATATGAACTGGCATAGATACATAGATAGATAGATAGATAGATAGATAGATAGATAGATATGAACCGAACAGTGATAGATAGATAGATAGATATGAAGTGAGATAGATAAATAGATAGATATTAACAGAGATAGATAGATAAATATATATGAACTGAGATAGATAGATAGACAGAGATAGATAGATAGATAATATGTTTAGAGATAGATAGATAGGTTGATAGATAGATAGATTGATCGATTGAGAGATAGATAGATATGAACTAAGATAGATAGAGAGGTAATATGAATAAATAGATATGAAAAGAGTGAGAGATAGAGAGATAGATAGATAGATATGAAATGAGAGAGAGAGAGAGAGAGAGAGAGAGAGAGAGAGAGAGAGAGAGAGAGAGAGAGAGAGAGAGAGAGATAAATAGATAAATAAATAGATAGATATTAACAGATATAGATAGATAAATATATATGAATAATAATATGATAGATAATATGTTTAGAGATAGATATATAGGTTGATAGGTAGATAGATTGATTGATATAGATAGATAGATAGATAGATACGAATAGAGAAAGATAGATATGAATAGAGATAGATAGATAGATTTCAACCACATAGATAGATAAATATATATGAATTGACAGGGATAGATAGACATAAACTGATATAGATAAATGGATAATATGAATAG
>CM042166.1:16123830-16126330 GCA_023376005.1 Doryteuthis pealeii | reverse complement strand
TTGTATACAACAAAATCCAAATTGTTTTGAAGTTTCTTGTTTTTCCTTACAAACTTTTCAAACAATTTTCTTAATGTTATCATCTCTAAAAAAATTTATTTAAAAAATCCGTAATTTATCGTCAATTTAGCAACACGAACAAAACAAGGATAATTTAGATAAAATTTTGACAAATGATAACCTTATATTTTTACAATTGTTCCGAGGATTACTGAAAGTACTCGGAATAATTACTCTTTGGGATTTTTTAATAAATTCTTTTCGAGGAAATTTTTTTGAAAGATTGATGATTGATAAGAAAAATCATAAAAAAATTTCTTTAAAAACAATTTTGATTCTGTGCTAATAAACAGAATATATATATATATATATATATATATATATATATATATATATATATATATACGCACGTATATATGCCCGAAGAAGATATCAGAAGATCTGAAACACGTGTCGCAAATGTAAGATAAAAATAATATTTAAAAAAAAACATAATCAATTTTGCGGACCTTCTTTTTTATAATATATATATATATATATATATATATATATATATATATATATATATATATATATATATATATTAGGATATTAGGGACCAAAAAGCGTTAAAGGCATATTTGACAGTACCAATGTCACTCACCCTGATAGAACCCCCCTCCCCAAATAAGGGAATTAATTAAATTTTCAGTGTTAATGTATTGCTAAACTATTGTTACAATGCACCAGTTATTTTATTTAAATACTTACTTTGCCCCCGTCTTTGGGGCACAACATGTACATTGATTATTTAGCCCCGACTCTAGTTTCTATATAAATAAAAAGAGAAAAGACTGAAGATATAAACGGAATGAAAAATTGAAATCTTTTGAAAGAAAATAAATACTATGAATCAAAAAATTAAATTAAATGTTTTTTCAGATTTTTTTAATTACTTCATTTCTTAAATGAAATACATCTATCTATCTATCTATCAATCTATCTATCTATCTATCTATCTATCTATCTCTAAACTATATATATATATATATATATATATATATATATATATATATATATATATATAGTTAAAAATTAATGCGAAATTGAATGGAATAAAAATGAATGATATGAATGGAATAAATGAAAAATTATTTTCCAATTTATCATACATTATATATAATTCATTTCCTTTTATCATATATATATATATATATATATATATATATATATATATATATATATATATATATAGAGAGAGAGAGAGAGAGAGAGAGAGAGAGAGAAAGATAGATAGATAGATAGATAATATACCAGCTATATTTATAAGTAACCAGTAGGTACTGACAATTTTAACTTCACTGACGTATTTTACAAAATAAATTGAACGCCCAGATGAAAAGAAAATTACTAGAAATCCGGGATTATCCGATTTTAATTTTAATAAAATGTTCAGTGTTGATTTATCAATGAATACATTTTATAATGCATTAGTTATTTTATTTAAAACTTTTCTGATTTTTTTCAGGTCTCTTAATTTCGACTCCCCCTTAATTATGTAGCGCAAAATATCGGCGGGGTTATATACTTTTGAAACTGATTACAGTATGAATAAAAAGACAATAGACAGAAGGTGTGAATAGAAGAAAAAATATTTTGAAGGAACGCCTCCTATAGAAAATATGTGACGAAAATCTGAAAATTAAACGTAAAAAAAAAAAAAAAAAGTTTTGGAGATTTTTTACTCTGTTGTTGTATAATCAGAGAAAAAAAAATTATACATCGATATTTTTTCTGTCTAAAAGAGTGGGGTCTAACTTTTCAATTGAGTTTTCTCCAAAAATTATTAGATAACAAAACTAAAGTAGACTTGCTCTTAAATAATATAATTTTCTATAATCTAAAAATATGGAATTTAAAACTTAAAATTAGGAGTTTCATATTTTAAATGGATTTTAACTATTAATTTATAAATTTATATATATATATATTCTTTTCAAGGCGCATATTGGTGGCGCGAACGGTAAAATTTATTTTAAAGAATTTCGATTTATTTCCATTGAATCAGTTTGATTAAAACGACTCAGTAATTTAAAAGAAAGAATTCGTTGATTAATAAATCAACTCTCAAAATTTTATTAAAATCAGAAAATTCTCTGATTTTTAGTAATTTTTTGTTTATCAATCTGGGTTTGTGAATTGTCACGTGCATATCATGCTAAACTTCTTTCTTCACAAAAGGTTTCCCTACTAAAGATGAACAAGTTTTTCAGACGTTTTTGTTTCTATGTGTTTGGAACGAAAAATATATCATGTTTAAATAAATATCAACAAATTTGTAATTATTTTGTATATTTTTTTTGCTATTGTTTTCTAAGAAGAAACTATTAACAATGTGTTAAAATTGTGATAAAAGGGTTTGTTTTGAGTGAATCATAAATCTTCACATATTTTAGCAGAATCTAATTGTTTAAAATGTATATAAAATAAATTACATATGTAATATTATTTTGCTTTTTTT
>CM042166.1:16111330-16118830 GCA_023376005.1 Doryteuthis pealeii | reverse complement strand
GAAGGCGTTTTTATCGACAATTTTTTAGAGCTAACACCGTTAGCGTTTTTTTAAGCGCATGAGGCGGGACGGGAACTCTGCGAAAGACCAAAAGTTTTGCTTTTTTTTTTAGTCTGAGTTCGTCATTCCTTCCATTGAACACTTTTGTGGACGTGCCGGAACATGGAGTAGCTGTTTCGAACTATATTGGTTTATACTGCTGATAGATCTGATATATGCTCAGTCCGTAGAGTGTCCGTTATAGGAACCGAAAGGTTTCGGTTCGATACTGGCCCTCGCAACAGCATATGAGATACACAGGGATCTGTGATGTGAAGTGAGAAGCTCATGGTTGGGTGGGGCCCCGCCTCAGATTCCCAACAATCTCCTTGTTAAAACCGCTTAGTAAAAAAAAAAGTGGATAGAATCTTCCCTGTATGCTGACTTACCGATTTTAGGCTCCCACGAGAAAATATGTCGAATAGCTGTCCAGTTTCTGGACGCGCATGCGAATGTTCATCAAAATTTGCTTGTTTGTGGTTTTATTTATATTATATATATATATATATATAATATATATATCATGAGAGAGCGAGAGAGAGAGCAGAGAGAGAGAGAGAGAGAGGGAGAGAGAGAGAGAGAGGAGGATACTGTGCTAATGAGAAAAGTAAGACAGTATGAGGAATAGACAGTAATAAATTTTTCATCGTTGCTGAACGAGCCTGGTTGCTTTCACTAGCGCTAATACTCTTTTTGAAATGGTTGCACCCAATTATTCTCCTCTGGTTATGGAAAATAGTGGATATGCTGGCTCTTTAACTTTTTGTATGACAACATCACATCATGCCCAATTGTACGGATGAAGGATTTTATCTCAAAAAACTTTAAACTAGCTGTCGGCCTAACACACCATCTGCGATAAATTATCCTTTTGGAATACTTTTTTTATTACAACCACAACACACACACACACACACACACAATGTATACACAACACCACACACACACATATATAATATTATGTATATATATATATATATATATATAAATATATGTAATTCTGTGGAAAAAGTGACTTACTGGTGAAAATGGTTCACAATGGTTAGTTGATGCAAGCTCACATTGATATATATAATATACTATATATATATATATATATTATATTAGTCATCCACCTGACACTGTTTTGACATTTTTAACAGCTTAACGCTCTAGCGGGATCGAAAACCCGACATAGATTTTCATGCTGCAAGCTCCTATAACATTAACGGCAGTCCAGTGACTATTATGACAGCGGCGAACAATTAATCTGATACATACTTACACAATGTAATGTTTTACAATCACATAAAACGCCAAGTCTGTAAACACAGTGAAGTAATATATATAGATATTATATATATATATCTATATATTATATTACTGGGGTGGGAAGGTAGACAAACGGGATGTTAGGATAATGGATTGTTTATTGTCGATGATGCAACGTTTTCGGTTTTCGACCTCTTCAGCACTTGGATATAGTACTTGTTTCAAAGACTGGACATTCTCAAATGCTGCGAAACAGAAGGTCGTCAGTAGGGAGGAGTGGTTGGGGGTGGTTAGTGAATTTCTTCTCACTAGATGGGGAGTGTCAGAATGGTGGATGTGGTCCCACAGTGACTGATACCTTTCTCCACATACTGTCGGATTACCTCCTCACATTTTCTCCATATATATATAATATAATATATATATATATATATATATATATGTCATCAACAGACACATGTTTCGGCCGTTTCACGCCTCTCCAGTGTGGCTATATCACGACAACTATCCTTGCTAGGGTCGAACTCCGACTAACTGTTTGCCAGCCTGATATATATCCCCTCGGCCACTGACAGCTACTGTGCGAAGCTGGTGTTTAAATTATTAAATACATAGTTTGTTTATATATTTTACGATCACGTGATATCAAGTTTGCGATCATTGCTTATTATGCTTAGTAGTGAGAGTTAATTCAAATCACCATTATAGAGAGCTCATTACCAAATTCATGGAGCATATCTATTAATAATGGATTCGCTTCCGGTTTTTGTCTGTAACAAAAACTACATAAATTGCTTACGTCATATGATCCAAAATCGTCATAACATAGATAAATACACTCAAATTTGAACATGCAACATTAGACAGTCCTTATTTTTCTTTAAACAAGTTTTTAATAATACATGACTGGTATTATATATTATATAGTTTTTCATTTAATGTATATTTAAGTTTACATTTCAAATTGTTTTATTTTTCAATCTTTATGAATTTGATGATTTTGCTTACTGTAGGGTACAAACTCGCTGACAATGAATTTTTATCCCATCCCTCATGGTAAATATTTTAAAAAATTATTTTTACATCGCCCGGAGGGTGTTTTTTATTTTGCTAGTTATTAATAAGTCATCCACTGACACGTGTTTCGGGCGTTTCACGCCTTTCCTTCAGTTGGCTAGACACAACACCTATCTTGGCTTTGGATCGAACATCCGACTGACTGTTTGCCAGCCTGATATCTTATCCCTCGACCACTGACAGCTGCTCAGATTACCCAAAGCTGTAACTACTCATACGTCTTGGCGAGGATCGGTATCCGAACTCAGAACCTTGCGATTACCTGGCGGATGCTCTACCGATTAACTAAACCGAACCTATTTTATTTACCTATAGAATAGATGCCTTTTCCAGGGGCATTAGCGCGAAGTGAACTGCAAACAATCTCGTCCAGGATTTGATCTCGATCACCCATCCATTTGTATGTCGATAACCGTTGCGCTAATCCATATCCATATGATGTAAAATGAAAGCGAAAGAAGAGAAAAATCATTACACGCGACTTATTTGTCTGAATTTTTAAGATGAGGATTCATGTGTATTATTCTGTGTTTTCGGACTGTTTGCCTCATCTTTATTCTGGTATGTAAAACACAACTTTTCGACGCTTTATCCCCGGCCTTCTTTTTGTGTTCCTGTCTATGCTCGGACAGACAGAGAACGTTTGAAGAAGGTCGGAGGATAAGAATGGCTGAACGTTGTATGTAAAAACACAGCGTTTCGGTCGCTGTATTCTCCGGCCTTCTTCGGGTGTTTCCTGTCATGCTCGGATAGACAGGGAACACACCTGAAGAAGGCCGGAGGAAACAGCAACCGAAACGTTGTGGTATGTAAATCACAGATTTTGGCCGCTGTATTCTCCGGCCTCTTCGGGTATTCCATGTCAATCGGAGTATAAACAGGGAACATTGGATGATGAATACAGCGACCCAAACGTTGTGCTTTTTACATACCACTATAAAGATGAGGACAACTGTCCGAAAAATCAAAAATAATACATGATTCTTGTTTTTGATATTTCAAATGCGTAAAGCCCGATTTCTCACACACACCGAAAAAAAAGAAATTTAGATACAATTATAGTATGTGGCCTACCTTTTGAATGTGGCCTACGAAATCAATGTTTCTCTTATAGTATGTGGCCTACCATAAAAAGCATATTATAAGGTTATAATAATAACTGCTACCCATAACCCTAACCCTATTTCAGAATTTTAGAATATTTTAGAATTAAACAGATCTCTGATTCATGTAATTTATGGATAATTTCTTTTTAATTATTCTTAATTACTACATACAGCTTATGACTGAATAGCATTCTTTGAATTGAATATATGTGAAAATAATTAGTTTCAATAAATTGCCTACTACTTATATCTATAAATATATTCTTACAGGGGTAGGACACATTCAAACCGTGTAGGCCACATGCTATAACAGAATTAAAAAGGTAGGTCATATACTATAACGGCGCCGAAATGTACATACCACAATAAAGATGAGGACAACTGTCCGAAAAATCAAAATAATAGACGACTCTTGTCTTCTATATTTCAAATGCGCGATTCCCCACCCCACAGAAAAAAAAAGAAATTCTTCTGAACAGAATCTTGTATCAGAGTAAAAAGAACGAGGTGTGTATGGGGGAGGGGGCTGGTTGGGCGGGTTATGCACATAGGCGGTTGTGTTTGATCGCATATTTACATAGAAAGTCAATTTGTTTTCTACTAAGAGAGAAAGGTCATAGAGAAAAAAACTTAATTCTATTGATCTCTCTGATGATAATGTTCAACGTTTTCTTTTTTCTTTTTCAAATCCTCCTTTAAAAAAAAAAGGAAAGAAAGAAGAAGAAAAAAGAAAAAAGAAAATCTTGTGTTTAATTGAAAGTTTGATTGAAGAGAAAGTCAGGTAGGCATTCGGAATAATTCTCCGAGATTTGTCGGTGCCTTTAATGCGTGTCATTCCGGGTAGCAAAACGGGTGGGCCTTAAGTCCGGGTATTAGAGGAATGGCGTCTCTGGCTGTGGGAATTTAACTAGGCCATCCTACACACCCCCACCACGCCTTCTTCAATTTCCGTTCTTCTACGAAGCACTGTCGACTTTGGATTTGCACGGATTAAATCGCGCGCACACACACACACACACACACACACACATACACAAAGACATACACACACACACATACAGACACACGCACACACACACACACACTAACAGGTAAATATTAACATACCTGCAACACATGCGTGGGTTCGCAGACACACACCTGCGCGTAGACGCGCACATACATACAGGTAAATGCTGAAGGAAAAAATAAAGGAAAGAAAATGCTGAATGTATAAGATAGATTTTAGTTTATTTTACTGACACGGGTTCGGCCAGGAGGTTATCCATGCCACATGCACTCTATCTATTATTATTTTAAATTCAAATATTATAATAATAATATAATAATAATAATAATAATAATAATAGAATATAATAATAATAATAATAATATATAATATAGAAAAACTACAAAATCTTTTAGTATACAAGGATAACGGCATTCGTAAGAGTAGATTCTTTGGTGAAACTTACATACAGGTGAATACGTACATACCTGCAAGCACATGTATATCGTACGCAGACACCACACACGCGCACACACACACGCGCGCGCACATACACACGCGCACACACACACACACACTCATGCGCGTGGACAGGCATACACACATACAGGTATATACTTACATACCTGCAAACACATGCGTGTGTTCACAGACTTACACACACACACATGTGCACAAAGATACACACATGCATACAGGTAAATACTTACACACCTGCAAGCAGATGCGTGCGCACGCACGCACACACACACACACACATACACACTTAGGCGCGTGCACACGCACACGCACACACATATACCGTATATACTTACATACCTGCAAACACATGCGTGCGTTAATTTTTTTTCACAATAAAGGTGTGTCAAAAAGTACAGATTTTAAAACTGTATTTACCAAGATAGAAATGAAGAATGAATGGAACGTTAATTTTTCAGAATACAAGGTGTGTCAAAAAGTACAGATTTTAAAACTGTATTTACCAAGATAGAAATGAAGAATGAATGGAACGTTAATTTTTCAGAATACAAGGTGTGTCAAAAAGTACAGATTTTAAAACTGTATTTACCAAGATAGAAATGAAGAATGAATGGAACGTTAATTTTTCAGAATAACAGGTGTGTCAAAAAGTACAGATTTTAAAACTGTATTTACAAGATAGAAATGAAGAATGAATGGAAGCTTAATTTTTAGAATACAACGTGCCCAAAATCTTTATACTTTTTTGACACACCTTGTATATGCGCTTGGAGACGGTTGCTGAGGGTCTTAGTGCCCTGGGTATGACGTTAAACTAACTTAAACTACATCTAGTGATGAGGTTCCAATTCTGGAGCTCTGTGGAGTGTGTAGTACCCTTCATTGCCATTACTCCAGGTCCACGCTGGCCCGGAGTAGTAGTACCTGTTTGGGTCATGAGTTAAATAGATCAAAAAATGAGTTTTAAAAAATTTGAATACCCAACAAGAATGAATAAAACAAAAACGTCTTCGGCATAAAATAACCCAAGTGTTAACCTGCCATAAAATCCAACCAACCAGCCACCAACCAACCTGATTAGTCTGTACACAGGCATCAATTGTTTACTATACTCACCGTCGTCGTCGGGGTGGCCTAAAGTCGGTATCAGCCGATCAGCGAGGGAGTCTATCCTCTTTTCATAACGCTAGACCAAGGAGATGTTTTTTGCGTCTGAGGTGGAGCGCCGCATCTACCCTCAGCTCCTTACTCTACCGCACGACCCATGTGCTACTCATAGTTAGCGAAGGCCGGTATCGAACTAGGAACCTTGTGGTTTCTTGCTGAACGTTCTACCAACTAAGCTAACCCGGCTCTGATCTACTGTTCGTTAGTTGTCACCCATCTAAGTACTCAACAGTATAATCGTTGCTTAACTTTTGGATATTAGTGGAAACGGTACTTTGATCGTAAAATATGTTTCATTATTCATAGCATTTTTTAAGTAGCCACAACCATAATGACTTTTCCTTTTTTAATTAAGGTTTCTCATATGGTTTTCATTTTTATACAAGGAGGTTATTAGTTAGCACTTTTAATGGGGCTTAAAATACGTTGAATGAATCCCCTGGAGGGAGTAAAGCCCCTGAAAAAGGAAGTTTCCTGGTATGACATTAAACTGCATCTGATGGTAAAGCTCCAGATCTGAAAATCTGGGGAGTGTAGAGTACTTATTTATTGCGATTACTCCAGTCACCCTGACCCGGTGTGGTAGTACCTACTCGGATCCCTAATACAAGTCTGTTTAAAAATCTTTCTTATATCTTTAGTCAGTGCTAGTACTGTTCATTATGCTAGTATTTTGAATCCCTGTATCAGGTTCTGTGTGAGGCGCGTGGTGTAATGGTTACCATCGTAGGAAATGGAACACGGCGATACGAGTTAAAATTCTGGACGAGGCTGTTTGAAGTTCCCATAGCGTTAATAGCATGGGAAAGGTATGAATCCAACTACTCTCTCTCTCTCTCTCTCTTCTCTCTCTCTCTCTCTCTCTCTCTTCTCTCTCTCTCTCCCAGCTATGGGTAAATAGTAGGGTTTAACCTAGGCTAGGTAACCAGTCTAGAAGGAAAACTCTGAATTCAAACTCCGTTTAATTAATTGACCTTGTGTCACACTACTCGTGCGCAGAGGCTAGTAAGTATATATATATGTGTGTTGTGTGTGTGTGTGTGTGTGTGTGTGTTATTTGTGGAAAAGATGACTTACCGGTGAAACAGGTCACAATGGTTAGTTGATGCAAATTCACAATGATGAGGCAGCGATTATCGCAGTTTATCACAAAAAATACACACGTGCAATCAACTGCAATTAATCAATATCTTGATTAATCCAGTGGATTTAACCCTGAAGATCTTTATGGTGAAACTCGAGTAGGTTATTACCGTGTACCTTTATCATAATAGTGTGGGCCGACAGCAAGACGTACATTGGTCAGCTCTATGTGGATGCTGCATAGAGGACCTCCCGAGAATGATGAGCGATATGCATGGATGGACAGAGATTGTCATGGATATCCGTACT
>CM042166.1:16088830-16106330 GCA_023376005.1 Doryteuthis pealeii | reverse complement strand
TTCCGATATGGGGGATCAATTTACTATAAACTTATACGAGGAAATGAGCACCCGTGAATACTCAATAATAAAGAACTTTTAAGAATTTTTTTTTTCAATCTGATAGATTGGTGTGTAATCGATAATAATCAACTGAAGGAAAAAAAATAGATGGGGGGGGGGGAGTCCAGATAATCAGGTCCACCAAAACGTTTTTACAATGTTTTTAAATACTAGGTACCACCAATTTTACCCTGTGAAATTTACCCCCCCCCCCATTATTTTTTTTCCTTCAGTTTGATTATTTCGATTACACACCAAATCTATCAGATTGAAAAAAAAAAATTCTTAAAAGTTCTTATTATTTGGAGTATTCACGGGTGCTCATTTCCTCGTATAAGTTTTAGTAAATTGATCCCCCATATCGGAACCGCTTGAACGGAAACCCAGATTATTTATTTTATTTTCCCATTAACTACCCCCCCCCTAAACCTAACCCTACCCCCCTAGTTTAAAAATTAAGTTTTATTACAAAATTTTATATAATTACAAAACATCAATTTTTCATAAAAGTATCAAAATGTCACTATGAAATCTCTATTTAACATCCAATTTTTTCAGTAACAGNAAGAGAGTGAAAAGTTGCACTATAAACTCAGCGATGTTTATTGACTTCACAATAAAGAGTAAAATCATAAAACTTAAAATTTAATTTGTAAGGCAACTTCTGAGGAATATTTTAAATTGTATTTTGAATAATAATTTAAATGTTGGTTGTTAGTTGTTTTGTTTTATCAACTTTTCGGGTAATTTACTAACGAATCATGTCATTTTGATAAACAAAGCGCTTACAATTTTTCGTACTTACATATAATTTTTTTTAAATGTTCCAATAACTGGATATTGTCAGATAAACTTGAAATAAATTTCGTCTTACAAATAATTGACTACTTATCTCCAGTCGGGTCTTTGACTAAAGATAAAACACCGGATTTTGTCCATATTAGTAACCTTTGTTTTGTTTTTGTTTTATCGTGGTTTGAGAAAATAATTAGTTAACGAACCAAAAGAAAAAAAACAGTTTCTAAGGAAATTCGTCAATCTTATTGTTATTTTAACCCTTTAAAACTCTAACAATAAAAATTAAATAAATAAATTAAAGAATTAAAAGTCATTTTATTCGAATGAAAATCATAGTTTAATTTATACAAATATGTAACCGTACTTACGACGTAAACTGATTTTCATGATATTGTTATTTACGGATTAAAATATTTTTTTTAATAATGTAACCGTAAAGCGTGCATTTTGATTTTCTACAATGTTTATGCATTACAAAAATTAAAATTAAAATGAGTGTACTGTACAATTTAATAATATGGACAAACTCGCTGTAAAAAATAATTTAATCTATAAAAACACATACAAATTACATATTCAGAAAGACTAAGATATTCCGAAACTGCCGTATTCGTATTATCGCCTATACGTAGTATTTTTTTTTTTAACTCGCTGTAAAAAAAAAAAAAAATCTATAAAAACACATAAATACATATTCAGAAAGACTATTTCATCTTATTACTAAAAGATATAAATATTTTAAAGATTAAAATCCTAAATAGGTAAGAGATTCCGATCTGACTGTTATAGACTGCACTGCTTGTATCGTAATAATCATAGGCGCATGGCTATCCGAAGCCATTTTTTAATTTTTTTAACTCGCTGTAAAAAATGATTCAATTAATAAAAACTCACACAAATTCCATATTTTGAAAGAGTATTTTCTTATCTTCTAACGATATAAAAATTATTAAAGACTGGACCATAAATAGGCCATAAATTCGGAGCTGAACGGCTTAGACTGCAAAATTAATTCATTAAAATCAAAACTTCGCTGCTGTTATCGCTTTAACAATAAGCAGGCAGAGACAATATTTTATTATCAGGAGGGGCTGATATACGGACAGTTCCGCAAATTGGGTGATTTTGGATTAATTAATCGATTACATCCCTTAATCAATAAAAATCAATAACCAAATTTGGAATTTTTCTTAGTTAGAACGATATCAATGTGTATGCAAGATTTTGAATCTGAGTGACCTCCCGTTTTTTTGTTATACGTCGACACGTACATACCAAAATCTCTGTTTTATATATTAGATATATATATATATATATATATATTTATCTATCTCTAGTCTATGTATGTATGTATGTATGTATGTATGTATCTATTTATCTATTTATCTTAGTTCAAATCTATTAATCAATCTATCTCTATCCATATCTATCTTTTTCAGTTGATATTTATCTGTATATCTATCTACAAACATACCGGTATATCTCTATTTATATATCAATCTATCTAGTGTCTTCATCCCCCCCTCTCTCTCTCTCTCTCTCTCTCTCTCTCTATATATATATATATATATATATATATATATATATCAGTCTCTTCATAACTATCTATCTCAATTCACATCTATATATCTATTTATCAATCTATCTGTTCATATCTATTTATCTATCTCTATTATTGTCTATGTATATATTATGTATGTATGTATGTATGTATCTATCTATCTATCTCAGTTATTATCCATCTTTTTCGGTTCATATTTATCTATATATCTATCTACTATCTAGTCGGTAGACTAGCGCTAGCTACATATCAATCTATCTCAGTCTGTTTATATCTATCTATCTATCTACCTCAGTTCATATCTATATATCTATTTATCTATCTATCTCTGTTCATATCTATTTATCTGTTCATATCTCTCTATGTATCTATGTATGTATATATCTATCTCAATCAATTGTGTTCATATTTATTTACACACACACACACACACACACACACACACACACACATATATATATATTATATATATATATATATATGTGTGTGTGTGTATGTGTGTGTATGTGTGTGTGTGTGTGTGTGTGTAAAAGGAATGACTTACCGGTAAAAATATTGGGTTGGTCTCAATATTTGGTTGGTACAAGTGTTACTCGGATAAGTCAGCGTTATAACAAATATAAAGTGCTCAATACGTAAATAGAGCGACACATTATAATACTATATATATATATATATATATATATATATATATATATTATATATATATATGTAAATAAATGGAAATTAATCCGACAGAATGAATTTAACATTTTGAAATAATTACTAATTGTTTTTTCAAAATGTTAAATTCATATATATATATATATATAGTATGAACAAAAAGTAATAAGACAATCAGGAATATTTCTTGTATGTTGTTTATTCTCAACTAATTTCGACCTTAGGTCATCGTCAAGAGAAAATTTCTTATTTGAAGAAATTGTTTATAGATTTTTTGAAAGGGAGCATTATAGAAGAACTACAAAAATTGAAGTATTTTTGCGGGTTTGACATGCTATTAAAATCCGGGTAGACGAGTGTGTTAGTAGTAGCAAGTCCATTTGTTCAATATATATATATATATATATATATATATATATATATATATATATATATATACTTATTACATAAGTAGTCAAAATTATCTAATTCCTTCGTCATCATTTTTCCCGTGTAAAAATGTACATACAAAAAAATTACAAGAAGGTTCCCAAATCCGTGAAGGTTTCCGAGTCCGACAAGAAATACCTCAAGAAGGCTGGAGGGCACATCGGCCGAAATGTTGTACAGATAACAATGACGATGAGGACAATAGTCCGAATAATACATATAATACTAATACAAAACTCTAATAACTTCCTTTATTGGTTGATTGATTTTAATGGCATTTCAACCCGTCTAGAATTATTTCATGTTTAGAGGTTATGGAATCACGTTCATTGTATATTTTTTGTATATTTGCTTCTTGAGAGTTTTTTTTTTTGCCCACGGTCCTGTTGAATACGAATAATTTTAAAGTATATCTATTTGACTAGATGAGATCCTAAAAGGTTAGGGAATTGCGTTCACCGTATTCTACAGCCCCACCGACAGGGCGGTTTTCTAAACCAGCACGTTAACTATTGGCCTACACCCAACATATTCTCTCTGTTGTATTTGTCAAGTATTCAGCTCTGTTACAAGCTGACTACAAAACTATCTCTAAAGTGTTGGCAGGTAGTTTATATGCACCTTTGGATTATTCCATTATGAACTCTGGCAAGTTCACTTCCTGGGTTTTGATTGGCTGATGGTATTCAGTGTGAGTAGAGATATGGATAAGTACCCACTCTTCAGCCCTCAGTCTGCACTGTGCCAACAACATGCAAGGACTGTATTTAAGTTACAGCTTGCATGTTGTTCTTGTCTGCTAACTCGACGGTAGTTAGAATCCCATTGCGATGGTGAGTATTATATTGTTTTTATGTTATCTGGGGGGATAACTTCTACACTCTCATTACGCTTTTAGGTCCCCAATGGGTTCACCTGTTGGACGTGGGTGGTGACCCGTGATTCTTAAGGACGGAATCCTAGTTGCTTAGCAGCCCATGACAACACTCCAATTTGGCTATTTCTAAGGTTAGACGAGCTTCCAATAATCGGCTGATCACGCCAAGCCCTATTTCCTCTATGAATATCTCAACCCTATTGCCCCTATGGCAAACTCCCAACCCTTTTAATCATATATGTACTAGAAGGCAGTGGCTGAGGGTCTTAGTGTCCTGGGTATAACATTAAACTGCATATAGTATCGAATTTTCAATTTTGGAACTCTGGGTAATGTAGAGTACCCCTTTATCTCCATTACTCCTAGGTCCACCCTGATCCGGAGTGGGAGTACATGTCTTTTCTTTACATGCGTCCCACTTTCACACGATATGGCACAAGGCCGTTTTATGTGGGCACCACCCACAAGCCGAGACTCATGGGATGATAGGTAGAAAAATTGCGTCGATCTCGTCGGCATGCCCCCTCAAGGGGGGCGCCTCAGGTGCTGGGTAATAAACCCAGCCCTGTCCCCAAAGGGGCAGGTATTGCCTGGAGGGATGGCCCTCTGGGATCGACGCTATTAATTTAGCACCTCACCGGTCCAGTGGCCGAATCTCACTGGATCCCTGTCCCGAAGGACGGGTCGGTGGTAGTACATGTTAGAATTCCATTTATGAGTTGAATACATAATGTGTTTAAAAAAATTGAGTATGAAAAAAAATGAATACCCAACAAGAGTGAATAAAACAAAATGTCTTCGACATAAAATAACCAAACAGAGATTGCCAAACCAAGGTTGAAGAACCTACTATTTATCCATACTGTGGTGAGGAGCTGATGGTAGGAGTGGCGATCCGTCTCATACTCCCAAACAATCTCCCTGGTTTGGCCATAGTAAAAAGAGGATAAACTCCCTCGTTGTCTGGCTGATACCGACTTTAGGCCATCCCGAAGACTTTACTTTTACTTTATATATATATATATATATATATATATATATATATATATACATATATATATATATTTGTATATATATATATATATATATATATATATATCATGTCGCGCAGTCAGTACGGATATCCATGACAATCTCTGTCCATCCATGCATATCGCTCATCATTCTCGGGAGGTCCTCTATGCAGCATCCACATAGAGCTGACCAATGTACGTCTTTGCTGGTCGGCCCACACTATTATGATAAAGGTACACGGTAATAACCTACTCGAGTTTCACCATAAAGATCTTCAGGGTTAAATCCACTGGATTAATCAAGATATTGATTAATTGCAGTTGATTGCACGTGTGTATTTTTTGTGATAAACTGCGATAATCGCTGCCTCATCATTGTGAATCTTGCATCAACTAACCATTGTGACCTGTTTCACCGGTAAGTCATCTTTTCCACAAATAACACACACACACACACACACACACACAACACACATATATATATACTTACTAGCCTCTGCGCACGAGTAGGGTGTGACACAAGGTCAATTAATTAAACGGAGTTTGAATTCAGAGTTTTCCTTCTAGACTGGTTACCTAGCCTAGGTTAAACCCTACTATTTACCCATAGCTGGAGAGAGAGAGAGAGAGAGAGAGAGAGAGAGAGAGAGAGAGAGAGAGAGAGAGAGAGAGAGAGTAGTTGGATTCATACCTTTCCCATGGCTATTAACGCTATGGGAACTTCAAACAGCCTCGTCCAGAATTTTAACTCGTATCGCCGTGTCCATTTCCTACGATGGTAACCATTACACCACGCGCCTCACACAGAAACCTGATACAGGGGATTCAAAATACTAGCATAATGAACAGTACTAGCACTGACTAAAGATATAAGAAAGATTTTTAAACAGACTTGTATATGGGATCCGAGTAGGTACTACCACACCGGGTCAGGGTGGACCTGGGAGTAATCGCAATAAATAAGTACTCTACACTCCCCAGATTTTCAGATCTGGAGCTTTACCATCAGATGCAGTTTAATGTCATACCCAGGAAACTTCCTTTTTCAGGGGCTTTACTCCCTCCAGGGGATTCATTCAACGTATTTTAAGCCCCATTAAAAGTGCTAACTAATAACCTCCTTGTATAAAAATGAAAACCATATGAAAACCTTTAATTAAAAAAGGAAAAGTCATTATGGTTGTGGCTACTTAAAAAATGCTATGAATAATGAAACATATTTTACGATCAAAGTACCGGTTTCCACTATATTCCAAAAGTTAAGCAACGATTATACTGTTGAGTACTTAGATGGGTGACAACTAACGAACAGTAGATCAGAGCCGGGTTAGCTTTAGTTGGTAGAACGTTCAGCAAGAAACCACAAGGTTCCTAGTTCGATACCGGCCTTCGCTAACTATGAGTAGCACATGGGTCTGTGCGGTAGAGTAAGGAGCTGAGGGTAGATGCGGCGCTCCACCTCAGACGCAAAAAACATCTCCTTGGTCTAGCGTTAGTGAAAAGAGGATAGACTCCCTCGCTGATCGGCTGATACCGACTTTAGGCCACCCCGACGACGACGGTGAGGTATAGTAAACAATCTGATGCCTGTGTACAGACTAATCAGGGTTGGTTGGTTGGCTGGTTGGTTGGATTTTTATGGCAGGTTAACACTTGGGTTATTTTATGCCGAAGACGTTTTTGTTTTATTCATTCTTGTTGGGTATTCAAATTTTTTAAAACTCATTTTTTGATCTATTTAACTCATGACCCAAACAGGTACTACTACTCCGGGCCAGCGTGGACCTGGGAGTAATGGCAATGAAGGGGTACTACACACTCCACAGAGCTCCAGAATTGGAACCTCATCACTAGATGTAGTTTAATGTAGTTTAACGTCATACCCAGGGCACTAAGACCCTCAGCAACCGTCTCCAAGCGCATATACAAGGTGTGTCAAAAAGTATAAAGATTTTTGGCACGTTGTATTCTGAAAATTAACGTTCCATTCATTTTCATTTCTATCTTGGTAAATACAGTTTTAAAATCTGTACTTTTTGACACACCTTGTATTCTGAAAATTAACGTTCCATTCATTCTTCATTTCTATCTTGGTAAATACAGTTTTAAAATCTGTACTTTTTGACACACCTTGTATTCTGAAAAATTAACGTTCCATTCATTCTTCATTTCTATCTTGGTAAATACAGTTTTAAAATCTGTACTTTTTGACACACCTTGTATTCTGAAAAATTAACGTTCCATTCATTCTTCATTTCTATCTTGGTAAATACAGTTTTAAAATCTGTACTTTTTGACACACCTTGTATTGTGAAAAAAAATTAACGCACGCATGTGTTTGCAGGTATGTAAGTATATACGGGTATATGTGTGTGCGTGTGCGTGTGCACGCGCCTAAGTGTGTATGTGTGTGTGTGTGTGTGCGTGCGTGCGCACGCATCTGCTTGCAGGTGTGTAAGTATTTACCTGTATGCATGTGTGTATCTTTGTGCACATGTGTGTGTGTGTAAGTCTGTGAACACACGCATGTGTTTGCAGGTATGTAAGTATATACCTGTATGTGTGTATGCCTGTCCACGCGCATGAGTGTGTGTGTGTGTGTGCGCGTGTGTATGTGCGCGCGCGTGTGTGTGTGCGCGTGTGTGTGTGTCTGCGTACGTATACATGTGCTTGCAGGTATGTACGTATTCACCTGTATGTAAGTTTCACCAAAGAATCTACTCTGACGAATGCCGTTATTCCTTGTATACTAAAAGATTTTGTAGTTTTCTATTATTATTATTATTATTATTATTATTATTATATTATTATTATTATTATTATTATTATTATTATTATTATTATTATAATATTTTGAATTTAAAATAATAATAGATAGAGTGCATGTGGGCATGGATAACCTCCTGGCCGAAACCCGTGTCAGTAAAATAAACTAAAATCTATCTTATACATTCAGCATTTTCTTTCCTTTATTTTTCCTTTCAGCATTTACCTGTATGTATGTGCGCGTCTACGCGCATGTGTGTGTCTGCGAACCCACGCATGTGTTTGCAGGTATGTTAATATTTACCTGTTAGTGTGTGTGTGTGTGTGCGTGTGTCTGTATGTGTGTTTGTGTGTATGTCTTTGTGTATGTGTGTGTGTGTGTGTGTGTGTGTGTGCGCGCGATTTAATCCGTGCAAATCCAAAGTCGACAGTGCTTCGTAGAAGAACGGAAATTGAAGGAAGGCGTTGGTGGGGTGGTGGTAGGATGGCCTAGTTAAATTCCCACAGCCAGAGACGCCATTCCTCTAATACCCGGACTTAAGGCCCACCCGTTTTGCTACCCGGAATGACACGCATTAAAGGCACCGACAAATCTCGGAGAATTATTCCGAATGCCTACCTGACTTTCTCTTCAATCAACTTTCAATTAAACACAAGATTTTCTTTTTTCTTTTTTCTTCTTCTTTCTTTTCCTTTTTTTTTTAAAGGAGGATTTGAAAAAAGAAAAAAGAAAACGTTGAACATTATCATCAGAGAGATCAATAGAATTAAGTTTTTTTTCTCTATGACCTTTTCTCTCTTAGTAGAAAACAAATTGACTTTCTATGTAAATATGCGATCAAACACAACCCGCCTATGTGCATAACCCCGCCCAACCAGCCCCCTCCCCCATACACACCCTCGTTCTTTTTACTCTGATACAAGATTCGTTTCAGAAGAATTTCTTTTTTTTCTGTGGGGGTGGGGAATCGCGCATTTGAAATATAGAAGACAAGAGTCGTCTATTATTTTGATTTTTCGGACAGTTGTCCTCATCTTTATTGTGGTATGTACATTTCGGCGCCGTTATAGTATATGACCTACCTTTTTAATTCTGTTATAGCATGTGGCCTACACGGTTTGAATGTGTCCTACCCCTGTAAGAATATATTTATAGATATAAGTAGTAGGCAATTTATTGAAACTAATTATTTTTCACATATATTCAATTTCAAGAAATGCTATTCAGTCATAAGCTGTATGTAGTAATTAAGAATAATTAAAAAAGAATTTATCCATAATTTACATGAATCAGAGATCTGTTTAATTCTAAAATATTCTAAAATTCTGAAATAGGGTTAGGGTTAGGGTTAGCAGTTATTATTATAACCTTATAATATGCTTTTTATGGTAGGCCACATACTATAAGAGAGACATGATTTCGTAGGCCACATTCAAAAGGTAGGCCACATACTATAATTGTATCTAAATTTCTTTTTTTTCTGTGGTGGTGAGAAATCGGGCTTTACGCATTTGAAATATCAAAAACAAGAATCATGTATTATTTTGATTTTTCGGACAGTTGTCCTCATCTTTATAGTGGTATGTAAAAAGCACAACGTTTGGGTCGCTGTATCATCATCCAATGTTCCCTGTTTATACTCCGATTGACATGGAATACCCGAAGAAGGCCGGAGAATACAGCGGCCAAAATGCTGTGATTTTACATACCACAACGTTTCGGTTGCTGTTTCCTCCGGCCTTCTTCAGGTGTGTCCCTGTCTATCCGAGCATGGACAGGAAACACCCGAAGAAGGCCGGAGAATACAGCGACCGAAACGCTGTGTTTTTACATACAACGTTTCAGCCATTCTATCCTCCGACCTTCTTCAAACGTTCTCTGTCTGTCCGAGCATAGACAGGGAACACAAAAGAAGGGCCGGGGATAAAGCGGTCGAAAAGTTGTGTTTTTACATACCAGAATAAAGATGAGGGCAACAGTCCGAAAAACCAGAATAATACACATGAATCCTCATCTAAAAAATTCAGACAAATAAGTCGCGTTGTAATGATTTTTTCTCTTCTTTCGCTTTCATTTTACACTCATATGGATATGAGATTAGCGCAACGGTTATCGACATACAAATGGGATGGGTGATCGAGATCAAATCCTGGACGAGATTGTTTGCAGTTCACTTCGCGCTAATGCCCCTGGAAAAGGCATCTATTCTATAGGTAAATAAATAGGTTCGGTTTAGTTTAATCGGTAGAGCATCCGCCTAGGTAATCGCAAGGTTCTGAGTTCGATACCGATCCTCGCCAAGACCGTATGAGTAGTACAGCTTGGGTAATCTGAGCAGCTGTCAGTGGTCGAGGGGATAAGATATCAGGCTGGCAAACAGTCAGTCGGAGTTCGATCCAAGCCAAGGATAGGTGTTGTGTCTAGCCACACTGAAGAGGCGTGAAACGCCGAAACACGTGTCAGTGGATGACTTATTAATACTAGCAAAATAAAAAACACCCTCCGGGCGATGTAAAAATAGATTTTTTAAATATATTACCAGAGGGATGGGAGTTAAAAATTCAATGTCAGCGAGTTTGTACCCTAAGTAAGCAAAATCATCAAATTCATTAAAGAATTGAAAAATAAAACAATTTGAAATGTAAACTTTAAATATACATTAAAATGAAATAAACTATATATAGATATATAATACCAGTCATGTATTTATTAAAACTTGTTTTAAAAAAAATAAGGACTGTCTAATGTTGCATGTTCAAATTTTGAGTGTATTTATTCTATGTTATGACGATTTTGGATCATATGACGTAAGCAATTATGTAGTTTTTGTTACAGACAAAAACCGGAAGCGAATCTCCATTATTAATAGATATGCTCCCATGAATTTGGTATGAGCTCTCTATAAGTGGTGATTTGAATTAACTCTCACTACTAAGCATATAAGCAATGATCGCAAACTTGATATCACGGTGATCGTAAAATATATAAACAAACCTATGTATTTAATAATTTAAACACCAGCTTCGCTACAGTAGCTGTCAGTGGCCGAGGGGATAATATATCAGGCTGGCAAACAGTTAGTCGGAGTTCGACCCTAGCCAAGGATAGTTGTCGTGTATAGCCACACTGGAGAGGCGTGAAACGCCGAAACATGTGTCTGTTGATGACATATATATATATATATATATATATATATATATATATATATATATGGAGAAATGTGAGGAGGTTAATCCGACAGTATGTGGAGAAAGGTATCAGTCACCTGTGGTACCACCATCCACCATTCTGACACTCCCCATCTAGTGAGAAGAAAATTCACTAACCACCCCCAACCACTCCTCCCCCTACTGACGACCTTCTGTTTCAGCATTTTGAGAATGTCCATCTTTGAAACAAGTACTATATCCAAGTCCTGAAGATGGTCTAACAGACCGAAACGTTGCATCGTCGACAATAAACATCCAGTTTCCATAACATCCCGTGTTTGTCTACCTTCCCACCCCATATATATATATATATATATATATATATATATATATATATTTACTCATCTGTTGTTTACAGACTTGGGTTTTATGGTGATTGTAAAAACATACATTGTGTAAGTATGTATCAATTAATTGTTCGCCGCTGTCTAATAGTCACTGACTGCCGTAATGTTAAGGAGCTTGGCAGATGAAAATTATGTCGGGTTTCGATCCCGGCTAGCGGTAGCTGTTAAAAATGTCGAAACACGTGTCGGTGGATGACTAATATATATATATATATATATATATATATATATATATATATCAATGTGAAGCTTGCATCAACTAACCATTGTGACCATTTTCACCAGTAAGTCACTTTTTCCACAAATACCATATATATATATATTATATATATATATATATATATATATGTGTGTGTGTGTGTGTGTGTGTATACATGTGTGTGTGTGTGTGTGTGTGTGTGTGTGTGTGAATAAAAAAAAGTATTCCAAAGGATAGATTTATTCGCAGATGGTGATGTTAGGCGACGCTAAGTTTCAGTTTTTATAAAATCCTTCATCGGTACAATTGGATGAGTGTGATGTTGTCATACAAAAGTTAAAGAGCCCAGCATATCCTACTATTTTCCCATAACCAGAGGGAGAATAATTGGGTGCATACATTTCAAAAGAGTATTAGCGCTAGTGAAATGCAACCAGCCTCGTTCAGTCACCGATGAAAATTTTATTACTGTCTATTCCTATACTGTCTTACTTTTTCTCATAGCACAGTATCTCTCTCTCTCTCTCTCTCTCTCTCTCTCTCTCTCTCTCTCTCTCTCTCTCTCTCTCTCTATATATATATATATATATATATATATATATATATATAAATAAAACCACAACAAGCAAATTTGATGAACATCGCATGCGACGTCCAGAACACTGGACAGCTATTTCGACATATTTTTCGTCGGGGTAGCCTAAAATCGGTATCAGCCATACAGGGAAGGATTCTATCCACTTTTTTTTTTACTAGCGGTAGACCAAGGAGATTGTTTTGGGAATCTGAGGCGGGGCGCCACACCAACCATGAGCTTCTCACTTCACATCACAGATCCCTGTGCTACTCATATGCTGTTGGCGAGGGCCAGTATCGAACTCGAAACCTTTCGGTTCCTAAACGGACACTCTACCGACTGAGCTATATCAGATCTCATCAGCAGTATAAACCTAATATAGGTCGAAACAGCTATCCAGTGTTCGGCACGTCACAAAAAGGTGATCAATTGGAAGGATGACGAACTCAGACTTAAAAAAAAAAGCAAACTTTTGGTACTATTCGCAGAGTTCCGTCCCGGCCTCATGCCTTAAAAAACGCTAGACGGTGTTAGCTTAAAAAATTGTCGATAAAAACGCCTTCAATGAAATATAAAAAAAAATGAACCGACAAAAATCGATTTTTTTCCTATAAAGATAAGTTTGTATAATTATATCAGAATATTTTTATAAGTTTTGATGTGAGAGCTTTTTAGTAAAAGAACCATGAATACAGAATTCTGCTAAAAATATCAACAAAGAAATTGAACCTGTGGTAAAAAAACAAAACAAAAAAAACAAAAAAACAAAAAAACAAAAAAACGGACTGTTTTACCATAAAATAATTCTTAAAAAAATCATAAATGACCTGACATTTTTTTTAATTAAAATATAAAAGAATATCTAAATACTCAGATTTTCTTTTATTGATGTTTGTTTAATTTCTTGTTATTAGTTTAAATAAACAAGAATATCTAAATATTTCATTGAAGGTGTTTTTCTGAACAATTTTTTTAACACCGCTTAGCGTTTTTTTAAGGCAGGAGGCCGGGACGGAACTCTACGAATAGTACCAAACTTTTTATCAACCTGATGCCCCTTGTTTTAATGAGAACTTAGTTTTACGTTGATGAGATTCGTAGAACCTGAGTCGCCTATTTGCCGCTAGCGTGTTTGTTTCTTTGCGGCGATCTGTTTATGTACTGTCTGTATATCTGTATACATAGGGAGTATAAGGTAGGTGCCAAGCCTCTTCAAATGTGTTCAAATGTGTACACGGCACGCAACAAGAAGAGACTGAGAGTTTGCAAATGTATTTATGTGTTTGTATTGTCGTTTATTGTATCATTCTTCGCGGTTACTAGCACATTCTCAACCATTTTTCATACCCACACACATTTTCCATCCTCACCACTTCCTTCTTCAGTTTCCCTTCTCATCCTCTTTGTCTTTCAAAGATTCCTTGCTTTCATTTCTCATAGAGTGCTGTCGTTAGTTGGCTGGCTGGTTGGTTGTTTTTTACGGCATGTCAGGCCGTAGTATTATTTGGACTATTCGGACTATTGTCCTCAACCTCATTGTTATCTGCACAACGTTTCAGCCGATGTGCCCTTCGGCCTTCTTCAGGTATTTCTTGTCGGATCGGGAACCTTCTTGGACTCGGGAACCTTCTTTACGAACTCGATAACCTTCTTGTCGAGTCCGAGAAAGTTCCCGAGTCCGACAAGAAATACCTGAAGAAGGCCGGAGGACACATCAACCGAAACGTTGTACAGTTAACAATGAAGATGAGGACAATAGTCCGAATAATCCAAATAATACTAAGAATCAAACCATATCTTAAAAATTCTGAGAAATGTCAACCTTTATTGGGTCACTTTATGCCGAAAACGTTTTGTTTTATTCATTCATGATGGATACTCAATTTAAAAAAATCAAATTCTTTAAAACATATTTTTTAGAACTCATCTTATTCTTATTTTCTGTCAGTTGGTTGGCTGGTTGGTTGGATTTTACGGCATGTCAACCTTCGTCGGGTCATTTTATGCCAAAGACGTTTTGCTCTATTCATTCTTGATGGATACTCAATTTTTTAAAAACTCAAATTTAAAAAAACAACATTTTTAGTTCAGAATGCAATTTCTTTGGTACCATTTTAATCTACGCATCGAATCTATCAGAAAAGCCAATAAAATCTACACCTAAAATTTTCACAAAATTCGTCATTTTCAGGCACTATAAGTGTTGTGTGGGGGGTTAAGGGCTCATATCTCCGCTAATTCTTCGTATGGTGCTTTCTTTGGCATCAATGAATTCTACGCATAGAAATCTATCAGAAAAGCCAATAAAATCGACACCTTAAAATTTCACAAAATTGGTCATTTTCAGGCACTATAAGTGTGTGTGGAGGGGGTTAAGGGCTCATATCTCCGCTAATTCTTCGAATTGAGTGCTTTCTTTGGCATCAATCAATTCTACACATCGAAATCTACCAGAAAAGCCAATAAAATCGACACCTTAAAATTTCACCAAAATAGGTAGACTAATAATGCCTTAAAAAGGGCACTTTTAGGGGATCTTTGAAGCCTCATATGTTCGTCAATTCTCGACAGAATGCAATTTCTTTGGTACCATTTTAATCTATGCATTTTAGAACTCATTTGATTCTATTTAACCCATCGATGGGACTCTAACAGGTACTACCCCTCCGGTTCAGAATGGAACTGGTGATGAAGGAATACTCCACCTTCTCCATTGTTCTAGAACTGGAACTTCACCATCAGATTGTGTTTACCGTCATACCCTTATAAGACCCTCAGCTTTCTAGCACAATATAATAAAAGGGGTTGGGGTTTGTCATAAGAACAATAGAGTTGGGACAATCCTATAGGTGCTATTGCTTGATATGACCAGCTAATTGATGAGAGTGAGCCTCTACGACTGCCCGTCACTATGGTCAGTATGGCTTGTCTTTACAGGCTCATCTCTGAATACGCTGCATCCCAGTAAAAAAGGGGGGAGGTCTCGGAATATGATACTAAAATGCATCAAGCGATTCACTGTGGTATGGTGGCTGGTTGGTGGGATTCTACAGCATGTCAACCCTTATTGAGCTACTTTATGCTGAAGACGTTTTGGTTTTATTCATTCTTGATGGGTATTCAATATGTTTAAAACTGATTTTTAAAACACATTTTTATAAAATCTCATTTTTTAAATCTATTTAACCCGTACATAGGCCTCTCACAAGTATTACCCTAAAGGACCATGGTAGACCTTTGAGTAATGAAAATGAAAGGATACACCACACTCCCCAGAGCTCCAGAATTGGAACCTCATCACCAGATGCAATTTAGCGTCATACCCAGTGTAGTGTTGCCTGTCATGGAGTGCTCAGCCACCGGGATTCCGTGCTTGGGCATCACGAGTCGCCACTCATGGCCACCAGGTAGCCCCATGGAAGGTTCTTACCCTTCTGCAGAGGCCCGGCAGTATTCTACTGCCTCAGCCGAGAGAGCTGTGGCATCGTAGTAAACGAGTTCGGATTCCAGTCGTTCTAATACGTTCACTTTCGGATTATACCTTTGGGAAAGGTATGAACCACCTTCACCCTCCTTGCTATGGATTAAATAATACCACTGCTGTTCTTCTAGAAAAAAAATTTTCCAATGCATTTTTATTGTAAAATTATTACCAGTTCCTTTTTATAATAACAATAATTTCCAATTCATTTTCATTGTAAAATTATTACCAGTTATTTTTAATAATAAAAATAATTTCCAATGCATTTTTATATTGAAAACCATTACAATTCTATTGTTAGAGTAAAAATCATTTGTAATTCATTTTTATAGAAAAGATAATTTCTCATTCATTTCTATAGTAAAAATCATTACCAATTCATTCTTATAGTAAAAATCGTTTCCTGTTCATTTTTATAGTAAAAATCATTTGTGATTCATTTCTATAGTAGAAATCATAAACAATTCCTTTTTATAATAAAAAATCATTTGTAATTCATTTATAGTAAAAATCATTGTCCAATGTATTTTTTTTATTTCCCCGATAAAAATGATGGAAATAGCTCACTTAAAAGATGTTCGCCTTGTTTTTTTGTTTATTTAGCATTAAATAAACTAATAACAGATAAGAAACAAAACATTTTAATTTGAAACATTTAACCATGTGCAAGTTATTCGTATTAGATAGAAATACTTAAAACCATATTACTCTATGCAAGTTATTTGTATTATTTGAAAATACTTGAAACCAATGAATTTAGAATATTCCGACTGCCTCCTCTGCAGAGTGGTACCCCAACTCCAAAAGGGGTGACCTGGTATGACTATAAACTGCACCGGAGTGGTACTACCTGTTAGGGTCCCATCCATGGGTAAAATAGATCTGTTTTCAAATTAGGTTGGTAGGTCATTTTATTCAATGGTATATCAACCCTTGTGGGCTATTTCAGTCCAAATCTTGTTTTTTTTTTGTATATATGATTTATGAGCGAATAGTTTATCGGTAAATATTTTTGTTTGGTTTTATAACTGTTAGAAATAATTCACTGAAACTTCATATACGAGATGTGTCTGAAAAGTAATGAGACTGTTGTCACAAACCATTCATTTAAAATCCAACCAACAAACTAAATATTTTCTCCTCCAAAGTAGTCCCCACTTGAATCTAATACACTTTCCCATCCTTTTCTGTCAAACGTCTCTGCCCTACTGGAAGGATTCTTCCGCTATATCTCTCAGCTGCGTCGTTACGGACCTCTTGATGGCTTTAACGCATTCAAAACGGGTCTCCTTGATGAGCCCCTTCAACTTGGGAAGTTGGACGATAGTTGTGGCAGGACAAATCATAACCTTTTCTTTTTCCCAGGCTGAAGGGGCTCATCAAGGGGACCCGTTTTAAATGAGTTGAGGTCATCGAAAGGTCCGTAATGACGGAGCTGAGTGATATACTAGAAGAATATTTCAATATTTAAAATGTATAATCTTGATTTAACTCTTTTACTTTCTTTTTCGATTGAAACTGATTAGCGTTATCAGTT
>CM042166.1:16071330-16083830 GCA_023376005.1 Doryteuthis pealeii | reverse complement strand
GGGAACCAAAAAATCCCAAGGAAACTCGGTACAGCCCTGCGGGAAATTTGGTAGCCAAAGAGTTAAAAACGCTCCTCTAACAGGTGCGTATTTTTGAGCATCCTTAAGAATTACGTATCTTAACATACATTTTGATATTTGTCATAATCATATTTCTTATTTGTTAATCAAATTTGGATTTATACTAACATGTTTTTCGGAGTTACTTCCATTCATAAAATTTACTTAATTTACTTAATTTACTTAATATACAACTCCACATTTGTCACAATTATATTTTGCATTTTTTAAAATCAAATTTGGATTTTAAGCAAACATATTTTTCGGAGTTACTTCCATTCATAAAATTTACATTCACACTATTCAAATACAGATGTCCATATATTTTTTTTATTCTATTGATGGTGGTTGGCGCCTTTTCAGTCGTAAGTGTTTACGGGTGCCATACAATCGCTACGCCTTGGTTCTTGCTCTTTGTCTGATTGTTGACAGTCGTAAGTAGACTGACGACGGAGCAAAGGTGAACAAAATTAGAAAAAAATATCATGAAAAAAAAAGTTCTGGTGAGGAAAGGGAACTTGTTAAGGCAGTAGAAAAAATCGGAAAAAGTCATCTGTCGGGTGTGTACCTTAAGGCTAAATCGCTTTTAAACCTCGGGGTGTTTGTAGTTCCGTTGAAGTACCTGTCGGCTGGTCGCGTCATGGATTTGGGAGAGGCTCACTCCAGGCTGAAAAGCGAAACGGGCACAATCCACCAGACTTTTTCTTTCTTTTCTTTTCTTTTTCTTTCTTTTTCTTGCTTTCTTTTTTTCTTTCTTTCTTTCGTTTTTATTTTTTTGTCTTTTGTCTACTGTTGTTATTGGGGGGTTGGTTAGTTGAATAGATTTTACGGCATGTCAGCCCTTGTTGGGTTATTTTATACCAAATCCGGCACAATTTATCAGACTTTTTCTTTCTTTTTTCTTCTTTATTTCTTTCGTTGTTTTTTTTTTTTTTTTTTTCGTTTATTTCTTTTTTCGTTTTTTTCTGTTGTTATTAGTTGGTTATATTTTACGGCATGTCAACCCTTGTTGGGTTATTTTACACTGAGTCGAGCACAATTCATCTTTTATTCATTTCTTCTTTCTTTCTTTCTTTTTCGTTCCTTTATTTCTTTTTTCGTTTTTTTTTTGCTATTGTTATTGGTTGGTTAATTAGTTGGTTAGATTTTACGACATGTCAACCCTTGTTGGGTTATTTTATGTCGAAGACATTTTGTTTTATACATTCTTAATGGGTATTCAAAATGTTCTTTATTAAACTGAGTCTTTTTAATCACATCATTTAAAACCCATTTTTTCTATTTAATCCATAGATGCGACCCTAACTGGTACTACCACTCCAGGTCAGAGTGGACCTGGGAGTAATGGTGATGATAGTTTCTCCGACAAAGTTATAAATTTCATCATGAAAGCTATGAAAATTGGAAAGTGGAAGAACAAAGGAGAACAAAATTCCACTCGCCATTGGTATTTATTATAGCAATGATGCAACTCAATGATATTCTTAGGAAACATCACGACCTATTGATGATGATGATAATGGTACTCCATTTTAAAGTTTTAAATTACAATTTTCTAATCAGTCAATCAAATAACCTGAAGTAGGGGTCACCGTAGTGTTGCGGCTAACGTGCTGGACTGCGACATCCTTGTAAGCGAGTTCAAACTCCAGGCACCCTATTACGTTCAATTTTGGGCTAATACACTCGGTAAATATACCGGGCGTCCAGTGGCTTCAGCTCTGAACCTGGTTAAGTAATTAACAGCGTAGATCCCAGGGGGCTATTCCCCCCAGGCAACATCTGCCCCCTGGATTTAAAGGGGGCAGGGCTGGATTTATTTCCCAGTGCCTGATGCGTCTACTTGAGGGGGAATGTCGACAGGATCTAAGTATATATATATATATATATATATATATATATATATATATATATATATATATATATATATATATATATATATATATATAAAGGAAGTTTGGTATGTACGTGTCGACGTATAACTCCAAAACGGGTGGTCACTCGGATTCAAAATCTTGCATACACATTAATGTCCTTCTAACTAAGAAACACACCAAATTTGGTTATTGATTTTTTACTGATTAAGATATATAATTAATTAATTAAACAAAAATACAGCGAAGTAAATAACAATAATAAACGAAAACATTTAATTTAACGATTTAACTCAACTTTGTTTTTATTATTAACTAGCAAAAGTACCCGGTCCATGACCGGACTAAAAAAAAAAATAAGTATTTAATTTTTTTTCGTATGTATAAAAGAGTTTTAGAAAAAAAAGCCTTTGACAAAAATCTAGACATGTGTTAAAAAATACGAGGTAGTTAAGTTATAACTCATTTGAAGAAACTTAACTTACATTTCGTAAATAAGTAAACAAACACTGTTTGTTTACTTATTTACGAAATTCTTTTACTGTTTGTCAAACAGAAAAAGAATAAAGAAATATCTAAATAAATACATACATATAGTTGTCGAAAGTTTATTTATCTTTATATATTTTTTAGTAACACTTAGCTTAACATTTAAATGTGAAATACAACGTACTGTAATTGTTACAATGTTTTAATGCTAAACAAACATCTCTCTATATAAAAGTTTTTAAAAGAATTACAATAACAAGTAAATGTATAACAATGATAACAATAACAACATTTTTAAAGTAAAAAATTCTAATGTACGTAACTTGAATAGGAAAAGTTGTTATTTAATAAAGAATATAATTTGAATAATAAATAAACAGATTTAAAAAAAAGTCACCACTTCCTTATTTTTTCTTTTTTTTTTTTAATTAAAAACCGTTAAGATAAATAGTCTTTCGACAAATTTCTTTTACTCATCTATTAACTTTAAAAAAAAAAAGAATTTAGAAATTACTTTAATCCATTCCAATTAGTGACGTCTCGAACTTTAACGTTTATTTCGACCGTTTATTCATTAGACAATTCTCGACGATTTTTTAAAATTTGATAAATCATTTTCCTCTAATTTTTTCCCCACCCACTCTCTGGTGTTCCTAATTTTTTTTAGTTCCGTCTTGGAACGTGTACTTTAGCTAGTATATATATATATATATATATATATATATGGGAGAAATGTGAGGAGGTTATTGAATTCAATGTAAATTCATATATATATATATATATATATATATATATATATATATCTTATTATAATGGAGATTGTGTGTTTTTCTGTCTGTAACCGAAACTATATTACTACTCAAGTCAAAATTCCCTTAATTATTTACGTCAAATTCTCCATGATTTCATTCACTTCAGTTATTAATAAAAATTGTTTTACATTATTAATACTGTTGATCATATCTACGTACTAATAACATGCAATTGTATTTATATATACAACAAAATAGCGGTTTACAGTTTGAACGAGAAGGCTAATTTGCATATTGATATTTAAAATTTTATTTTAATAAATAGGTGCTTGGTATTATTGATTTCTAATTGTTTGGTTTTATCTTAAGAAATATAAACAAAAATCTCGTGGATAAATCTTAAAAGAAATTTATTTACAAGAAGAAATAACTGTAATATTATCCTTACTTCCTATTTTTACTAAATAGTTAAATTAGGAAAATTTACCAATGAAACAGGGGAGTAATGGAAAATGATGGAATAGTTAGTTTCAAAGTTGTTCTATTTTTCGATTATACCCCCTCTGTTACTAATCTTTTTATCTGCATTCTTAGTCAGTTTCATTAGCCTTTCTAATTTAATATGATATTTTATTATATCAAAACTTAAATACTTGCACCCGGAGGGTGCATATATTTGCTAGTATATATAATCAATAGTAATTATATTATGGATTTGGACTCATAACTTAAAGTTTCATGGTTATGCAACCCTCAGATGAGTAGTTTTTTAGCGCTAAAAAACTACTGGTTTTTAAAATCTCAACCATTTGACTATTGGTTTTTAAGATCTCAACCATTTGACTCATCTGAGGATTGCATAACCATGAAACTTTAAGTTATGAGTCCAAATCATCCATGATATAATTACTATTGATTATAAATCTGCTCTGCTTTATTAGCATTGACCACCTTTTCATGCCAATACTTTTCTCATTTATTCTCTATTCATTATATATATATATATATATATATATATATATATATATATGAATTTACATTGAATTTTAATTTCGAATAAACTACAAAGGTATGTATGTATATGTTAGACTATGTCAATATTTAATTTTAAATATAACCATCACTATCACCCCTCTCTCTCTCTCTCTCTCTCTCTCTCTCTCTCTATATATATATATATATATATATATATATATATATATATGTGTGTGTGTGTGTGTGAATTTACATAGTATTCTAAATTCAAATAGACTACAGAGATATAGATGTATGTGTATGTTAGGCTATGTCTATATTTAACATTAAATATACACGTCACTCTCTCTCTCTCTCTCTCTCTCTCTCTCTCTCTCTCTCTCTCGCTTTCACTTTCTCTTGCTCCATATGCGTATGTCTGCGTGTGTGCGTGTGCGTATGCGTGTGTGTGAGCGTACACCCACACATACATACAAAACAGAATAGCAACATAGGTATGTTAACATCAACAAACATCACCATACGGGGCGGACTGTGTACGCAATACAATATGTTGGTATCATACACTTACAGGTGATTTTTTTTCTTTGTTTTTTTTCTTGTTGTTGTTGTTGTTGCGAAAAAAAATCTGTGTAGGCGTGTAAAAATGATCGAGAGGGTAGACAAACTCTTATAAACAACACAGCTCCCCCTTTTTTTATGAAGATTAATACCCACAATCCCTCAATACTTCCGGCCCTAACTACTTTCGGCTCGCCTAGTATAAGTCTTGGCGCCGTCAACTCAAGTGCTTACCCAGACACAAGTTACGGCCGACAATGATCATTGCAACAAGTGAATCCACTAAAGAGAGAATATATATATATATATATAATATATATATATATATATATATATATATATATATATATATATATATAAGTAAAGAAATAACAAAAGACTTAGAGATTTAGCATTATAGTCTATTTCAGACTATAATGCTAAATCTCATGGTCTTTTGTTATTTCTTTACTTATATATTTGCTCTGTGACTCTAACATTAAGAGCACACATTGAGCTCTCAAACTGCGACAGGTTTTTTGAAATAAAACTCTTGTGTCGTAAGGAAGATTTCTTCTCTGGACTTTTGGATTATATATATATATATATATATATATATATATATATCCCTATATGATTTTCCCAATCCTATTGCCCTTATGGCAAGCCCCAACCCCTTTTTATCATATGGATGCTAGAAGGCGGTGGTTGCGGGTCTACATGTCCTGGGAATGACGTTAAACTCTATCTGATGGTGAGATTCCAGTTCTGGAGGTTTGGGGAATGTGGAGCACCCCTTCATCACCATTGCTCCCTGGTCCACTCTGACCCGGAGTGGTAGTACCTGTTAGGGTCCCATCTATGGGTTAAATAGAAAAATGTATTTATAAATAAATTGCATTATCCATTAAGAATTTATTTATTTCAAAACTTTATCGGCATTAAATGACCCACTGAAGTTGATATGTCGTAAAACAAAACAAACCAAACCAAATCAAAAAAACTATATATCTATATATCTATATATCTAATATATATATATATATATATATATATATATATATATATATATATATATAATATCTAACAGAGCTCAATGTATAATAATCAATGAATTAATTATATACAGAGCAATATTTAACTTTCAAAGAAAGAAAACTTTACAAACCGTCATCTGTTATGATATTTATTTCGACCAGAAACTCAAAATGTGTCTAGCCTCTTCAGACAGATTATAATTCTTTTGAAGGCAGTTGACCATGCAATATATGTTGAAAACTATGTTTATTTACCTTTTTTTCTTTTTTCTAACATACTATGTATGTTAGAAAAAAAGAAAGTAAATAAATATAGTTTTCAACATATATTGCATGGTCAACTGCCTTCAAAAGATTTCTATTACAATTACGCACAATGCTTCAAACACACTATAAAAAACCCTTTATATATATATATATATATATATATATATATATATTATATATATATATATATATAAGGTGAAAGTATCCAACCGCCTGGTATGTAGGGGATAATTCTATTTGGGATCATCAATATCTCTTGTATATCCACAATGCATACTTATGTTGATGCAAACTTATAGATTTATACAAGGACTTTTACAAATCCCAGAGGAGGGCTCAATGTATAATAACTAATTAATTAATTATAGATGGAGGAATATTTATGCTTTCAAAAATGGAAAAACTTAACAAACTGTCTTATGGCTATTGCAAATTTATTTCGACCTGAAATCAATATGTGCCAAGTCTCATCAGATTTGCTTATTGAGAAAAACTGGAAGAGAGAAAATATTTTTCATTTTCTTTTTCCTTTTCTTTCTTCTTTCTTTCTATCATATTAAGTTCTGGTCGAAATAAATTTATAATAGCCAAATGACGATTTATATATATATATATATATATATATATATATATATATATATAAAGATAAATCTAATGAGTCAGACGAACCTATTAAAAGTTTCGCTTAATTCTCTTCAGGGCTAAGATCTGACTCTTATTTGCTCTACTTAGGTATTGAGCACTTTTTATTTATTAGCTTTAGTCTCCTGGCGGTTTTGTATGAATATATATATCTTATATATATATATATGCATATAAATTGTTTTTTCTTTTGGCCAAAATATTGTACAAATAGATTATTTTTTGTTGGTCTTTTCTTTTTTCCCCAAAACTTTTTCTTCCCGGTTGATGTTTGGTAGTATATTTTTACAATCAAACTATTTGCTGGTTTTTTTTCTCACCGCGAGGATTTACCAATAAATTTGGTATATTAAATATATATATATATATATATATATATATATATATATATATATATATATAAGGTGTGTCAAAAAAGTATCGATATTGAAGCTGTATTTACCAAGAGAGGAATCAACAATAAATGTAACGTTAATTATTCTAAATATTTTCAGAATACAAAGTGTGTCAAACAGTACAGATTTTAAAGCTGTATTTACCAAGATAGAAATGAAGAATGAATGGAACGTTAATTTATCAGAATACAAGTTGTGTCAAAAATACAAAAAATCTCTATACTTTGTTTGACATACATTATATACTATCATTATTTGCTCTACTTAGTGTATTGAGCTCTTTAGCATATTCAACTTGGGCAACTCTTTCGGTATTTCTTTTTCCTTTTGGCCATTACACTTGTGCCGGTTGATTATTTTCTGGTGATGCGTATGTTTTGGTCAGTTTTGGTCTGTTTTTTTTTTTTTGTTATGTATTTTTTTCTCCAGACACACATTTGCATTTTGTAATTACAAATTATAGTGCTGGGATTTTTTTTTACACCGTAAAAAGTTTGAAAAAAATATATGCATGTATGTTTGTGTAAAGAATATGTTGAGAAAGTGAATAACAATTCAAACAATCGATTCAATTAATATTTCGTCTCTTCTCGTTCAGAAACTTCTCCATAATTCAGAAACTTCTCAGCCGATAGAGACGAAATATTAATTGAATCGATTGTTTGTGAGTTATTCACTTTCTCTACATATTGTTTCACATTTTGTCGAATTTTTCACATTTCCTGATTAACAATGTAATTTGTGATTTTTTTCAAGTTTTCTGGCCAACTTTTTAATATTTTGGGTGGAATTCGTGGATTAGCCAAAGTTCATGTTATAATATATATATATATATATATATATATTATATATATATATATATATATATACACGTAGGTGGGTTACCAGGAAATTTGGTATTGGGATGATTCTAAGCTGGTCCCTTCTTCCAACGGAAAAATGTTAGAGTTCAGGTCCGTTTTGAGAGCTCGATGTTTAATTTTTTTTAATAAACAGAGCAATATAATTAGAAAAGATAAAATCTTAAAAATCGGCTATATATATATATATATATATATATATATATATATGTTCTGTTGATAATATGGGTACTATATTTGTAGGTAGACAGTGCTCATTGCTAGACTATTTATATTTGAGGTAAGATAGCGTGGACATGGAGTCAACACTTGGTTACTGACAGTTTCTCGCCTATGCGAGATTCGTGCTATACAGGAAACTTAAGTCGGTATATTTTAAACGTTTCTTATTTTAAACCATTCAAATTTAATCGTCTATCTTGTTCTTTATATTGAACACTTTTTACTTAATTTTAGTGCAAATAAATACCGAAGTAACTAAGGTTTTTATCTCTATATACTATATAAATATTTTTATAGACACCGATTATATATATATATATATATATATATATATATATATATATATATATGTGTGTGTGTGTGTGTGTGTGTGTGTAGGGTGAACCATAATTAAGGGACATATTTTAAATGCTATTTTCTTAGATTACAAAAGGGACACAGAGTATTAAGTATATTCATTACATAACTGGTACACAGGAGTTTTATATGTGATATGAAATTTGAATATTATGTCCTTGAGATGGTCACCATGATGAAGAAAACCTTCGAGAGCTCGATTTCTCATATCACGTAAAGTGTGGTTTAGCATATCAACTAGTATTGCCTGTCTCTCGGAAATTTGTAACAGCACGAAGGATCACCTTTCGGGATGGTGCCTCTTGCTTTCCGAAATGCTGTCGGAATTTTCTTTAGGCTGAAACGATGGATCTTTGGCTGCGAAGTATTCTTCGACTACATATGCAATTTCTTATTGACCCCACGGCATTATGAGGATCACCAAAATTAATACCTGAAAGTAATAAAAACCTAATGTAATATTCAAATCTTAGATAACATGTAAAACCCCAGTATGTATTATAATATGTAAAAGCAGCATCTAAAATGCGTCCCATCATTATGGTCCACCCTATATATATATAATAATATATATATATATATATATATATATATATATATGCGGTCGTACCTAGAAATTGATTTTTTTTAGACGAGTCTTGGTGTGTATAATTTTGATTTTTCGGACTGAAGCTGTTTTGAAAGAAAATACTTTTGCTTTTCACCATAAACTGCCGGTTGTTTGTTTACAAAAAATAGACGATTTTATTTCATTAGAATTTCACTGTAAGATTTTTAAAGATTTTCTTCATGTATATTTACAATCCAAAGGCACGTTTTTATAATAAAATAGTTTTCGATTTTAATATAAAAAAATAGTTATTTATTGGTTACTTGGTCCCAACATACTTTTATTTAAATAAACATAAAAAATATTTTGTAAATAAAAACTATTTTCATTTAAATAAACATATGTGCATTTCTCTTCTGATTAAACAAAAACTATTTTAATATAAAAACGTGTCTTTCGTTTAAAGCTTTTAAAGCTTGAAAAAAATCCTTGAATAACAAGAACAAAAGGAAATAATTATTTAAAAAAATTAAAATCGATAACTATTTTAGTATAAAAACGTGCCTTTGGTTGTAGATATACATGAACAAACTTTTAAAAAATCTTACAGTGAAATTCTAATGCAAAAAAAAAATCGTCTGTTGTTTGTAAACAAACAACCGGGAGTTTACGGTGAAAAGCAAAAGGTGTTCCTTTCAAAACAGCTCCCAGCTATGGTGCTTATTGGTTACTTGGTCCAACCAATCAACCAAGTGTACCTATTCTATCTACACTTCCGTTGGAGGCGCATCGTATAATGGTTATAATCATAGAAAATAAACTCGTCGACCTTAGTTCAAATCTTAGACAAGGCCGTTTGAATTTCACATAGCGCTAATAGCCTTGGGAAAGGTATGAATCCATATACCCCCTCCATCTATGGGTAGGACAGACTGGGCTCTTTAACCTTGAATCAGTCTAGGAGAATGAAAAACTGAGTTTGAAAATCCTGAGGTAAGTCATTGATTGGGTTTGTGGCATTCCTTGTGCACCAATTCTTTCTTATTGACTGTGCCAAATTGCGGATGGTCCAACACAAACCTTTACCACAATAAACAACCCTCATGTGTCGAAATCGACAAGAGAGTCCATTTTTTGACACACTTCCGTTGTCTCCCCTCTAAGCGGAAGTCCTTGTGTAACTTGCTAAACAAAGCAGGGACATCTCTTCCGGTTGTTTTAGGTCTTTTTTATTTACACCGTTTCTGTCAATGTTTCTAGATTGTAAAATCTCTGGTTTTAAAGAACATATCTTATTGTCACAGTTCACGTCTTATTTTCAATCCCCCCTACCGTTGATGCCCTGAGTGGACAACTAGAATAAATACTATTTCTCTGAATTGGATGCATAGCATAGTGGAAAGGTGTCGGGTTAAGACAGTTCAAAGTGACAGTTATCTCTAGGCTGCCGGTTCAATCCTGCTCAAGGGTGACAGTAACATAGAATAATAATTAAAAACAGCTTAACACCTATATCCCAGCTATGGTTAGCGGAATGAGAACAGGATACCGCATGGATTGAATAAAGGGTTAGGTTCAAAGTTTCGTGATAGCTCTTGATTACGACAAGAAAGTTCCCGAGTTCGAAAAGAAGGTCTCCGAGTTTGAGAAGGTTCCCGAGTCGGACAAGAAATGCCTGAAGAAGGCCGGATGGCACATCGACCGAAACGTTGTATAGATAACAATGAAGATGAGGACAATAGTCCGAATAATCCAAATAATTTCACCATGAATCAGGTTCAAAACCAGAATCAACAAATCATAGTACTAGTAGTAGTAGTAGTAATATAGTATACTACTACTACTACTTTTAATACACCTACTTTTACTGCTACTACTAATGGGCTTAAAATACAGAGAGGGAGTCTATCCCCTTTTCACTTGACTATGGAGATTGTTTTGTGTCTGAGATGGAGTGCCACGCCTACCATGAGCACCTCACTTTACCGCACAAATCCAAGCTGTGCTAATCATGTGCTGTTTTGGCGAGTGTCGGTATCGAACCCGGAACCTGTGTTTCATAGACGGAAACTACACACACACACACACCACACACACACACACAATATCCGCTCACATACCTACTCCTCCCACCTCATACATGTACACTCCCCCTCATACACTGTGTACATATTAATTCGCTAATAGGAATTTGATTAAGCATATTAACATTAAGTCACCGAGAATTACATGAGTAGCCAACCACCCAATCGTAAATCATAACAATTTGTTTTAATATTGCAACTGGCGGGAAAAAAAGAAAAAGAAAACAATGGCGGCTTCTACAAAGAATATCAACGATTCTGCAGGCCTAAATAAACAAACCAGGCTAATAACAACCTGCCCCAACTCATACAAAACATAAACAAAAACAAACAAACACAAAAACCAAACACAAAAAACCCTAGCTCTCCAGTCCATGGGTTTTCAGACTATGGCTCCCGACCCTACAATGGGTCACGAAATATAAAAAAATGTGTCGCAAAAGAAAAAATGGCACCGAAAATAAATAAGAAAATAGAAATAAATGCTCCATAATTTAGACTAATTTTCATCTAATGTACACACCACAGTCTATGGAACGATTGCAATGGGAGCAATTTTCAGAGTCTTATTTACCTCTCATGTCATCTATTTTGCACAGAAAAACTCGTAATAGTAAGGTTTAGTATTATTTGCATTATTCGGACTATTGTCCCCATCTTTATTGTCATTTGTACAACGTTTCGGCCGATATGCCCTCGGGCCTTCTTCAGGTATTTCTTGTCGGACTCGGGAACCTTCTCGGACTGGGGAACCTAAAGAAGGTCGGAGGACATATCGGCCGAAAACGTTGTACAAATAACAATAAAGATGGGGACAACAGTCCGAATAACGCGGATAATACTAATCATCAAGCCTCATCTCAAACATTCAGAGAAATAGTAAGGTTTAATTCAAATTGTTGTTCTGGCTGTGGGTTGCAGTAAAAATAGTTTGAAAAAAACACTCCTCTAAGAGGTGCACATTGTGTAATGGTTATCATCATTGAAAATGGACATGACGACTTGAGTTAAAATCCTGGACGAGACTAATTGTGTTTCACATAACACTACTACTCTTGGGGAAGGTATGAATTCAACTATTCCCCATCCAGCTATAGATAAATAGTAGGGCAGTCGATGCTCTTTAACCTTTGTACAACAACTGGTCTAGGAGAAGGGGCTGGTAAATAAATTAGTAAATGAAAGATAGTATACACACAATGTTTTGACCAATGAGCTCTCCGGCCTTCTTCCGTGTTTCTTGTCAAACTTGAGAAAATTCTTATTGAACTTGGGAGCCTTCATGTCGTAATCAGAACCCTTTATTCAATCCACTGGGGCAGACTGTTCTCATTTCGCTAACCAGGACCAGGTAAAATGGTTAAGTAATGTTAAGTATTTTATATTATTATTTGTA
>CM042166.1:16028830-16066330 GCA_023376005.1 Doryteuthis pealeii | reverse complement strand
GGTGTAAGGAAAGTATTTTCAGTTGACTTTAGGAAAATTGTATGTTACTTTTGAAAACAAAAAATAAGAAAGGAAAATCCGCAATCTTTATTTTTCATTTATTGAACCCTGAAAGGCCACAGCCAGTGAATTAAACAACGATAAAAAATAACAAAAAAAAAAAAAAAAAAAAAAGAGAAAGAAAAAAAAAAAAAGAGAAAATAAATAAGATAAAATCGTAGCGAAATTGTGGTTAGGTTTGGTTGGGTCTGAATCCCACCCACCCCGGCAACTGGGGCTCAGTTTGTTTGTTATTGTTGTTATTAGCAGCAGAAGTAATAGTCGCCATGTTTGTATGGCGAGAGTCGATGAAATTAACAAGCTTTACGTTTTAAGCCTTTAGTGATGACAACCATTTTGAAAAAAACAAAAAACAAAAAAACAAAAACAAAAAACAAAACCCCACAAAAAAAACAATCCCCAAACAAACAAAAAAACAGACAGACTTTTTAGAATCAATCAAGTGGTCATTTACTCTTGAAACCAGTTTTGACTTTTGTCTTTATTGACTGAAACGTAGCAGCTGGGGGTGCCTTGACCCCCCGGGCTCAGCTTCCCAAAATTTTTAACCCCTTGTAATACGGGGTTTTATTTTTAACAAAATACAATAAAGAAATACAAGAAAGAAAATAACTATCAAAACAAGGAAGAATATAACTTTCATAAAATTCGGATGATATAATTCTTTGTTATGTGGTCAGCCGCACGAACAGTTTCCCTACGTCCCAACCCCACATTTATCTCTAATACGGTCCCGATTAAAGAGTTAAGCATATTAGAGTGCAAAAGACCAGCGGTTTAAAAGGGGCTTCTTTAAAATTCAGAAATCAGAATTCGATCTTTTCATCAAAAGTGAATTTTCAATTTTGAGCAAAAAGTGAATGTAATTATGCTTTTCCCATCATGGAGCGTAGGGGGTTAACGTGTTGGATTGTGGTTTTGGTTTGTTTTGTTTTTTGTTTTCTTTTACGGCATATTAACCCCAGTGGGTTATTTAATGCCGATAAAGTTTTGAAATAAATCAATTCTTAATGGATAATACAATTTTGTTCATCAACTCATGTTTTTCTATTTAACCTATAGATGGGACCCTTCACCAAAGTGGGGTACGTGGTAAATATCTAGTATGTAGATATGGCCAACAGTATTAATAATGTTAAATAATGTTAAATAATTTTATTAGTAATTGAGGTTTAAATGAAAATAAAATCATAGATATTGTGACGTAAATAACAAAGGGAATTTTGACTTGAGTAGCGATATAGTTTCGGTTACGGATAGACAAATACACAATCTCCATTATAATAAGATAATTGATACACATTGAGTTAATGAAAACTATTTATACCAGTTTATTGTTACACATGAAGTTTTAATGAATTAATTCTAACAGTTTATTAAACCAAACAAAAATATTTACCTTCAAACTATTCGCTTATTAATCATACTAGCAACAGAACCGCCCCCCCCCCCGGGCGTCGTAAAAAATTAATTTTTTAAAGACATTGCCTAAGAGGGTGGGAGTTAAAAATTCAATGTCAGAGGGTTTGTATCATAAGTAAGCAAAATTCTCATATTTATTAAAGGAGTAAAAAAACAAAAAAAACAATTTGAAAATAAATGTTGCGTGCATGTAATAATCAAACAATTATTTTGAATATTTTCCACATCAATTTTACACAAAATCGTAGGTGTTTATTTATTTGTAAACTTTTTAGTTAACTTCTGTTACTGTAAAAAAAGAACGAGAGTAAAAACTATTTTTAAAATTGCTTACTCAAATTTTGGGTGTATATAGCACAAGAATATTGTGACGTAAGCTGTGACGTAGAGCTATGACGTAGTTTTTGTTACAGACAGAAATACAGACAATCTCCATTATTAATAGATCTACAAACAAACAAGGTTTGGCATTGAATAGCCTACAAGGTCCCATGTAAGGGCCAGATAGATTTGTTTAAGAATTATTCGTAGTTGATGGAACCCCGTGCTAAAAGAATCTCTTAATAACAAAAGAAAAATCCCTGTGTCTGGGAAAGAAGACTACATCCATTACATCTCTGTACAGGGATAAAATCCGTCCTTAATGGTGCCACCTATCTAGCACCTATATGATTATTCCGACCCTATTATTATGGCAAACCCCCAACTTTTTAAAATATCATATATGTGCTAAAATGCGGTGGCCGAGGGTCTTACCACTCTGGGTATGACGTTAAACTGCATCTAATGCTGAAATTACAATTCTGGAGCTCTGAGGAAGGTGGAGTACCCCTTCATCACTATTACTTCCAGGTCAACCTGAACCGGAGAGGTAGTAATGTATCTGAGTTTAACTAAGGAATTAAATCGTCTTAGTTAAGCGTAGGGTAAGGTCCTGATTGAATCATTTGGAGTGAAACCATGGTAGACCCTCAACTTTTTCTCTCTACTAATATTACACACACACACACACACACACATAGACAGACAGACAGACACACACACACACACACACTCACACACACACACACATATATATATATATTGATAATGTAGTTTTCAATGTTTGTAAGTAAAGAGTGCGCAGTATCATTGAATGAAGGAACAGAGATAGATAGATAGATAGATAAAACAGACTGAGACAGACAGACAGATAGATAGATAGATAGATAGATAGATAGATAAAACAGACGGTGATAGATGGATTGATTGATAGATTGATAGATAGATAGATTGATAGATAGATAAATAAATAAATAGATGGATAGATGGAACATAATGAGATAGATAGATACATAGATATATAAATTCCCGTCAAGGCTGCGCAACCGGATTCTGAGACATTCGAAACGGTTGGATACTTCCCTAGTAGTCTAACTTACACATCCCGTTCAATCACGACCTAAAAGTGGTGAAAACCTATTCTGAACAGTGTCAAAATGTGATTCTTATCTGACCAATCTCTGGTGTCTTGGATTCTTCAACGGGAAACATGAACGCCATTGTTCTCGTCACAGCGTTCCTCTTAAGCCTTTTTCTTTTTTTGTAAACATGACAAGAAAAGGATTTGAAAGGACATACTTATATTTGGATTCCTTGATGTATTGGCGCGAAAGTGACATGGACGCCGGCGAATAGAATTTGAACCCGATACTCAAAGCTTCACTTAGCCAAGTGTCACTTGTAGGACCAAATCACGTTAACACTTTTTAGCTTTTGTATACAATCACGTTTAGAAAATAAACACGAACCACGTCTTTTTGGCACAAATCACGTGATTACAAAAGAAATAGACAGTCTTTCCCCCCCCAAAAAATTATTTGACCAAAAGTTTTTTATTATTAGGTAAACAGAATAATGTTAGCTCAGTAGGTAGAGCGTTCGGCTAGAAGCCACAAGGTTCCTAGTTCGATACCGGCCGTCGCCAACTCAACGTATGAGTAGCACAGGTAATCTGTGCGGTAAAGTAAGGAGCTGATGGTAGGTGTGGCACTCCACCTCAGACGCAAAAGAGCAATCTCCTTGATCTAGCGCTAGTGAAAAGGGGATAGACTCCCTCGCCCATTGGCTGATACCGACTTTAGGCGACCTCGACGATTTTACTTATATATATTATATATATATATATATATAACGGCTGCTGTACGATGTTTTACGTAGTGGGCGATATTTGCCGAGTTCGCTTGTCATGATTATTTTCATTAATTATCGAATTTTATACGATTTACGCATTGTAACTGCTTTCAAGCAAAAAATATAAATAATAATATACTTTACTCAACAATGCTTCTAAAGCAAATTATCTTAATCTCATATATATATATATATATATATATATATATATATATATATATATATATATATCCATAGGCACGTGTTTCGATTTATCAAGTCTCTTCAGAGTGGCTAGACATTTGTGAGCTACCTACAGTCGGGATAGAAACCCGATCGATTCAGCATCAATCGCACAGCTTAACCACTCGGCTATCGTCACCCACAGAATACGAAGGGGATTTTAACAGTTTTAATACACACATCTCTATGTATGTAAAGGCCACTATAGAGTGCTCCATCTCTTTATAGGAGAGTGTTGCGTTTACGCTTTAATTGGCGGTCGTCAGCAAAATCCCCTTCAAAGTGTCCAACCCCAGGGGGATGGGGACCATATGAACATACAATAGGTTCATTTTATTTTCAGCATCAGAAATACTTTGAAAAAAAAAAATCAGAAAACAGGTCAACTCTTATTTTTTTCTTGCTTTTTATATTAAAAATACAATTAAATTAATATATCATCATCATCATCATCATCATCATGTCGCGCAATCAGCACGGATATCCATAAAAATCTCTCACCAACACTTCCTATCATTCATTGACCCAGGAAGGATCCCCCACGCAGCATCCAGCATCCTCGCATAGTTGGTCGATGTAGGTCCTTGGTGGGCGGCCCACACTAGCATGCCCATGTGTTGGTTTCCACAGAAGAACGTCGCTTATGAGCTCGCCCTTGCTTCTCCAGCAGTGTCCAGCATGCCTCGGAGGGTTTGTGAGATGGGAGGCAGGTGGCCATACAGCTGTTTCCTTGTGGGGTGTTGTTTCCATGATTTGTTCAAGACAGCACGCAACATTCTCGTGCAGCTCCCATCTAGCTTATTCTCAAGGCGCCTTGTTAGGGTCCAAGTGGTGCAGCCGTACAGACTTTAATATATTTTATTAATATTTATTTTGATAAGTCGGGAGAGCATCCGCCTAGGAACCACAAGTTTTCGGGTTCGATACCTTGCAAACCGATATACAATTTTTGAGAACCATGAATTTTATACAGTAATCTGAATTAAGACGTTTAATCGTAGTGTAATGGTTATCAAGCAGGTCTCGTAGAAAACTTATCATTGATTAGTGAGCTCGATCATTGCTGGATACACGATGCAACAAGAATGAATAAAAAAAAATGTATTCGGCATAAAATAACCCTAGGATTGACATGCCGTAAAATTCATCGACCAATCAACCAACCGTCATAAACGTTTTGAGTTATATTAAGAGATCCAGCTCAGACGGGCTTTTTGAAGGGATCTTTCATCCTGTCGTTTTGGTTTAGCTCTGTCGGTAGAGCATCTGCCTTGAAACCACAAACTTCTGGGTTCCATACTGGCCCTCGCCAACTCAGTGCATGAGCTGAACAGATTGGATCTGTGCAGTAAAGTAAGGAGCTGATGGTAGCACCACTTTTGATACAAAAACAATCTCCCTGGTTTAGCGATGGGGAAAAGGTGATAGACTCCATCTCAATCCGGCTGCTACCGACAACAGGCCACTCCACTGACTTTACTTCTACTATTCTCGCCGCTACACAAGGATGTCCGTCTCATAGTTCTAACCCACTCTCTTAGTAATCAGTACCATAGAGATCTCTCGATGCCGTTATAGTATGTAGCCTACCTTTTTGATTCTGATATAGTATGTAGCCTACCCGGTTTGAATGTGGCCTACATCAGTAAGAGTATATTTATAGATATAAGTAGTAGGCAATTTATTGAAACTAACTATTTTTCACATTTATTCAATTTCAAGAAATGCAATTCAGTCATAAGCTGTATATAGTAATTAAGAATGATTAAAAATAATTTATTCTTAATTTACATGAATCAGAGATGTATTTAATTCTAAAATATTCTAAAATTCTGAAATAGGGTTAGGGTTAGGGTTAGGGTTAGCAGTTATTATTATAACCTTATAATATGCTTTTTATGGTAGGCCACATATTATAAGAGAGACATGATTTCGTAGGCCACATTCAAAAGGTAAGTCACATATCATAATGGTACCGATATCTCTCTCCTTCTCTCGTTTTCTCTCTCTGAATGCCCTCAGATAATTTCTGTCGCGACAAGATGGGGGAGCTGGTAAGATGGAATTGATTTAATTTCAATGGTTGACCGGCCTAAAAACAAAAAACAAAAACAGAACAAAAACAAAACAAAAACAAAACGATTAGAAACCTATTAAAAATAGGTTAATACTATTCCTAAAAGTCTGGAAAATAATGAAATTAAACATCCATTCGCAATATTTATTAATTTGAAGGGTTTTCGGTGGGTATCTGATATCTTCGAACGAACTCGATCCTTTTTCCATAGGACACGCTAGGTATAAACAGAGCAGTGGTCCGTAGTAAATAAATCATGAAGACTAATAAAACGTCTTTTTTAAATATGAATAATTATTCTAAACTTTAATAAAAGTGACACTATGTCCTTTCTGTCTAATAAAAAACATTTTACAATCCATATGTGATATTGGTAAGTACTGCTTACGGATAATTATCCTAAACGTTAATAAAAGTGACTCTGTCCATTATTTTTAATAAGGGTCATCTTACAACTCGTATATATGGGTAAGCACTAAGTACGAATAACTATCCTAAACTTGAATGAAAGCGACTCAACATCCTTTATTTTTTAATAACAACCATTTTACAAACTATAGGTAATGTGGGTAAGTACTGCTTAGAAATAATTATCCTAAACTTTAATAAAAGTGACTCTAAATCCTTTATTTTTAATAACAACCATTTTTTTGTCGTAGATGCAGTGCCACATCGAGATATTGATCTTGCTATGAAAAATCATAAATCATCAAAAAATTAAAATTCGTTGACTTTAAGACATTTTGATGGCATTTTTAGATTCCGTGGGCAAAAATGATTTTATAAAAACAATTTTCAGGAGTAGGAAAGCTCTAGAATTCATTTTACAGAGAAAAATATGTTACAAAAAGTCACCATTTTTCGCGACCCAGCTCAAATTTGGAGAGATAAAAATCAACATAACTCTGCCAATTTTTGGAATTGAAGATCAAATTTTGCGGATTGTTTAACTTTATCCTAATCCACGGTTGGACAAAATTTCAGAAAAATTGAAGGGGGTGGGTGACATGGCCTGGATGATTTGACATGGAATTACCCGGTAACTATTTTTTCAACGTGATTGTAGGCCGATCCTCGACGGATGTTCCATAATTGCGACATTATCTCACATCGTACCCGTGGCAAACGGGTAAGGAAAATATCTACCCTTGGGAAAGGTATGACCAAATATTGCCCCCACCGCTATGGGTAAAGAGTTGGTCGGACTGGGATCTTTAACCTTGATTATGAGAAGGAAAACTCTGAATTTAAAGCTATTGTATTCCACTTTAAACAAAACTTTATTTAATTATTCAGTAAAAAATGAAGCAAATGACTGAAATTTACACTTATTCGGATAGTGGAGCGTAGCATCAGGATGTAATAATTAGCAAGCTAGTCTCTCAGATCCATTACTACTGAATAGTGAGATCGATCCTCGCTGGATACTCCATACTTGTGACCTTGTGTCACATCCTACACGTGGCGAGGTGTGGGATAAACATACACCCAAGAGTAACATACATGAAACAGGAATTTTATTCCTGTGTGTAATGGTGACAGTTTGCAACTGACAATGGGTCATTTTAACCTTTAAAACACACACACACACACACACACACACACACACACACACACATATATATATATGTGTGTGTGTGTTTGTATATATATATATATATATATATATATATATATATATATATTTATATATATATATATATATATATCGAACCTTGTGGTTTCTAGCTGAACACTCAACCGATTGAGCTAACCAGCGAATGAGTAGCACAGGGATATGTGTGGTAAAGTAAGGAGCTAATGGTAGGTGTGGCGACTTACCTCAGACGCAAAAAAATCTCCCTGGTCTAGCACTAGTGAAAAGGGAATAGACTCCCTCGCTGATTGGCTGTTACCAACCTTAGGCTACCCCGACGACATTATATTATATATATATATATATATATATATATATATATATATCATAAGATAAATATATAAAGGTTTTACATATCTATTTATTAGGTGACAAAAGAACATTCACGACCATATTAGTTTCATGCGATGCAATCATCAGGTGAAGATGTTTCAAATGCATTTGAATAATGAATAAATAGATATGTAAAACCTTTATATTTTTATTTTATTATATTATATAACAGCTCTATTTTATATTGAGCACTCTACCAATAATACTGCCTTTGGTACGCCATTCCAGCAAAAGCTGAAACAGTGACCATCTCACACACACACACACACACACACACACACACACACACACATATATATATATATATATATATATATATATATATATATATATATATATATATATGATGGTCGAATTATTTTCTACATATTAATATTGAATTGGTCGACGAGCAGCCATTAGAAAAATGCCTTACATTGAGCTAACGCTAGAATCGTTGGTGAGAAAAATGTCACTCTGCCTGTAAAAGGGTTAATATTAAAAATTGGCACAGCACAATCTTTCATCTGACTATTCAGCCCATTACCTGACGAAGTTAAACTAAGTTAATACCAATGTTAGTAGATATGCCTTTGTTAGCATATAGCTAATGTTAGTAACATAAACAGATCTCCCCACCCTGTTCAGCCGTCGCCACCAAGGGGATAAACACCCACCCAAGGGTAATCATGACTTCACCGGCACTTGACAATCTGAAATCCCGTCAGACCGTGCTTTTGTGTATCACTAATCCGGTATCAACTAGTGCAAATGGCCGACGAGGGTAATGGTCCTGATTCAAAGTTTGACAGACAGACGCGAAACGACCGGCGACAGTCGAGAAATAAGATTTATAAATAATTGACTTGACACAGAGATAAGGTGCTTCCCCGACAGACAGACAGACGCAGAGATCGATAGATATGGACAGACAGCGGCAAAGCGAGCGAGCGAGCGAGCGAGCGAGAGAGAGAGAGAGAGAGAGAGAGAGAGAGAGAGAGAGAGAGAGAGAGAGAGAGACAAATTGATACAAACAGGACGACTTCGCCAGATATAAACATATATATGCACAATTATATATATATATATATATATATATATATATATATATATATATGCTTATATATATATGTTCATATATATATATATCTGTGTGTGTGTGTGTGTGTGTGTGTGTGTGTGTATGCGCGCGTACTTAGTTTGAGAATCGCAGAGACGAGAAACTCAATAACCCAGATGAACAAAACCTGATACGACAAACAGGAATATTTAATAATAATAATAATAATAATAATAATAATAATAATAATATTTATTGCGTTCAGTGCTCAGGTTCACCACAACTCGTCAAAGTCTGATGCATAGTACATAGAATAATGTACTAATGTCATGAACATGAATAGCGTACAATAATAATATACATGTATGTACGCGCGTGCCTGAATATGTGTGTAGAGGTGGGTATCAGGTATGGTGTAGGTGGATTACAGGAAGCATGGAGGCTTTAAAAGGTGCAGTGTTTCGGCAGCCTACAACGGATGCAGGCAGTTTATTCCATGCCTCTGCAACACTAAGCGTGAAAAAATATTTTCGAAAGTCGTGAGCTATGCCCACGTGTGTAAGAAACATGGAGATCAAAAAGGTGTTCAAGGTTGCTGTTGTTAAGATGATTTATGACCTTATGAGCGTTTATCAAGTTAGTTACCAGATGCCGGAGTTTCAACGAATCCAACCCCAGGGCAGCAAGACGTTCAAAATATGGCAGATGTCTGATGGAGGGTATTCGTTTGGTTGCACATCTTTGTACAGTTTCCAGGTGGTTAATGTTCTGAGCAAGATAGGGGTTCCAGACTGGGGGTGTAAATTGCCAACACACCCACGACCTTCTTGACAATTTTGGATATGGGCTTCGTCCGACGTAACTCGCTGCTGACAGTAATACCCAGATCGCGTTCAAAAGAAGATTCCTTGATATTAGTGTTGTGAAAGGAGTGTGTATGGTGGTATCTATTTTTGAATTGTTCTCCACTAATTGAATCTTTGGTCATCTTCAAGAGAAAATATATTTAAAAAATGGTTTTAAAAAAGTTTACCAAGTGTTTCACAGGCCACAAAAGAAAAGGCTGAAAATGTACTGGTATATATATACCAAGATTAGAAATGGAACCGTCGGTCCCAATGATGCACTGAGAAACACGTATGGTTCCTCTATAGGCGAGCATCTAATAAATAATCCTAATTGTGCCAACTTATTTAGTGTTGACTGGTTCTCGGTTGAGAGCGGATCACACTCGTTCTATCACCTCAAAATATTGGAGATTATATATTCTAACCAGTAAGCCTTCTCATTCATGTTTTCTGAATTTTTATACATACCCACGTGTATAGGAAACATGGAGATCAAAAAGGTGTTCAAGTTTGCTATTGGTAAGATGATTTATGACCTTATGAGCGTTTACCAAGTCAGTTACCAGATGCCGGAGTTTCAACGAATCCAACCCCAGGGCAGCAAGACGTTCAGAATATGGCAGATGTCTGATGGAGGGTATTCGTTTGGTTGCGCATCTTTGTACAGTTTCCAGGTGGTTAATGTTCTGAGCAAGATAGAGGTTCCAGACTGGAGGTGTAAATAATTAATTATCTGGTGTTGCTTATCCACCAAATTCTTAATTCTTATGAGTGTCGTCACCTCAGCTAAATAAAGGACCATTCCTTTTGTATTTTAAAGAAATGGAAAAAAGGACAAGCTACGCAGAAAAATATAATAAGAAATAAAAAAAGAAAAGTGTAGGGGGAAATAGAGAGATGAGGTAGACGCGCGGAAGTGATAACTCTAATCTGTTTCAATCGAACATAATGAAAAGAGGAAAAGAAGAAAAGAATGAAAAATGAGTGAGAGTGGATTTTGCCGCGGACTTCGATGCTTATTTACACGTTAGGATTGACATTTAGACAAGCGTTATTGATGATTTCAACCAATTTGAAATACTTGGGTGAGACAAATGTTTTACTATATTTCGAGCAATCAGTTTGAGTCAAAAGTTTTCCCGTAATTTCATTGATTATTTTTAGCGACTTGTATCTCCATGTTGGATCATCAATTTGATACAACTTGTTCCAATCGTTGCTAAATTGTATATTCTTTATTTTCATATGTAAAACTCTGCTTGTATACTGGATGCTGTGCAGGGGACGAGTGGGACGAGTGGGAAGGAACAGTCATTGGGATCTGTGCTGTTTGCGTTACTTGATGATGATGATGATGATGATGATGGTGCTGCTGCTGATGGTGATACATATACAGTATGTAATTTTTGTGTCTATGTTTGAAAGTGATAAAAATTTCACTTTTTTTTCTATCCTGTTTTTCATTAGTCATTTCAGGGTGTCATTTTGTCAAGTACATTTTTCGATTATATTTCTTTCTTTCTTTCTTTTTTGCATAATTCTATCTATCTATCCATCTATCTATCTATCTTCTTGTTATTATTCTTGTTGTTGTTGTTGTTATTGTTGTTGTTGTTGTTCTTCTTATTATTATTATCTTCTTCTTTTTCCTTTTCTTGTTCTTGTTCTTGTTCTTCTTGTTCTTGTTCTTCTTCTTCTTCTTAATAATAATAAGAAGAAGAAGAAGAAAAAGAGGAGAAAGAAGAAGATAATAATAATAATAATAATAATAAGAAGAAGAAGAAGAAGAAGAAGAAAAAGAGGAGAAAGAAGAAAATAATAATAATAATAATAATAATAATAATAATAATAAGAAGAAGAAGAAGAAGAAGAAGAAGAAGAGGAGAAGAAAAAATAATAATAATAATAATAATATAATAATAATAATAATAAGAAGAAGAAGAAGAAGAAGAAGAAAATAATAATAATAATAATATATATAATATAATAATAATAATAATAAGAAGAAGAAGAAGAAGAAGAAGAAGAAAATAATAATAATAATAATAACAAGAAGAAGAAGAAAAAGAAAAAGAATTATTATTATTATTATCTTTTTTACTCCTTTTATTGTTCTTTCTTTCTTTCTTTTTCAGTTGCCCCACAGATCCCCGACGACATCGTCTTTGTTTCGTCTTCCACGACAACATTGTCAGTTCTTTTTCCAGCATTATTCTCTGGCGCATAATAATTATATCTTCACCTCCCGACAAAAAAAAAAAAAAAAAAGAAAAAAAGAAAGAGTCAATGCCAAAAAGGCCATGGCGACCACCGAGGAAGATGGCGTCGTAATATGGCTGACACATGTGAGAAAAAAAAAGAGAAGGTCTCAACTGGCAACAACAGGACAAGTTTACATGTCATACAAGACAGATAAATATATTTCCTTTCTCTGTGTTTCGTATGGATGCAAGATTGAATTTCAAAGCGTGTATCCTTAAGTGGATGCACATTAAGACATGTGTTTAATCGTGTGCGTACTATGCGCCATTGTGCACCCTGTGTAGCCGTGTGCGCATGCGTCTGTTTTCGGTAATTATGAACTTTTGTCTAGTAAATTAGGGTGTCCCAGAAAAAACAGAACCCAAAAATTCTCTAATAAAACTGTTAATTTTCCTATTAAACAAATAAATTAGGGTTTAGGGTTAGTTTAATGGGAAAATAAATAAATAATTTGGGTTCTGTTTTTTTCTGGGTCAGTCTGCTCAGGGTGACCCAGAAAAAACAAAACTCAAATTATTTATTTATTTTCCCATTAAACTAACCCTAAACCCTAACTCCTACCCCCCCATAGTTGAGTAACATGATATTACAGGGTGACCCAGAAAAAACAGAACCAAATTATTTATTTATTTTCCCATTAAACTAACCCTAAACCCTAAACCCCAACCCTAACCCTAACCCTAACCCTAAACCCTAATTTATTTGTTCAATGGGAAAATTAACAGTTTTATTACAAAATTTGTGGGTTCTGTTTTTTCTGAGACACCCTAATTTACTAGACAAAAGTTCATGATTACCCTGTTTTGAATGTCACAGTCCTTTGTATGTCATATAGTTGCATGTGTGCAGAATATACGAGATGGTTCTAAAAAGTTTCAGAATTTTTAACAATCAGGTCAAACTGAACGGAGTACAACACACCTTGCGAGTAATACACTTGTTGAGCCGCTGTGCAAACACAACTATGTTATTTACTTCGAATGAGACGGTTGAAACTAGGATAATCATTTTTCAGAGATAAATTCCCAGAATCTTTTTAGATCATTATCAGTCCCAGCCCCCAAGATACGGCTTAAACAGTACCACTTCTGGTATTCTACAGGGATGAATTTGACATTAAGTAACCCAGAAAGTTTGATTGGCTGGTTGAATTTTACGGCATGTCAACGCTTGTTGGGTTATTTTATGCGGAAGCCGTTTTGCTCTATTCATGTTTGATGGGTAATTAAATTTTTTAAAACTCATTTTTAACACATTTTTTAAACTTATTTTTTCTATTTAACCTATGGATGGGACCCTGACAGGTACTACCACTCCGGGTCAGAGTAGATCAGCGAGTAAGGACAGTGAAGTGGTAGTCCTCACTCCACAGAACTCCAGAATTGGAACATCACTACTAGATGTAATTTAACGTCATACCCAGGACATTTAAGATCCTCAACCGCCGCATGTATATGATAAAATGAGTTGCGGGGCAATAAAGGAAATAATGTTGGAGTGCTAGAACTTGACGTAGCCAACCGATTGATCGTAGGGAGCCTCTCCAACCACCAGTCTAGCCTGAATAAGGTACAAAGTGGATCGTTGCATGCCATTGACTGCTCAGCCACCAGAATTCCATTCTTAAGCATCACGAGTTCCCACCCACTGCCTACATGTAGACCGATTGGAGGGATTTTACCCATTTGCAGAGGTGCAGTCGGTGTATTCTCCTTTCCCAGCCAACAGGATGACAAACCGAATGGAGTACAGCAGATTTTTCGAGTAAGACACTTAATGAGTCGCTGTACAAGCACCACTATGTATTTATTTCGAAGGAGACGGTTGAAACTAGATGTTAGGATAATATTCTTTCAGACATAAATTCCCTGATGTTTTAATAGCCCGTTAAACATTAGCTCACTATCAGTAATTGATTGTCAAAAAAAAAAAAAAAAAAAAAATGAAAATACCGAAAAAAAATTTTTTTAGTGGATTGATGGCGTTTTTATCGACAAATTATTTTTTTAGTGGTTTAAAGGCGTTAAAAGTAAGCCTTATTTTTTATCGACAAGTAAATGTAAATATTTAGCCTCCACTTGAAATATTTTTAAAAGTGGGGATGGGGAGTAAAATATTTACATTTACTTGTCGAAAAAAGACTGGAGGGGGTAAAATATCGCATTAACTTTTCGGGAAAAAACGCCTTAAACACTGGTTGTTGTTTTTTCAGCAGGCACCGCTTCAGCTAGAGACTTCATTCGCAGGGAGGGTTGTTTTTCAGCTATTACCGCAGGAAGGCAGGATGCCGGGACGCAATTCTGCGAATAGCCTCTTTATTTTTTATCGACTTTATAGAGGTTCCCTGATTTATCGGACTTGACAAAGATATATTTGCTTCCCTTAATTCTCCTAATGTCCTTGTAAATCTGTTGTTGTATACCATTACTAACATTTTTAAATCTTATGGTTCTAACTAGTCTTATTAGTTCCGATTTTTAAATTCATTAAAATATTAAATTTAGCCCTAGTAATAACTATCAAGTACTTTTAAGTTCATTTGTAATGGGGTCAACGAACATAAATTATTCATATAAAAACATCCCAATAACGGATAAACACCAATATAGGCTAGCTTTGTTAAGAAAAATGGAATCTTTCATCTCTAATATGAGATAGAAAGCCAATTTTTATCTTGGTTGACTAAAAAATTCATAAAACAGACCCCAAGAGAATCAAAAGTTCTATGGCTTTGAAACCAGCAAGCCTCTCCCCACATTAAGGAGTTTGATAAATTCGAATCGGAACTAAAAGTTTATTTGTGTTTTTTTTCGTGCTAATTACTATGGACTACGGTAGGACTAGTTTTTTTGTAATAAAAGTTCCTTTGCTCCAAGTCTTTTTAGTCAAATTCTTGCCCTGATGAGCTACTAAGCAAAACTAATAGTAGGTATAACTGACTCGTTAGAATTAACTTTATTACACACACACACACACACACACACACACACACACACACACACACATATATATATATATATATATATATATATATATATATATATATATACTTATGATGAATATTGTGTTGTTTTTAATCTTTTTTTATTTAGCCTAATATATAACGTCATAGGCTTATATATATATATATATATATTATATATATATATATATATATATATATATATATATATATATTAGTAATAGTAATAGTGGAAAATAATTAATTTATGGTTTCGAACCATATAATCTCATCAGGATCCTACCTGATATTTAACTAAGTGGATGTTATTCCTTAGTTAAACTACGGTAAGGTTTTATCACTGTTTAACTTACGACTTAGTTAAATATAAGGTAGGGTCCTGATGAGATAATTATGATCGAAACCATAGAAGATCCTTAATTCTTTTCCACTAATACTATTATTAATATTATAATTACTCTATGTCTTTTAATACATTTAGCACTTTTGGATAATTTACTAATGACAGTGCAACGGAAAAGTTAATATATATATAATCCAAAAATCAGGAGAAGAAATCTTCCTTACGACATAAAAGTTTTTTAAAAATTGTCGTAGTTTGCAGAGCTCAATGTGTGCTCTTATTGTCAGAATCACAGAGCAAAATTATATAAGTAAAAAATGTATCAGAAGATTAAAATTTTTAGAATTTATGGCTTATTTAGGAAGCCTAGACCAAATGTTTAGTCTTTCCAATCATCAGATACTGAATATATATATATATATATATATATATATATTATATATATATAATATATATATATAATATATATATATATATACAAACATGTAAACCACAAAACAAAATATACAAATTATATAATATGAAATATAGAACAGTCCAAGATACATACATACATACATATATTACATACATAGGAACAGACTGGGGTAGATAGATAAATACAAATGAAGAGAATAAGATAGATAGATATGAACAGAATAAGATAGATAGATAGATAGATATATAGATAGACAAATATGAAAAAAAGAGATAGATAGATAGATATAAAACACATAGAAATAGATAGATAGATTCATAGATCCATATATAGATAGATATGAACAAACACAGAGGGATATATAGATAAATAGATTGATAAATATGAACAGACTGAGATAGATAGATAGATAGATAGATAGATAGACAGATAGACATAAACACACTGAAATAGATAGATAGACTGCAATATCATTAAAAAAAAATTGGGATAGATAGATAGATGCTCACAGACATACTAGGATATATGCATATATGTATATATATATGTATATATATATATATATGGGTATATGTGTGTGTATATGTATATATATATATATATATATATATATATATATATATGCATGTAAGTATGTATATGTATATATATAGAGAGAGATAGATAGATAAATATCAACTGACTAAAACAGATAGACAGATAGATAGATAGATATCAATTGAATGAAATAGATAGATAGATATGAACAGACTGAAATAGATAGAAAGATAGATAGATAGATATAAACAGACTGAGATAGATGGATAGATAGATAGTTATAAACAAAGTAAGATAGATAAATAGATATAGATAAATAGATAGAAAGATAGTTATGAATAGACTTAAATTTAATTCTTAATTCAAAATTCAACTCTTAAGTATGTATATATATGTACACATATACACACCGAATACAACCATATACATACGCACACACAAAAAGTAAACATAGGCACATATACGTAGGCACACACATACACACACCCCAAAAGTATAAATTTAAGTAGAAAAACATAGAATGTCTTCAGAACAAAAAACAAATTACAAACACACACACCTGATATATCAAATGAACATCTGATGAACTTTATTAAGACAACCCAAATAAAAAAATAATAAAAAAAGTTATAAAAATTCAGCTAATGAATTTATTAGCAAACCATCCAAAAAACAAAAACACCTGTTTAAAAGACTCATGTTAAAAATGAAATTCCTTTCCACTCCCACAAAAACAGGAATAGGAGGTGAAATACTCATGTGTATGTATATATATATACACATGCATGTAAAAATTCATTTTCATATTATCAATCAAAGCCTGAAGAAGATACCAGAAGATCTGAAACACGTGTTGCATATGTAAAACAAAAAGAATTACAAATTTTTTTCTGAGAACAAAATACATTTTGCGGATCTTCTTTTTTTTTTTTTATATAAAATATTGAATTTCCTTCCGTTGGAACCAGAACAACATTTTTTATACACACACACACACACACACACACACACACACACACACACACACATATATATATATATATATATATATATATATATATATATGTGTGTGTGTGTGTGTGTGTGTGTGCGTGCGTGCGTGCATGCGTGTGTATGTGTGATTAAAAATTGATGAAAAACGGATAAAGCACAAACAAATTTGTTCAAGTGATATTTCGCCTCCATATGTTCAGAAGATATTCTATTTAAATAAATCTTCTGGCGAAGTTTCGAGAACAAACCGAGGCGAAATATCAATTGAATTAAATTTTTTGTGCTTTAACCGTTTCTCCTCAATTTTTAATCACATTCTGTAGGATTGGTAAAATCCTACAGAATGTGATTAAAAATATATACTCGTATATATATATATATATAGAGAGAGAGAGAGATACTAGTTTTAGTTTGTCAGGACAGAAGTCAATGGGGGTGGGTGGAGAAAGTCTAGTAGCACGTGGGACATGAAAATGAAATACAATTGAAATGAAAGAGTTAACGAAATGAAAGAGTTAAGAATTAATAAATTAAACAGGAAGGATTAATAAAATAAAATTATAAAAAACATATTTCCTATTTAGCCGAAGTCCCTAAAGGTGGTGTGATGCTGAAATCCAGTGCTACCCAGTGACTCCTGTGACACTACCGTTGCCAAACCGCATTGGTACCTTACCTTTCCTTTGGATCACAGTGAAGAGGGGGATTTGCTATATGGGTAACAGTTTATCCTCCATATGAACCCGCCTAGGCTACGTAGTTCAAAGAGAAAAAAACTCCATCGTCTCTCATAGACAGAAGGCTGCAACCATATATATATATATATATATATATATATATATATATATATATATTGTGTGTGTGTGTGTGTGTGTGTGTGTGTTTGTTTGGTTGAACTCGAGTGACGATTCCTGTCGTACAAGTTTCTATTTAATCCTTTCAAGGTGTCTGGCCATCTTTTTGGTGTCAGGGTGGAACTGGTGTAGTAATCCACCAAAAGTGTCTCTACGAGCGCTTTCGGTATGTCGATCTGCCATCTTCAGGTTGGAAACTAATGGTATGTTTCCTGGTGTCTCGTTTTTAAGGAAAACGAGCAGTAGCATAGGAATTGGTAGTGGGAGGTAGTAACAATTGGTAGTGGGCGGTAGTAAGAATTGGTAGTGGGAGGTAGTAACAATTGGTGGTGGGAGGTAGTAGGAATTGGTAGTGGGAGGTAGTAACAATTGGTAGTGGAGGCAGTAGGAATTGGTAGTAGTTCCCCTCCCACTACCAAACATGTTTAAAAGAGAAATGCTGCCAAAATACACTTGTATATATATATATATATATATATTAATGCGAAGTTTTGTTATTGGTTTTTTTATTCAGTTGGCTATAACACTTAGGAGAAACACATGAATTTATTATTACTTCCTTTCGGTCTGAACTTTTGTAAAACATCTTGTCAAAAATGGCACGGTACTAGAATGCTACGATGCTTGACGGAGAATTGAATGGGTGCGTCAAAATTTGGGAAAACCACTACCCACATAACTGCCACTACGGGTAAGTAGTTGCAGCAAACGGATGTTATATATATATATATATATATATAATATATACAGGGTGTTCGGGATGAATTTGACATATTTATATTTGGTTATTTTTCTCCGTAGGTTGTAGGTATTGACGCACACTACGCATCATTTAAAAGCTTGGACCTTTCTTCATTCATATACGTGATGACAGATAGAATGGAGGACTGGAACCCACCTGAATCATGGAAGAGAATAACTTGTATCATGATGATCTGCGCCAGCCATCAAAATAAGAAGATTATGGTTGCTGCCCAATGCTCCCTGAACACTGTAAAAACAATCAGGTATTAACTTGAGAATTGCAATGGTGACTACGAGGCTGTGCCTAGAAGAAAGCAACATAACAGACGATCTGATTGCGTTCGTACAGAAGAATCCTTCACATTTTTTCAGAGAGGGTATTAAGTTGAATTCAGTTGCTAAACACTGTAGTCAAGCCCTGGATAACAAGGGTAGCCAATGGTAGGCCATATGTATGGCCTCAGGATTTGGCCCCCTGCCACGCCTCTGGGAAATGTAAAAAATGGTTGTCGGTGAATTTTTACAACTACACCAGTCCCAATGTTTGGCCTCCGAACTCGCCAGATCTTAATCCCATGGATTATTATGTATGTGGCGCTGTTGAGAAAGACACCAATCGCCATGCCAGTACTACAAAAGCCGAGTTAATTGACAGAATTAAGTTAGTTTTTGAGACCCTTCCCAGGGAAACTTTAAGATCAGTTTGCTACGGGTTCCGGAGCAGATTGAGGCTGTGATCGACGCTAATGACGGTTATTTCTAGTGAAACTTGTTGACAGTAGTGTAATTTTCGTGCCTTTTGAATTTCTTTACAACCCCTTACATTTTGTGGTTACCAAGCACTTTTATTTTTTCCTCATGAAACTGTCAAATTTTCCCGAACACCCTAAATATATCCGATTTAACATCTTTAGACATCAGCCTCATTTCCGTGATCCACTCGTGAGACTGTAAATCTTACTATATATATATGTGAAGAAAATATTTTCAAAAAATATAACAAACACAGGATGTTATGATCAGAGGAAACAATTTTATGTGTCATAATCAATTGACACATAAAATTGTTTCCTCTGATCATAATATCCTGTGTTTGTTATATTTTTTGAAAATATTTTCTTCACATATTGTCGGATTAATTTCCTCATCGTATTTCCATATATATATATATATATATATATATATATATATATGCGTGTGTGTGTGTGTGTGTGTGTGTGTGGTGAAGACATGGAAATGAATCCGACGGTATGTAGTATATTAAGAAAATTGAAAAACACAGGTTTAAATAAGTTGAGTGGTAAGTTTATTGGCCGACGCTGCAGTGTTTCGATCTATTAATTAGATCATTTGTTGGTATAAGGAAGGTGTCGTTTATCGCAAAAGATTTATACACACACGCGCAACCACACACACAAAACACCTAAAAATGCACAATGCCTTTTTTTCGATACACACACTCACACACTCTCATAATCACACCGTAAAAGAGAATAATTGACGTCACATTTCAAACCGTCCACCTTTTCAGCGTCCTTTCTTCAGATTTCAAATTTTGAACAGACTGATAAACAAGAACTATCGCTTGCTTTTCTCGTTATTCAGTGATAAAATTTTTTTATCACCTTCCTTATACCAACAAATGCCCTGAAGATGATCTAATTAATAGATCGAAACACTGCAGCGTCGGCCAATAAACTTACCACTCAACTTATTTAAACCTGTGTTTTTTTTTTCAATTTTCTTAATACACTATATATACTAGCAAATATATGCACCCTCCGGGTGCAAGTATTTAAGTTTTAATGTAATAAAATATTGTTTTAAATTAGAAAGGCTAATGAAACTAAATAAGAATACAGATAAAAAGATTTGAAACAGAGGGAGTATAATAAAAGATTTGAAACAGAGGGAGTATAATAAAAAATGGAACAACTGAAACCTACTCTTCCATCACTTTCATCTTTCATTATTATTTTTTCTAATTTAAGTATTTAGTTAAAAGAGGAAGTAAAGAATAAAATGACAGTTATTTTATCTTGTTAATGGATTTCATTTAAGATTCATTGAAGAGATTTTTGCTTATATTCATTAAAATAAAACCAAACATTTAGAAATCAATAATACTGAGCACATATTTATTAAATTCGATTTTTTAATATTAATATGCAAATTAGCCTTCCAGTTCACACTGTAAACCGCTATTTTGTGGTATATATAAATATAATTGCATGTTGTTAGTATGTAAATATGGTTAACAGTATTAATAATGTAAGACAATTTTATTAATAATTGAGGTTTAAATTAAAATAAAATCATTGAGAATGTGATGTCAATAACTAAGGGAATTGTAACTTGAGTAGTAATATAGTTTCGGTTACAGACAGAAAAACACACAATCTCCATTATAATAACTAGCAAATATATGCACCCTCCGGGTGCAAGTATTTCAGTTTTAATGTAATAAAATATTGTATTAAATTAGAAAAGCTAATGAAACTAAATAAGAATGCAGATAAAAAGATGTGAAACAGAGGAAGTATAATAAAAGATTTGAAACAGAGGGAGTATAATAAAAAAATGGAACAACTGAAACTTACTCTTCCATCACTCTCGTCTTTCATTGTTATTTTTTCTAATTTAAGTATTTAGTTATAAGAGGAAGTAAAGAATAAAATGACATTTATTTTTTCTTGTTAACGGATTTCATTTAAGATTCATTGAAGAGATTTTTGCTTATATTCATTAAAATAAAACCAACAATTAGAAATCAATAATACTAAGCACATATTTAATAAAATCACAATTTTTAATATTAATATGCAAATTAGCTTCCCGTTCACACTGTAAACACTATTTTGTTGTATATATAAATATAATAGCATGTTGTCAGTATGTAGACATGGTTAACAGTATTAATAATATAATACAAATTTATTAATAATTGAGGTTTAGATAAAAATAAAATCATGGGAGAATGTGATGGCAATAACTAAGGGCATAGTGATATGAGTAGTATATAGTTTCGGTTACAGACAGAAAGCACACAATCTCCATTATAATAAGATATATATATATATATATATATATATATATATATATAAATCGTTACTTCTATAGCCTCAATAAAAAGACCAAGGAGGTGAGGTTGTATATCTAAAGAGGTTAAATCGGCTCTATTTCTATTAGATATATTGGACACTTTTAGTCATACTGAGCACTCTAAACTCCTTTAAATTGCCCTTCCCTTTCCCATTTTTGAAATAAGAAATAGATAGCTTTTATATTATTCTATTTATTCGACATCTCACACACACACACACGCACACAACACACAAATATATATATATATATATATATGTGTATATATATATATAATAGCGGAAAAGTGTTATGAGACTACCATAAATCTTTTCCACTATTATTATTACTACTATTATTATTACCCTATGTTTATGATATATTGAACACGATTGGATAATTTACTAATGCTGCTGCATCGGTAAAGCTAAAGTGACACTTAGATACTATATATATATATATATATATATATATATATATATATATATATATATTCTGTGTATTTTGACCTGAAAAAGGCCATTTTCTTTGTATACTTAAAACTTTTATATTTTTCTATTATCATTAATTTATTTCATATCTAAAATAATAATAAATAACACAATGTGTACAAGGACAAACTCTCGGCCGAAACACGTATTGGCATTTCATTAAACCATTTTTATCCATTCAACATTTTCTTATTGTATTAATCGATTATTTTCGGTTGGTGCGACTCTCGTAGTCTTTTCTTTTTTCATTTTTTTCCCAGGTGAGCTTTGGTAGTATATTTTTACTAACAAACTATTTGCCGTTTTTTTTATTGCCACAAGGGTTTACTAACCAAGATTAGTATATATATATATTATATATATATATATATATATATATATATATACGGAGTTTTTCTGTAGTAATACAGGCCATTCGTTGTGAGAGTTCGATGTAACTATTTAATGTATCTAAACCTACAGAACAGTAAAGATAGATAAATAATGTAAAGAGACTTTGAATTTGCTTCATATTTTCAAACCATTATAATCTAAATTCAACTCTGATCCAAATTCTAGGGTCGACCTATACACGAGTAATAATCTTCTCGCTGCCTGTGTTTGTGCATGTATTTATGTTTGTGCATATGTGCTTGTGTGTGTATTAATGTGTGTGTGACTGTACTAATGTGTATGTGCTAATGTATGTATTCTATTGTGTGTGTTTAACATGTGTATGCATACGTGTGTGTGCGTATATATGCTTGTGTATATACTTGTGTGTATGCGCGCTTGATGTCGATGTGTGTTTGCAAGTGTTTGTGTATGTATTTGTGTATGTATGTGTGCGTGTGTACTCATGTGCATGTGCTAATATGTGTGTGCTGACGTGTGTGCTTAATATGTTTGTACATTCGTGTTTGTACGTATGGTTTTATGTAATGGGTTTGTGTGTGTGTTTCTGTGTGTATCCCTGTTTGTGTGTATTTGTGTATCTGTTTTTCGTGTGTGTATGTGTATGTGTGTATTCGTGTTTGTGTGTATGATTTTGTGTAATGGGTTTGTGTGTGTGTGTGTGTGGTGTGTGTGTCCTGTTTGTGTGTATTTGTGTATCTGTTTTCGTGTGTGTATGTGTATGTGTGTATTCGTGTTTGTATGTATGATTTTGTGTAATGGGTTTGTGTGTGGTGTGTATGTGTGTGTGTCCCTGTTTTGTGTGTATTTGTGTATCTGTTTTCGTGTGTGTATGTGTATGTGTGGTTTTCGTGTTTGTGTGTATAATTTTTGTGTAATGGGTTTTGTGTGTGTGTTTCTGTGTGTATCCCTGTTTGTGTGTATTTGTTTATCTGTTTTCGTGTGTGTATGTGTATGTGTGTATTCGTGTTTGTGTGTATGATTTTGTGTAATGGGTTTTGTGTGTGTGTGTATGTGTGTGTGTCCTGTTTTGTGTGTATTTGTGTATCTGTTTTCGTGTGTGTATGTGTATGTGTGTATTCGTGTTTGTGTGTATGATTTTGTGTAATGGGTTGTGTGTGTGTGTGTGTGTATGTGTGTGTGTCCTGTTTGTGTGTATTTGTGTATCTGTTTTCGTGTGTGTATGTGTATGTGTGTATTCGTGTTTGTGTGTATGATTTTTGTGTAATGGGTTTGTGTGTGTGTGTATGTGTGTGTGTCCCTGTTTTTGTGTGTATTTATGTATCTGTTTTTAGTGTGTGTATGTGTATGTGCGTTTTCGTGTTTGTGTGTATGATTTTGTGTAATGGGTTTGTGTGTGTGTGTATGTGTGTGTGTCCCTGTTTGTGTGTATTTGTGTATCTGTTTTAGTGTTGTGTATGTGTATGTGTATTTTCGTGTTTGTGTGTATGATTTTGTGTAATGGGTTTGTGTGTGTGTGTCCCTGTTTGTGTGTATTTGTGTATCTGTTTTTGTGTGTGTATGTGTGTTTTTTGTGTTGTGTGTATGATTTTTGTTAATGGGTTTGAGTGTGTGTGTATGTGTGTGTGTCCCTGTTTGTGTGTATTTGTGTATCTGTTTTGTGTGTGTATGTGTATGTGTATGTTGTATTTTTGTTGTTTGGTGTATGATTTTTTGTGTAATGGGTTTTTGGTGTGTGTGTATGTGTGTGTGTCCCTGTTTGTGTGTATTTGTGTATCTGTTTTTAGTGTGTGTATGTGTATGTGTGTTTTTTGTGTTTGTGTGTATGATTTTGTGTAATGGGTTTGAGTGTGTGTGTATGTGTGTGTTGTATGTGTTGTGTGTCTCTGTTTGTGTGTATTTCTGTATCTGTTTTCGTGTGTGTATGTGTATGTGTGTGTTTCGTGTTTGTGTGTTATGATTTTGTGTAATGGGTTTGTGTGTGTTGTATGTGTGTGTGTCTGTTTGTGTGTATTTGTGTATCTGTTTTCGTGTGTGGTATGTGTATGTGTGTTTTCGTGTTTGTGTGTATAATTTTGTGTAATGGGTTTGTGTGTGTGTGTTGTATGTGTGTGTGTCCCTGTTTGTGTGTATTTGTGTATCTGTTTTCGTGTGTGTATGTGTATGTGTGTATTCGTGTTTGTGTGTATGATTTTGTGTAATGGGTTTGTGTGTGTGTGTGTGTGTTGTGTGTGTTCCCTGTTTGTTGTGTATTTGTGTATCTGTTTTCGTGTGTGTATGTGTATGTGTGTATTCGTGTTTGTATGTATGATTTTGTGTAATGGGTTTGTGTGTTGTGTGTGTGTGGTGTGTCCCTGTTTGTGTGTATTTGTGTATCTGTTTTCGTGTGTGTATGTGTATATGTGGTGTAATTCGTGTTTGTATGGATGATTTTGTGTAATGGGTTTGTGTGTGTGTGTATGTGTGTGTGTCCTGTTTGTGTGTATTTGTGTATCTGTTTTCGTGTGTGTATGTGTATGTGTGTATTCGTGTTTGTGTGTATGATTTTGTGTAATGGGTTTGTGTGTGTGTGTGTGTGTGTGGTGTGTCCCTGTTTGTGTGTATTTGTGTATCTGTTTTCGTGTGTGTATGTGTATGTGTGTATTCGTGTTTGGTGTGTATGAGATTTTGTGTAATGGGTTTGTGTGATGTGTGTGTGTGTGTGTGTGTCCCTGTTTGTGTGTATTTGTGTATCTGTTTTCGTGTGTGTATGTGTATGTGTGTATCGTGTTTGTATGGATGATTTTGTGTAATGGGTTTTGTGTGTGTGTGTATGTGTGTGTGTCCCTGTTTGTGTGTATTGTGTATCTGTTTTCGTGTGTGTATGTGTATGTGTGTTTCGTGTTTGTGTGTATGATTTTGTGTAATGAGTTTGTGTGTGTGTGTGTATGTGTGTGTGTCCTGTTTTGTGTGTATTTGTGTTCTGTTTTCGTGTGTGTATGTGTATGTGTGTATTCGTGTTTGTGTGTATGATTTTGTGTAATGGGTTTGTGTGTGTGGTGTGTGTGTGTGTGTCCTGTTTGTGTGTATTTGTGTATCTGTTTTCGTGTGTGTATGTGTATGTGTGTATTCGTGTTTGTATGTATGATTTTGTGTAATGGGTTTGTGTGTGGTGTGTATGTGTGTGTGTCCCTGTTTGTGTGTATTTGTGTATCTGTTTTCGTGTGTGTATGTGTATGTGTGTTTTCGTGTTTGTGTGTTATGATTTTGTGTAATGAGTTTTGTGTGTTGTGTGTATGTGTGTGTGTCCTGTTTGTGTGTATTTGTGTATCTGTTTTCGTGTGTGTATGTGTATGTGTGTATTCGTGTTTGTGCGTATGATTTTGTGTAATCGGTTTGTGTGTGTGTATATGTGTGTGTCCCTGTTTGTGTATATTTGTGTATCTGTTTTCGTGTGTGTATGTGTATGTGTGTATTCGTGTTTGTGTGTATGATTTTGTGTAATGTGTTTTTGCATGTGTCTGTGTGTCCCTGTTTGTGTGTATTTTTAAAATCTGTTTTCGTGTGTGTATGTGTATGTATGTATGTATGGATGCATGTTTGCGTGTGTGTACCTGTGTGTACCTGTGTGTGTGTTTGTGTGTGTGTGTTTGTGTGTGTGTGTCTGTAATCTGAACGTACTCTCGTCTATACAAAAGACTTTCTCGTTCAATTCTCGCTCGATTAGTTCCCTTACTCAAAGCATCACCTCAAATGATACAGTGTTGCTGAGTTGTGGACGTTATTCAACACATATTTACACCTTCCATTGTTTGACAAGAACAAGATATTTACCAGATAAAAAAATAAATATGAGAAGATTCGCCCAACGCCTAATCTTCATTATTTTTGTTTATTTTATCGCATTTGTTTAATTTTTTCTTCTCTTGTTGGGTGAAGGAATCAGGTTGTCTTGTGCAATTTTCAGACAAATAGCCGAAGTGACAAGGAAAAAGAAACATCTTAGCTGAAAGAGAAACAAAAAAAAGTATATACTGACATCCCACCATGCCAGTTTGAACACAAGGATTATTATAGTGGGGAACCCACACACAAACCGAAGCTCATCTGTATCAAGTGCATAAAAATTGCGTATATCCCTTCGGCATTCCTCTTTTAAGGTGCCTCAGGCACTGGGTAATAATCCCAGCCCTGCCCCTTTAAATCAAGGGAGCAGGTGTGGCCTGAGTTGATGTACCCTACCTAGTTTCTCATGAAAGAGAAACAAAAAAGAATATACTGACATCCCACCATGCCAGTTTGAACACAAGGATTATTATAGAGAGGAACCACACACAAACTGAAGCTCATGCGTAGCAACTACATAAAAAAATTGCGTATATTCCTTCGGCATCCCTCTTTTTAGACGCCTCAGGCACTGGGAAATAATCGCAGCCTTGCCCCTTTAAATCAAGGGAGCAGGTGTGGCCTGGGGGTCTAGCCCCCTTGGATGACGAGGATATTAATATATCTTACTGGTCTAATGACCAAAGTCACTGGACACAGGTCTCCAAAGAAACGAGGTAAGAATGTACGTTTATTAATGTACCTTAGTTGAAAGAGATTTTGAGTTGATGTACCCTACCTACTGTAGGGTACATCACGTAGTAGTGTACAGGGCCGTAGCAGGGGGCCTGGCCCATGAAAAAACTGAATATTCCCATCATACAGGTAAAAAAAATACCAAAGAAATTTGGGTAGAGCCGTAGAGGAAATTTGGTAGGCAAAGAGTTAAATTACTAGTAGTCATAACATTAGAATATTTAACAATATGAATAAAAAAGAAAAAAAAAAGATAGAATTCAATAATATTCAAATCAGTGAAAAATATATTTAATATTATAAAATATATAATAAATAATATAATAATAAAACAAAAAAAAACGACTAAAAACAGACTTGTCATTTTGAGAATGACTTAACTCTTTGCCTACTTAAACCGCTCACAGCGGCTCCCCCACCACTGCAATCCTACTGTAAGCCATTGATGGTTATTTCATTATAATTGAGCAGAAGAACTCAGATTACAATAATAATAGGAATTTATTTTAAACGAATGAGTTCTGAGGTGAATAGATAGTGAACTTTGAAATATCCATCGTACAGGTAAAAAAAAAAAAAAAAAAAAATAACAAGAAAATTTGGTACAGCCGTGGGGAAATTTGGTAGGCAAAGAGTTAAGAGACTTGTCAACGGATGTAGTTTAAAAGAGTCAATGGTAGATGTAATAGGGACTGCAGAAACAGGCCACCCGTGTTGGTTGACGACAATTGGATTTCGGAGTTGAACGTCTGATCGCTTTAAAAAAAAAAGCTTTTATATTGTGGAGAGCATTTTGCATGTAAGTACGCTAAGCGCCACTGTTGTCATAGTGATAATGCCTTCAGGAAACAAGAGACGCTACATAGTCAAGTGTCGAATTGTCAACAATTAGTGTAAAAAGGGAGGCAGACATGGGGAAAATAGCGGGAAATGAAACTTAGAAAGACAGAATTAAAAAAATGAAAAAAAAAAGACCAAAAAAAAAAAAAAAAAAAGACAGGAATTATGACAGAAAGAAAGGAAGGAAGAAAGAAGGAAAGAAAGACATGGAGTAAACTGTAAAATAGGAAGAAAGAAAGAAAGAAAGGAAGAAAGGAGAGAAAGAAAGAAAGAAGGAAAGAAAGAAATACCTGGAGTAAACTACAAAATAAAGGAAGAAAGAAAGAAAGAAGGGAATATATGGAGTACACTACAAGAAAGGAAGAAAGAAAGAAGGAATAAAAAAAAAAATATATATTTATTTTTGGAGGATATGTGCTTAATTGAAGTCATACCTAATTTTTGAAAATTAATTAGTTAATAATTAATGAATTTAGGCGGGCATATATGTTCAAATGTAAGGCTAAACAGATCGAGAAAATGTCAATCCCTGAATGTACATTTCGACCTATCCGAAATGTCAATCCCTGAATGTACATTTCGACCTATCAAACATTCGACCTATTCGACATTCGGGGATTGACATTTTCTCGATCTGTTTAGCCTTACATTTGAACGTATATGCCTGCCTAAATTCATTAATTATTAACTAATTAATTTTCAAAAATTAGGTATGACTTCAATTAATCACATATCCTCCAAAAATTGTCCGCTAAAAGCCATATCAAATAAACACAGTGTTTATTTACGTACTTTCATATATATTTATATATATATATTCATTCAAACAGTATAGATGATTTTAACTCTTTAAGTTATAATAGTAAAAGAAAATCCGAATTTACAAACTCACTTTTTTCTTATCTCATTTATCTACCCAGAGCTCAATGAATGACCCAACGGGTCACGTTTTTTCTAATATATATATATATATATATATATATATATATATATAAGGTGTGTCAAAAAAGTATCGAGATTTTTTTGTACATTTTGACACACCTTGTATTCTGAAAAAAATTAACGTTCCATTCAATGTTCCTTTCTATCTCGGTAAATACACCTTCAATCTCGATACTTTTATGACTGACATACTTTCTGTGTATGTGCATATATATATATATATATAATATATTATATATATATATAATATTGTTTTTTTCTTTTGGCCAAATATTATACCAATAGATTATTTTTGGTCGGTACATTATCTTGGTCTTTTCTTTTTTTCCAAAAAAATTTTTCTCCTCGGGTAATGTTTGGTAGTATATTTTTACAATCAAACTATTTGCTGTTTTTTTTCTCACAGCGAGGATTTACCAACAAGCTTGGTATAATATATATATATATATATATATATTATATATATATATATATATTATATATATATATATATAATATACCAAGCGTGTTGGTAGATCCTTGCGGAGAGAAAAAAACCCGGCAGAGAGTTTTGATTGTAAAAAATATACTACCAAACATCAACCAGGAAGAAAAAAAATTTTTGAAAAAAGAAAAGACCAAGATATTCGTACCAACAAAAATAATCTATGGGTATAGTATTTGGCCAAAAAGAAAAAACATATATATATATATAATATATATATATATATATATATATTATATATATATATATATATATATATATATATTATTATTATTATTATATTATTTCAAACTCAATGGATGATTTTAACTCTTTAAGTTATAATAGTAAAAGAAAAAATCCACCAGTGATTGCTCACAATTTTATTTGGTTTCCTTAATTGTCATTTTGTCCAAAAGGAAATTAAAGACAGTCGTATATCATTAGTACCGAAATTATGCAAATATCTCTTTACTTTCCCCCCACACAACAAATCTATGCAAATTTTATCGACTGTCGATCCGATTTAGCCAAATATCCATTGATACATTTACAAATCGAAAAGCTTACTCAAGATAAATGTAATACAATCGTCATTGTCGTAATGGCTTTCCTCTTCTTAGTTTATTTGTGCTGACAGATGATCAGATTCCATTATTTCCTTATAGTAATAATTCTTTCTATTTATTCTAATCAAATCAAAACAGGCCCGGGGCCAGATTCACGGAGAACACGGCAAATAGATAACTTGTTACTAACGGACTGTTGGAAATTGGAAGCCAGATAAGATTTCTTGTATGTTTATAAATATTAAGGTGGATCCAACCCCTCCACATGGAAAGGCATGAGTCACTTCTCCCTCAATTGTTATTGTCTATTATATATTATTAATATAATATATTATATACGGTAATACTTTTTTGGTACGATCAACTGCCACTCGCTCGAGTTCGGCCCATGACATCAGCTTTAGACACGCCCACAAATTTTTATGAAAACAAACGTCTCTTCGCTTACACGAGTACGACTAAGACCAAACACTTATTGTACTTTTAAAACTTGATATTTTTTAGCTTAGAACATTTAAAGTTTTAAATAAAGAAAATAACTTTGAATTATGTAAACTTAGGGGCCGGGTTAGCTCAGTCGGTAGCACGTTCGTCTAGAAACCACAATGTTCCTAGTTCGATACTGGTCCTCGCCAACTCAGCGTTATGAGTAGCACAGGGATATGTGCGGTAAAGTAAGGAGCTGATGGTATGTGTGGCGCTCCACCTCAGATGCTAAAATAATCTCCTTGGTCTAGCGCAAGTGAAAAGGGGATAGACTCCCTCGCTGATCGGCTGATACCGACTTTAGGCCGCCCCGACGACTTTACTTTACTTTTTATATATAATATATTCAGGTTTCTGGCTAGTCGTGCGAGGGCTTGTATGTGTCTTTTTTTTTTCGTCTGGTTGGGAGACATCCGCGAGAATGATTCCCTAAGAGAAACCTTTAGAGAAGTCCGAGTCGCAGTTTTTGTAGTTCCGGAGTATGGAGTCTGTGGTTGGGTTTCGGTGTATTCCCGTGGCGAAAATTGGGCCGAAACTCAATGCTTCCATTTCGGTTTGCGAAAAATGGAAATCCGTCAGGTTTAGGACCATTTCGGGCCGGCCGACGATTTTTCGCAAACCAAAATGGAAGCGTTGAGTTTCAGCCTAAAGTTCGCCACGAGAATACACCGAAACCCAATCCCGGACTCCATCCTCCGGATATAATATATTATAATATTACCATAACATGTTATATATTAATATTCGTGTTCCTTAATTCACGGAGAACACGGCAAATAGATCATTTAATAGTAAGGGACTGTTGGAAATTGGAAGTTAGATAAGATTTCTTGTACTAAGGTGGATCCACCACCTCTACATGGAAAGGCATGAGTCCACTTCTCCCTCCATTATTATTATCATCTATATATTAATACCCGTGTTCCTTAATTCAAAGAGAATACGGCAAATAGATGAATTGTTAGTAACGGACTGTTGGAAATTGGAGGCTAGATGAGATTTCTTGTGTGCTTATAAATATTAAGGTGGATCCACCCCCTTCCACCAAGGAAAGGCATGAGTCCATTCCCCCCCTGCATTTATAGTTAAATAGGAAGACAATTAGAATCCTTTAATCTTGTAAAAGGCAATCCAACCAGGAGTTAGTTCAGGGATAATAACCAGGTATGTATTTACCCAGCACCACCACCAAAGTATTATTATTGTTGTTGTTGTTAATAATAATAATAATAATAATAATAATAATAATAATAATGTCCCTTAAATGCACGACTGTTATCACCTTGCAACACCCTCTGGTTAAAAATGAGGCCGTCCAAATAAATTTCAAAATCTACCAGTTGACAAGTTCTCTTTTTCTTGTTAATCAATACTAAGTCTGGTATTACCTAGCTCCTTGCAGGTTTTTCACACTGTAAGGATGGTTTAAAGTTCAACATGCTTTAAATACAAATAACTCCGACAAAGGTTAATAGACAAACATTTAATAACACAGCACATGGATAACAGTAGAATACAACGTTCATAAAAAGGTAAACAGAGTTACACAAATAAAGATACACATTCATGAAAGATACAGAGTATAACATAAAAGAGTACAGACATGAGACTAGCGATAGTCCATGCTGTAAAGAACTTACAGTAATGTAAGGGGGGCGGAGCCCCACGAGAGGGTTTAGATAGAATCTACCCCATGTGGCTCGTAGTTGCTGAAAACTATGAAGAGAGCGAAAGGCTTTGAAACCGGCGCTTTTATACTGGTGCCCTAGCGGGCATCATCAAACTAAAAGGGGCAGACAACTCCACCAGGCGAATACAAACAAACGCTACAACACCAACGTAAGCCGGTGATCTTTCACTGGAGTCTGAGTGATTACAAGTTTCCTCGGGACTCTTCTGGGTTTTAAAAATGATGTTCTCGATTCTTCCTTTGATTTCCAATTCACCCACACTCTTTTCCAAACCCTTGGGGACCTTCCCACGGGCACCAATTACAATTGGTACATCATATACCTTCATGATCCACAGTTCTTTCAGTTCTCTAGCAAGGTCCAAGTAATTGTCAATCTTTTCGTTTTCTTTGATTTTTCACGATGTGATACACTGAGACGACAAGGTCGATTTTTAAGTGGAGTAGAGCTATTTTGAATTCCGATTTTTCTTTTTCCTAGACTAGTTGCCATACCAAGGCTAGAGAACATAATCTACCATTCTAATATTATGGAGTCTACGGCTTCTGAACAAATCTTCACCTATTAGGCAACTCACCATCACATATACCTTGGGTAACTCACGTGGTGTAATATTTAGCAAAATAAACTCCCAAACCATTGGAAGTGAGTTCGATTTTCACTGGGTGCCCTATACTTCTGGCCTTGTGCCACATTTAAGTTAAGCCTTGTATATATATTTACCAACCCCTCTGCACAAGCAGGATTTGACACAAGAGCAATTTATTAAGCAGAGTTTAACGGGTTTGAAATATGAGTTTCCCTTCTCCTAGACCGGTTACCTAAACAAGGTTAAAAAGAGGAAGAACAGTTAGATTCATACCTTTCCCAAGGGTATTACGACTCTAACCATTACACCACGCGCCTCCATCGCATATAAGAGCCGGGATAATTTTTTTATCTATTTCTAAAAGGATTTTAGATTTTATATGACATCAAAGTGCCGGTTTAGCTCAGTCTGTAGAGCGTCGGACTAGGAAATGCAAGGTTCCGGGTTCAATACCGGCCCTCGCCAACTCAGCGTATGAGTAGCACAGGGATATGTGCGGTAACGTAAGGAGCTGATGATAGAAGTCAATCTCCTCGCTCTAGCGCTAGTGAAAAGGGGATAGACTCCCTCGTTGTCTGGCTGATACCGACTTTAGGCCACCCCGACGACTTTACTTACTATTTACTTACTTCTATATGACATCAAATACAGTATGGGTTGCGAGACAGACATCTTTATACTTTGTCTAAGATTCAAAAAGCACTGCTGACAAATAAGGGCATCTAGACAATCTGTGTGAGGTCTTGCCTTCCTGGTGAAGTCCACCCTAACCCTGTACTCGTCATTATGTCAACAGCCACAGTAGAATGGTATTGTTTTTTCGTCCCGTTGAAATTTCCCGGCAAAGTACAGTCACGTACAAATGTAACCGGAACAAACAGATAAATAGATAGATAAATTGGACGAGATAAATGCAACAGGCATAAATGAGGTGACTGGACAATAGGGACAATGAGCAACCAATATATTAGAGGACACAATTTTCTTTTTTTGTTGCTCATATACGCATATATAAGTAAAAAAAATATGGGCCAATATGTTGAGCCATAGACACAGAGACATACACACACACTCACACAGACACTCACTCTCTCTCTCTCTATCTCTCTCTCTCTCTCTCTCTCTCTCATATACACACACACACAAACACAGAGAGACACACACACATATATATTTATATATATATATATATATCACATTTTTTTAAGAAAAGTTTTTACTAGATTCATACGCAGCATGATATATAATATATATATATATATATATATATATATATATATATATATTAATGTGTATGGTTGGCACTAGTATACTAGAAAAGTAATAGTAATCCAACGTACAGTATTATTAGAAGAGTGCTCAATATCTGTGATAGAGCGTTGATAGTTCAATGAGGTAACAAATAAAACTTTTATTTGTTACCCCAATGAACTATATATATATATATTATATATATATATATATTATATATATATATATATATATATATATATATATATATAAGAGTTTATATATATATATATATATATATATATATAAGAGTTTATATATATATATATATATATATATATATATATATATATATAGAGAGAGAGAAGAGAGAGAGAGAGAGAGAGAGTTTATAATTTGCTTGAAGCATTGTGTATATATTGGTTTGGAGGTTGATTTTGAAGGCTATCACAATGTAGGTGTAAAGAGAAAAAAATAATAAGGTAACAATGGTGTTGTTTGTTAACCTGTAATTTATTCTTGATATTTCGAGATAAAATCTCTTTTTCAGAAGAACACTGCAACTGAAGTAGTTGTCGTCTTGTTATGGCATTTCTAGTTAAATGAAATTTTTTTTGAAAATGTTACAGATGGTATTTTTTTATAACTGTATTCTCGTGTTGTATGTTTACGTGAATGCACTTTTGTGTTTGTACGTGTGCGTATGTTGTCATGCGCATGTGCATGAAAATGCGTGTAGACTTTGACGTTATGACTGTATCCACGCGCGTGTGTGCATATGAATGACCGTATCCACGTGCGTATGTGCGTATGTGAAATGTAGATACGGTCATTCATACGCATACACAACCAATATATATATAATATATATATATATATATATATATATATATATATATATGGTGATTGCCACTTCTTCGCAGAATAAGGCCATTTCTACAGGTAGTTCGGATGTGAGCACGCAGAGGGTCCCTGATCCAAATTTGTTTTTATGTTTCCTGTCACATATGAACCCCTTTCTTGGTTTCCTCTCGCATGCGACCATACGTTACTAAGAAGCCCAACCCACGACAGGCAGGTCCTGCCACACAGGTCACATATAGTCAGTCTTAGATGTAGATGTGTCCATGCCGTCCGACATGTGCCGCTTACGCAGAGGCCAATTTAGGATGGGGTGCTCGAGCTGCCTTACCTCAAATCCTTACGGCTGCCATTGGCCTGCTTTTACAAAAAAATGTGTACTCGGACCCCACTTCTGTCAATTAGTCCTCCTCGTCGAAGCGGGCTTTCGCAAGCCTGAAGATGTCTGCCCCATATCGAGAGTTCTTTGCCACGGTACCAGTTCGTTGTTCAGGGTTTCGAGAGATCCGAACATTTCAGATGGCTATTGTTAGCCTAGGCTTGTTGTAATATTTTCTTATTTCCGAGCTGCTAATGTGAACAGCTGCAGGTTGTTGGCCAGCTTGATATTTGTTTAGGTCAACTTTTCTATACCTTTCCCAGATGTCTGGGTGGGCAGTACTACCCCAGGGCTGCTCAGTCACTCACAACCTCGCTCCGGATAGATTCACAGCTATGTGCTTCCAGCCCGTCAGGCCCGCACACGCCACCGTTCATCCATCACCGTGGGACTTGTAGAAATATCTGCACATGTTGACATGTTGTGCACTTGTGCGACACGCACCGCATGCTCTCCTTCCCCAAGACTAGTATCAGTGACAAGCCGAGGCAAGATGACTGAAAGTATTTGGGGAGCGCAGGTGGATGGTCTGTTGAGGAAAAAAAATTTCTTCGCTTTTTCCTAAGTTTTAACTTAGTTAAAGTCCACAGGTACCATTTTCTATTAGATTACATTGATGAAGCTATGAAAGATTAATAATGAAATAAAAGCAATATATTTTACGACAAACCAAAAGACACCGCCATTTAAGAAAAAAGGAAAATAATCACTTAGCTTTTTGCCTGCGACATGACTTGGGTCAGTTTAACTTTGACTGACTATATATATATATTTCATACATACAAATTTTTTCATTAATAAAATTTTCTTAAAAAAGGGTGTTTTCTTAAAAAAGATTTTATAAATTCTTGACCAACTATATATACATATATATATATACATATATATAATATATATATATATATATATATATATATGTGTGTGTGTGTGTGTGTGTGATTGTGTGTGTGTGTGTGTGTGTGTAAATTAGGAAGCTAGAGACATGAAGTCAACGGCCTTTGGTAACTGAAAATTTCTCACCGAGGGGATTTTCAAACCAGAAACTGTTTTAAAATAGTACTGTTGTATATATATATATATATATATATATATATATATATATATATATATATATATATATATATATATATATTATTGTTATTTAGTAAGCATAGCTTAGTTGTGACACAAGGCCAGAAATATGGGGGAGGATCGAACTCACTAACAATGGTTTTCTAATCTAGCTTGTCAACTATTACACAATGTTAGGTGTCAATAATAATAATAATAATAATAATAATAGTAAGAAGAAGCAACAGAACAGTAAATGTAGAGTATGTGGTGACAGGGATGAGACAATAAACCATGTATTAAGCGAACGCAGCAAACTAGTAAAACGAGAATACAAAGTTAGGCAAAACTGGGTTGGAAAGGTGATCCACTGGGAATTGTGCAAAATACTCAATTTTGACCATAAAACAAAATGGTATATGCATAAACCAGAATGGTACTCTTTAATTCTCTGTGACTATGAAAACGGATCACCTTATTTCAGCCAGAAGACCAGATCTAGCATTGATTACCAAGAAAAAGAGAACTTGTCAACTGGTAGAATTTGCAGTCCCAACTGATCACAGGGTGAAGATAAAAGAAAACGAAAAGGTAGACAAAGACCTTGTTAGAGAATTGGAAAAAAAACTGGGGAATATGAGGATAAAAGTGATATTAATTGTAATTAGTGCATTTGGAACAGTTCCCAAATTTTTAGAAACAGACTAGAGGAAGTGGAAATCAAAGGAAGAAGCAAGACCATCCAGATATCAGCATTGTTGAAATCGGCTAGAATACTCAGAAGAGTCCTGGAGAACCGAGGAAACTTGTCATTCAAACACCAGTGAAAGACCATCAGCTTACCCTGGCATGAAAAACTAATAATAATAATAATAATAATAATAATAATAATAATAATCCAGAATACTTAATGCTATCGGCTAGAATACTCAGAAGAGTCCTGGAGACCTGAGGAGACTTGTTGTCACTCAGAATCCAGTGAAATACCATCA
>CM042166.1:16011330-16018830 GCA_023376005.1 Doryteuthis pealeii | reverse complement strand
TGACCACTTTCCTTCTATCTACAGCATATATATATATATATATATATATATATATATATATGAAAAAGAATTGAAGCTCGGGTAATTAACTTACCAAGCGCTGTCGACTTCACGTCTTCACAACCCCAAGTTATATATGCTCTATCAATGATATTGTGTTCTCTTTACATATAAATATAGCAAACTAATGACGTTCTTGTGTGGACACCTACACATGGACACACCAGATTGCATCGACCTGTATAAACCTTCATCAATCAGCTCAGTGCTGAGTCTGGATGCTGTGCAGAAAGTATTTCAGGGTCGATGACCGATACGGACCGGTGGTGAGAGAGTGTCATGGGAATCCCTGCTGTCAGCACGACTTGATGATGATGCTATTATCAATATATATATATATATATATATATATATATATATATATATATATATATACTATTCCCTCATGGGTAGGCAATTGAATATTGACTCGTTTAGATGAACTTATCTTTTGTTTGCCGCCATTTATTTAAGTCAGACGCCGAATTATTTTTATCATAAACATAATTGCATTTATCGTTATTTGCTCCCACTCAATAATCATAATAAATAATTTGGGCGTTAGGAATATAATTAATCTCTCTTCCCATGAATCTGGGTGTTTGTTTTGTTTTGTGGCACCTCAACCCTTTTCGGGTTATTTAATAACGTTTTGAGTCATTTTGGTATGAGGTTGCGTTGTAGAATTACATTTCTTACTTTACCTCTCGTGTTTCTCCATTTCACAAACCCACCCTTCAGTAGCAATGGAACTGCAAGACCAGCTTGCTAACCATCACACCATGATGGGACACCCTAATTTTATACCCTACCAATTCACCTCGGATAGGATGAGACACAAGGTGGCAACTAGGGGTATCTAGCGAAGATGGAACTTCCTTTTTTTTTTAGTAATGGATCTGCGATACTAGCTTGCTAAAAATTACACCACGATGTGACTCCCTTTAAAATACCAAACTGGTTCGCCACGGGTTAGATGTGACACAAGGTCGCAAGTATGGGGTGCCAGCGTGGATCGAACTCACTTTTCAGTAGTAATTGATCTGTGAGACTAGCTTGTGTAATTACACGACGATGGGAAGACTATTAATATTAGAATTTCTAGTATGACTATTTCAAATGACCGTAATCTACCAGGGTAATTGTTATAGGTGATATAACCTATGTACATAAATGGAATGCGCCGACCACTACTATAAGTAGCAGGGACAATTGTGGCTTGTGACAAGAAACACGAGTCAGTTCGCAACTGTATGGTCGGACGCAATCTCCAATTTATTTTCTGTAATTTCTACTCATTTTGTTCAATACATTTGTATCCATTTTCAGCAATCGTTTGTCTTATTTTTGACCCTTAAAAACCCCACAACAGTAATCATAAAAATAAGGTCTCCAAAGCGCTGAGAACACAGAGAAACTGTTCCTGTGGCTATTGGCAACCCCGTCATGTTTGTTGTGCCTCTGACCGCGCACGCCTCGCATAGTCTTGGCTTGGCAGTCATTTCTGATGGAGCTCCCGATTGATGCTACCACAATTGTGAAGTTCGCGTATGAGGTATGTCAGATTCCAGGTTGATCGCATTGATCGATATGAGGGGCATCGTTCACTGCGAGTTCTTGCCACAGGGCCAGCGTGTCTACAAAGAGATACTGCATCAGTTGCTTCGTTTAGTGCGCGAGAAGAAGTAAGAGATGTGGCAGGATAACTGGTGGGTGCTTCACGATGACAACGCACCTGCCCACACTGCCCTGAGTATTCGATAGTTCCAGGCCCAGAAGAACATCACTGTGTTGGAGTAACCGCCCTACTCGTCCGACCTGGATTCATGTTATTTTTTCTTTTTCCCCAAGCTCAAGGGAGTCATCAAGGGAAACCGTTTTGAGGATGTGCACGACATCAAAACGTCCGTGACGACAGAGCTACTGAGAATCCCAGAAGAATCCTTCTAGGAGTGCATGCAAGCGTGACAGAAAAGAGTGGGAAAGTGCATTAGACTTGGGGGGAGTTCTTTGAAGGGTATAACTTGTAGTTTGTAGTTTGGATTTGAAATCTGTTTGTGACACCATTATTGGAACTTTTTTGACATACCTCACATACCTATCCATTCCATTTGAGACATTTCTAAATATTTTTTATCCGTACATAACACACAATATTTTGCAAATTTCATACAGTTTGCACTTCTCAGCCACCAAAAATTTGATGACAGAACTCTATTCATCCCTCGAGAATCTATTTGATTTTTCTTTGATTTTGACTTTTTTGACTATTATTCGAAAATATTTTTGCGAAATTAGAATAAAACAAACCCACTCACACAAAGCCATGCAAATCCAACCCTCTACATAGATACATAATTCTACCTAACAGCCATACCCACAGCTCCATGAATAAACATTTAAACAACCAAGGAATCAAAACTGTCACCCTAGCATGGAAAACAATACACAATATAGTTAACAAAAACACCCGACAACATGTAAAATCTGAAGCAGGTGAATACATAATATCATGTACGGATTTCAATACATAGGTGAAACCTCCAGAAACCTAAAAAGACGCATTGGTTTTTGAACGCAAAGTACTTCTGTTAATATTTGTGTGGGTACGGGTTCTGAGTTGGCTGAGATGAATTTAGCAGGGAGAGATTTTTTTTTTAAAAAGTGATTTATTTATTTCACGGCTTGTGAGATAAGGAAATTTATTCCAGGGAGGACTTTCCTCTGAACATAAAATCTTTCTTCGCCACTTTGATGCAATAATTTGCTTTGTCATGTGTCTTTCCTACTTCGAATTTTCATCTTCGTTTTTTTTTTCTGAAATCTTTTTTCGTCTTTTATGATTACTGTGCATTTTTATAATCCTTTTTTTTCTTTTAGTTTTTATTATTATTCATTCCAATTTATCCATTTGCACTTGGACTGATGTGATGATGAAGGAAGAAAAAGCTGTCTCTTTGTTGAGTCGATTCTCGTTTATATAATAAAATACAATCAGAGGAAAATGTTTTTCTTTGCTCCTTACTCTCATTGATTGATATAAAACTTTCATCTCGTTTTATTTACACGCCTTCAGAATTCTTAACAATAATTTAAAACTTTGCTCAAGATCTATCTATCTATCTATCTATCTCATTCTGTTCATATCTATCTCGTTCTCTCTATCTATCAGTCTTATATCTATATATCTATCAATCTATCTACCTAAATCTCTAAATCTCTTCATCTCCCCCCCTTCTCTCTCTCTCTCTCTCTCTCTCTCTCTCTCTCTCTCTCTCTATATATATATATATATATATATATCATAGTCTGTTCCCATCAATCTATCTATTTATGCATCTATCTTCCCTTCTCTCCCTCCCTCTCCCACTCTATCTCTATAAATACATATATATATCAATCTGTTTCCTCTCTCTCTCTCTCTCTCTCTCTCTCTCTCTCTCTATTATATAATATATATATATATATATATATTATATATATATATATAATCATAGTCTGTTCCCATCAATCTATTTATTATACATCTATCTTACCTTCCCCCCTCTCTCTCTCTCTCCTCTTCCTCTCTCTCTCTCTCTCTATATATATATATATATATATATATATATATATATATATATATACAGTTTGTTCCTATCTATCTATCTATCTCTGTTCGTATCTATCTATTCATCTATCTATTTAGTAATTTATCTTCTTTTGCTTTCCCTTCTTTGTATATGAACCAGCTTTTTGTATATGAATTGCGCATGTATGCAAAATATTTTAGCAAGTTCACCTTCCAGGATGATCTCTAGAGAAGTTATAAGTATATATGTGTATGTATGTGTGTGTGCGGGAGTGTGTGTATCCTTTTTTCAATTAGCGCGTGCCTAGCACTCACACACACACACACACAACACACACATACACATACGCATATATATATATATATATATATATATAATATATATATATATATATATATATATATATATATAGGTGAGGAATAATTCTGAATTCAAACATTCCTGAGGTCGGTCGTTGATTGGGTTTGTGGCAAACCTTGATGCACCAATTCTTTCCTATCGGTTGTGCCAAAAAGTGTGGATGGTCCAACACAAGCCTTCACCACTATAAACAAATCACTGTGTGGACGTTCATTGTATGAACACTCATACGTCGATCGCCGGGAGAGTCCATTATATATATATATATATATATGTGTGTGTGTGTGTGTGAGTTGTGTCGACATATATATATATATATATATATATATATATATATATATATATATATATATATGAGTAAGAAAAAGTGGAATGAAAACATCACACAATGCTGTTAAAGAAGAAAACAATTTATAATTCTTTAACAATTTATAATTCTTTAACAGCATTGTGTGATGTTTTCATTCCACCTTTTCTTACTTATATTGTCGGATTCATTTCCTTTCTTTTAACTTATATAATCCTTCATTATTGATGATATAGCATGATATATTTATAAGTAAAATGTGTTCACTATTATGACTGTCAAGCTGACAGGCAAGGACCATAACCCCTACACCAACTGGACTCTCCTAGATTTTTCGTTTTTGTTTAGAAGTAGGTTTAGAAGTAGGTTTAGAATTGTCGGCTAAAAAAGCCATATCAAAACACAATCGCTTGTTTATTTACTTCTCATATATATATATATATATATATATATATATATATATATATATATATATGAGAAGTAATTATATATATATATATGAGAAGTAAATATATATATATATAATCCTTCATTATTGATGATATAGCATGATATATATATTAAGTAAAATGTGTTCACTATTATGGATTGAGCATTATATCTAAGGGTAGCGTGATCATAAATCAACGGTGCTTGGTTACTGATACTTTCTCGCCTATGTGATTTTCAAACCAAGTGACAAAACAGTGTTTAGTTCTCAATAGTGAGACAAGTTCGAAAGTCTTTGATTGTATCAGTAAAACGAATATGTAAAAAAAAAAAACACAACAAACAAGAAAAGAAGTAAAAAACCTTCAGTGTTTTAAAACAATAAAAATGATGATTCGTTGTTTAACCAAGCTCGACCGACATTGAATAGAAAATAAAAGTAAATACGAATCTAAACAAAAAATAAACAAAGTTTTAAAAAATCGGTTAATAAAGAAAACAAGATGCTAGAATAAAACGTGAGAAAAAGAGGAAAATGAAGCAATATAGAGTTTTTGGCGGGAAATAAATAAATGGCGGGAAAAAACAAATAAACGTTGGCAAATAAGATCGTAAGCCTGCTATCAACTAGCGACCTTGGCTTGAAAGGGACACGAACTTGAGACCATCGCTGTGGTGTGGATATCGTTAGACAAGAAGAAGAAAGAAAGAAGAAAGAAGAAGAAGAAGAAGAAGAGAGAGGGAGGAAGAGGGGAAGGAGGAGGAAGAGGAAATGAAATCAAAGAAAGAAGAAGAAGAAGAAGAAGAAGAAGAAGAAGTGAGGGAGGAGGAAGAGGCGAAGGAGGAGGAAGAAGGGAAGGAGGAGGAAGGAGAACTGAAATCATAGAAAGAACTGAAGAAGAAGAAGAAGAAGAAGAAGAAGAAGAAGAAGAAGAAGAAGAAGAAAGAAGAAGAAGAAGAAGAAGAAGAAGAAGAAATAAAATAAAAACCCGAAATGAATGAATAGAAGAAGACAAAGAAGAAGAATAAGAGCAGGAGGAGGAAGATAAGGAGCGAGAGAGGAAGAAGATGAAGAAATGAAATCAAAGAAAGAAAGAAAGAAAGAAAGAAGAAGAAGAGACGAAAAAAGAATGAATGAATAGAAGAAAAAGAGGAGGGTGAGGGGTAGGGGTAGAAGAAGGAAGAAGAAATATAATCAAAGAAGAAGAAGAAGAAGAAGAAGAAGAAGAAGAAGAATGCTGATGATGATGAGGAGGAGGAGGAAGAGAAGGAGAGTGGGCTGGGATTTTAGATTTTATCTATCGAGACACTATTTGAAAGGTGTCAGCTAAATGGACGTTGTTGAAGAAAGAAGAAAAAAGACAAATGACTATTTGCCCTTTTTTTTTTGTCTTGAACTGGCTGGACAGATCGAGCTTTTTTGTAAATATTGTTTTTGTAACAAAGTTTAATCAGTTGTTCGAAGCGGGGTATCCAATAGCGTAAAATAATAATAATAATAAGATGAAATGTTCGAGTTACTGGACCCTGCTAGTTTTAAGGGAGACAGGGCCTCTCGTAATCATCATAGCTTGGCTTCGTGAACGAAGATTAAGAGGTTGACTAACCTGTACATTAATAAACAGGGTGGTCATAAAGTCTTGTCACCCCTACACGTTGTTTTAACTTTCATTGTTTTTTGTTTTAATAATGTGATATATGTTATTATTCTATGGTTAGCGGAATGAGAACAAGATACTCTCGTGGACTGGATAAAGGGTTAGGTTCAAAGTTCCGTGATGGCTCCCGATTACGATAAGAAGTTTCCCGAGTTCGTAAATAAGGTTCCCGAGTCCGAGAAGGTTCCCGAGTCCGACAAGAAATACCTGAAGAAGGCCGGAGGGCACATCGGCTGAAACATTGTATAGATAACAATGAAGATGAGGACAATAGTCCGAATAATACAAATAATACTAATCATGAAGCCTCATCTCAATAGTATTATTTTACCTCTTTAAAAAATATGCAGTAAGGTGACAAGACTTTTGGAACAACCTGTCCACCCTTGTTCCTTTCAAAATTTATTCTTAATGTAGTAAGAGTTATGGTTCTTGGTTTTAAAAAATCGGCATTGGAAATGATAGAATTTTAGATTTTATTTATAAACGGTTTTATATTCTTTTAGAAAACTAATAATTATTTATCAGTTATTGTTACATACTTTTATAGAAAAGAGAAAGATGTAAGACTTGACATCAGGAATAAATACGTTAATATTTCACATTTTAACGATAGTATATAGCGTAGAATCAAATAGTATTTATTATAATATCTAAAAGTATATAGTGTAGAATCAAATAGTATTTATTATAATATCTAATAGTATATGGTGTAGAATCAAATAGTATTTATTATAATATCTAATAGTATATGGTGTAGAATCAAATATTCTTTGACTGAAGGTGAGCGTGAGAAAGGAACTGACAATTAGATTTTGGCCGTTCGTAGAAAGGAGCAGACGTGAGAGTCGTTGTTTCCAACATACCAGCTTCTCATCGCGCGGTTGAAAACCATTTGGGTTTCGGGTTTTAATAAAGAATAAAGACGTCTTGTAAAACAATCCAGTCTAGCTAAATTATTACCAACCAGAAATTAGCACAGTCAACCCAGCCCAGAAGAAGGAAGAAAGCAGCCCCCAAAAAGATGCCCGCCATCGAAACAGAACCAGTAAGAAACCATCTCCTCTCTCCTCGCCTCTCTCCCCATTATATAACCAGCAAATGAACGGGTATATAATAGCTGAAGATCTGGTCA
>CM042166.1:15998924-16006230 GCA_023376005.1 Doryteuthis pealeii | reverse complement strand
TATATCTATAAAGTTAAACATAGTTGATCCCCCCCCCCCAGAAACACCTGCCTCCCTTGGACTTAAAAAGGGACAGCGGCTGCGGTGTTTATTGCCAAGACTGTCTGAAGCGCCCCATTGAGTGGGAATGCCTGAATGAATCAACGCATTTTTTTGCATCGTCATCCCTTGAGTCCCTCTGTGGATGTCCCACATTAATAAGCGCCCTTGTGCCTTAACCCGTACACGTGGGTACTGGTGAATATCTAGTATGTAGATATGGCACCAACAGCTTTTTAATATGTTAAATATTTAATTAATAATGAGTTTTAAATAAAAATGAAAACCATGCGAGAATGTAAACGTAAATAACAAAAGGAATTGTGGCTTGAGTGAGTGATATAGTTTCGGTTACGGACAGAAAATACACAATTCTTCCATTATAATAGATAATTGATACACATTGAGTTAATGAAAACTATTTTCGATACCAGTTTATGTTTACACATGAAGTTTTAATGAATAATTCTAACAGTTTATTAAACCAAAAACAAAAAATATTACCTACAAACTATTCGCTTATTATTTCATAATCTACAAACAAACAAGGTTGCATTGAATAGCTACAAGGTTCCATCTAAGAGGCCAGATAGATTTGTTTAAGAATATTCGTACTAGCAAAATAAAAAAAAACGCCCTCTGGGCGACGTAAAATAAATTATTGACCTGAGGGATGGAGTTGAAATTTATAATATCAGAGAGTTTGTATCATAAGCTAAAGTAAAATCATCAAATTATTAAAGAGTAAAAATAAAATCAAATTTATTAAAGGAGTAAAAAATAAAAAAAATTGAAATGGAAACTTAGTTCTGATAACTGTAAATAATATAAATAAAACAAACTATATATAGATAGATAATACCAGTATGTATTTATTAAAAACTTGTTTAAAAAACCAATGAGGACTGTCTTTAAACATTGCATGCTCAAATTTTGAGTATATTTATTCTACGTTATGACGTTTTACGTAGTATGACGTAATCAGTGGGACGTCATTTTTGTTACAGACAAAAACCCGGAAGCGAATCTCCATTATTAATTAGAATTTGATGGAACCCCTGCTAAAAGAATCTCTTAATAACAAAAAGAAAAATCCTTGTGTCTGGGGAAGAAGACTACAAACCCATTACATCTCTGTACAGGGATAAAATTCGCCCTTAATTGGGCACCTGTCTAGCACCTATATGATTATTCCGACCCTATTATTATGGCAAAACCCCAACTTTTAGAATATTATATGCTGTACTAAAATGCGGTGGCCGAGGGTCTTACCACTCTGGTATGACGTTAAACTGCATCTAATGGTAAGTTACAATTCTGGAGCTCTGGGGGAATGTGGAGTACCCCTTCATCACTATTTCTTCAGATCAAACCTGAACTGGAGAGGTAGTAATGATCTGAGTTATCTAAGGAATTACATCGACTTATTAAGCGTAGGGTAGGGTCCTGATGAAATCATTTGGATTGAAACCATGGTAGACCTCAACTTTTCCCCTCTACTAATATTACGCGCACACCACACACACACACACACACACACACACACACACATATAATATATATATAATATATATATATTGAAAATGTAGTTTCAATGTTGTAAGTAAAGAGTGCTCAGTATCATTGAATGAAGGAACATAGATAGATAGATAAATAGGTAGATAAACAGACTAAGATAGACAGACAGACAGACAAACAGACAGACAGATAGATAGATAGATAGATAGATAAAACAGACTTGATAGATAGATTGAGTGATAGATTTGATAGATAGATAGATTGATAGATAAGAAAATAGATCCGATAGATAGAACATAATGAGATAGAAGATACATAGATATATAAATGGCTATCAAGGCTGCGCAACCGATTCTGAGACATTCGAAACGGTTGGATACTTCCTAGTAGTCTAACTTACAACATCCCGTTCAATCACGACCTAAAAGTGGTGAAAACCTATTCTGAACAGTGTCAAAATGTGATTCTTATCTGACCAATCTCTGGTGTCTTGGGATTCTTCAACGGGAAACATGAACGCCATTGTTCTCGTCACAGCGTTCCTCTAAGCCTTTTTCTTTTTTTTTTGTAAACATGACAAGAAAAGGATTTGAAAGGACATACTTTATATTGGATTCCTTGATGTATTGGCGCGAAAATGACATGGACGCCGGCGAATAGAATTTGAACCCGATACTCAAAGCTTCACTTAGCCAAGTGTCACTTGTAGGACCAAATCACGTTAACACTTATTTAGCTTTTGTATACAATCACGTTTAGAAAATAAACACCGAACCACGTCTTTTTGCACAAATCACGTGATTACAAAAGAAATAGACAGTCTCCCCCCCAAAAAAAAAAAATTATTTGACCAAAAGTTTTTTTTATTAGGTAAACAGAATATGTTAGCTCAGTAGGTAGAGCGTTCGGCTAGAAACCACAAGGTTCCTAGTTCGATACCGGTCGTCGCCAACTCAGCGTATGAGTAGCACAGGTAATCTGTGCGGTAAAGTAAGGAGCTGATGGTAGGTGTGGCACTCCACCTCAGACGCAAAAAGAGCAATCTCCTTGATCTAGCGCTAGTTGAAAGGGGATAGACTCCCTCGCCGATTGGCTGATACCGACTTTAGGCGACCTCGACGATTTTCCTTATATATATATATATAATATATAATATATATATATATATAACGGCTTCTGTACGATGTTTTACGTAGTGGGCAATGTTTGCCGATTTCGCTTGTCATGATTATTTTCAATTAATTATCGAATTTTATACGATATACGCATTGTAACTCTTCAAGCAAAAAATATAAATAATAACATACTTTACTCAACAATGCTTCTAAAGCAAATTATCTTAATCTCATATATATATATATATATATATATATATATATATATATATATATATATATATAATCAATTGTAATATTATGGTTTCACACTCATAACTTAAAGTTTCATGGTAATCCAATCATCAGATGAGATCAGTGGTTGAGATGTCAAAAACCAGTCGTGAAATGGTTGAGATGTTTAAAAATCAAATTTTTTTAGCGTTATATGAAGCGTTTTTCACGCGATGGGAAATGCAAAGCAAAATAGTTTTTTAAAAATATATATATATATATATATATATATATATATAATATATATAAATATATATATTATATAATATATATATATATTATTCATCCACAGGCACGTGTTTCGATTTAAAATCTCTTCAGTTTTGGCTAGATTTGTTTTATATATATATATATATATATATATAATTATATATATATATATATATATATATATATTCATACACAGCACGTGTTTCGATATATAAAGTCTCTTTCAGTTTGGCTAGAAATTTGTGAGCTACCTACAGTCGGTATAAAATCCCGATCGATTCAGCATCAATCGCACAGCTTAACCGCTCAGCTATCGTCACCCACAGAATACGAAGGGGATTTTAACAATTTTAGTACACACGTTCTGTATGTATGTAAAGGCCGCTATAGATGCTCCATCCCATTTATAGGAGAGCGTTGGCGTTTACGCTTTAATTGGCGATCGATAGCGAAATCCCCTTCAAAGTGCCCAACTCCAGGGGGATGGGAGCATATGAACACACAATAGGTTGATTTTATTTTCAGGATCAGAAGTAGTTTGAAAACAAACAAAAGAAACAAAGAAACCAACAAAAACATACAAACAAAAAACATCAGAAAACGGGTCAACTCTTATTTTTTCTTGCTTTTTTATATAATATAAAAATACAATTAAATTAATATATCATCATCATCATCATGTCGCGCAGTCAGCACGGATATCCATAACAATCTCTCACTAACACTTCCTATCATTCAGTTGACCCAGGAAGGTCCCCCACGCAAGATCCAGCATCCTCGCATAGTTGGTCAATGTAAGTACTTGGTGGGCGGCCCACACTAGCATGCCCCATGTGTTGGCCTCCACAGAAGAACATCGCTTATGAACTCGCCCTTGCTTCTCCAGCAAGTGCCAGCATGCCTCGGGTGGTTGTTGAGATGGGAGGCAGGTGGCCATTACAGCTGTTTCCTTGTGGGTTTGTTTCCATGATTTTGTTCAAGACAGCACGCAACATTCTCGTGCAGCTCCCATCTCTTATTCTCAAGGCGCCTTGATAGGGTCCAGTGGTGCAGCCGTACAGACTTTTAATATATTTTATTAATATTTATTTGATAAGTCGGGAGAGCATCCGCCTAGGAACCACAAGTTTTCGGGTTCGATACCTTGCAAACCGATATACAATTTTGAGAACCATGAATTTATACAGTAATCTGAATTAAGACGTTTAATCGTGTGTAATGTTATCAAGCAGGTCTCGTAGAAAACTTATCATTGATTAGTGAGCTCGATCATTGCTGATAAACGATGCAACAAGAATGAATAAAATAAAATCTTCGGCATAAAATAACCCAAAGATTGACATGCCGTAAAATCCAACCGACCAACCAACCAACCGTCATAAACGTTTTGAGTTATATTAAGAGATCCAGCTCAGGCTGACCTTTCGAAGGGATCTTTCATCCTGTCGTTTTGGTTTAGCTCTGCCTAGAAACCACAAACTTCCGGGTTCCATACTGGCCCTCGCCAACTCAGTGCATGAGCAGAACAGATTGGATCTGTGCAGCTGATGGTAGCACCACTTTAGATACAAAAACAATCTCCCTGGTTTAGCGATGGGGAAAAGGTGATAGACTCCATCTCAATCCGGCTGCTACCGACAAGAGGCCACTCCACTGAACAAGGATGTCCGTCTCATAGTTCTAACCCACTCTCTTAGTAATCAGTACCATACAGATCTCTCGATGCCGTTATAGTATGTGGCCTACCTTTTTGATTCTCTTATAGTATGTAGCCTACTCGGTTTGAATGTGTCCTACATCAGTAAGAGTATATTTATAGATATAAGTAGTAGGCAATTTATTGAAACTAACTATTTTCACATTTATTCAATTTTCAAGAAATGCAATTCAGTCATAAGCTGTATAGTAATTAAGAATGATTAAAAATAATTTATTCTTAATTTACATGAATCAGAGATGTATTTAATTCTAAAAAAATATTCTAAAATTCTGAAATAGGGTTAGGGGTTAGGGTTAGCAGTTATTATTATAACCTTGGGTAAAGGAGAGCATCTCATCGTGGTATAATGGTTAGCGAGCTAGTCTGACAGATCCATTACTACTGAATAGCGAGTTCGATCCTTGCTGGATGCGCCATCGCTGCGATATTGTATCACATCTTACCCATGATGGACGGGTTGTGCGTATACCTACTATCGTAAATGATATTCATTATCAAATATATATATATATATATATATATATATATATATATATATATATATATATATATAAAAAATAATCACTTGAAGAAGATCTCTTGTTGCATGTCTGCTATTTTAATTTTCTATTGTTTTATTTATGATATATCTAAAATAGTTTTAAATAGAATCAGTGCGTGTAAGCGATTTTGATCGAAACACGTGTGAACAAATAACCCTAATAAATTTCATCCATACCAAAGTATATATATATTTCACACACACACACACACACACACACACACACACACACAAATATATATATGTAAACTATATATATATATATGTATGTAAACTGTCATGTTCCTGACACTAATACATTATTCTGTGTACTTGACATGAGATTTTGATGAGTTGGGGTGCACCTGAGCACTGTACACAATAAATTTCATTATTATTATTTGATTATTATTATAATATGCTTTTATGGTAGGCCACATACTATAAGAGAGACATGATTTCGTAGGCCACATTCAAAAGGTAAGTCACATATCATAATGGTACCGATATCTCTCTCCTCTCTCGTTTTCTCTCTCTGAATGCCCTCAGATAATTTCTGTCGCGACAAGATGGGGAGCTGGTAAGATGGAATTGATTTAATTTCAATGGTTGACCGGCCTAAAAAAAAAAACAAAAACAGAACAAAAAGAAAACAAAAAACAAAACGATTAGAAACCTATTAAAAATAGGTAATACTATTCCTAAAAGTCTGGAAAATAATGAAATTAAACATCCATTCGCAATATTTATTAATTTGAAGGGTTTTCGGTGGGTATCTGATATCTTCGAACGAACTCGATCCGTTTTCCATAGGACACGCTAGGTATAAACAGAGCAGTGGTCCGTAGTAAATAAATCATGAAGACTAATAAAACGTCTTTTTTAAATATGAATAATATTCTAAACTTTAATAAAAGTGACACTATGTCCTTTCTGTCTAATAAAAACCATTTTACAATCCATATGTGAATTGGTAAGTACTGCTTACGGATAATTATCCTAAACGTTAATAAAAGTGACTCTGTCAATTATTTTTAATAAGGGTCATCTTACAACTCGTATATATGGGTAAGCACTAAGTACGAATAATGATCCTAAACTGAATGAAAGCGACTCAACATCCTTTATTTTTTAATAACAACCATTTTACAAAACTATAGGTAATGTGGGTAAGTACTGCTTAGAAATAATTATCCTAAACTTTAATAAAAGTGACTCTAAATCCTTTATTTTTAATAACAACCATTTTTTTGTCGTAGATGCAGTGCCACATCGGGATATTGATCTTGCTATGAAAAATCATAAATCATCAAAACTTAAAATTCGTTGACTTTAAGACATTTTTGATGGCATTTTAGATTCCGTGGGCAAAAATGATTTTTATAAAAACAATTTTTCAGGAGTAGGAAAGCTCTAGAATTCATTTTACAGAGAAAAAATATGTTACAAAAAGTCACCATTTTTCGCGACCCAGCTCAAATTTGGAGAGATAAAATCAACATAACTCTGCCAATTTTTTGGAATTGGAAGATCAAATTTTGCGGATTGTCTAACTTTATCATAATCCACACTTGGACAAAATTTCAGAAAAAATTGAAGTGGGGGGGGGGTGACATGGTCAGGATGATTTGACATGGAATTACCAGGTAACTATTTTTTTCAACGTGATTGTAGGCCGATCCTCGACGGATGTTCCATAATTGCGACATTATCTCACATCGTACCCGTGGCAAACGGGTAAGGAAAATATCTACCCTTGGGAAAGGTATGACCAAATATTGCCCCCACCGCTATGGGTAAAGAGTTGGTCGGAGTGGGATATTTAACCTTGATACGATAACTGATATAAGAGAAGGAAAACTCTGAATTTAAAGCTATTGTATTCCACTTTAAACAAAACTTTATTCAATT
>CM042166.1:15973924-15993924 GCA_023376005.1 Doryteuthis pealeii | reverse complement strand
AGAAAAAGAGGAGAAAGAAGAAGATAATAATAAGAAGAAGAAGAAGAAAAAGAGGAGAAAGAAGAAGATAATAATAATAATAATAATAATAATAATAATAAGAAGAAGAAGAAGAAGAAGAAGAGGAGGAGAAAAAGAAGATAATATGATAATAATAATAATAAGAAGAAGAGAGAAGAAGAAGAGAAGAAGAAGAAGAAGAAAAGAGGGAAAGAAAAAAAAAAAAAAGAAGAAGAAGAAGAAGAAGAAGAAGAAAGAGGAGAAAGAAGAAAAAATAATAATAATAATAATAATAATAATAATAATAAGAAGAAGAAGAAAGAAGAAGAAGAAGAAAATAATAATAATAATAATAATAATAATAAAAGAAAAAAATAATATAATAATAAATAATAAGAAGAATAAGAAAAAGAAAAAGAATTATTATTACATTATCTTTTTTACTCCTTTTTATTGTTCTTTCTTTCTTTCTTTCTTTTTTCAGTTGCCCCACAGATCCCCGACGACATCGTCTTGTTTCGTCTCCCACGACAACATTGTCAGTTCTTTTTCCAGCATATTCTCTGGCGCATAATAATTATATCTCGCCTCCCGACAAAAAAAAAAAAAAAAAGAAAAGTCAATGCCAAAAAGGCCATGGCGACCACCCGAGGAAGATGCGTCGTAATATGGCTGACACATGTGAGAAAAAAAAAGAGAAGGTCTCAACTGGCAACAACAGGACAAGCTTACATGTCATACAAGACAGATAAATATATTTCTTTCTTGTGTTTCGTATGGATGCAAGATTGAATTTCAAAGCGTGTATCCTTAAGTGGATGCACATTAAGACATGTGTTTAATCGTGTGCGTACTATGCGCCATTGTGCACCCTGTGTAGCCGTGTGCGCATGCGTCTGTTTTCGGTAGTTATGGACTTTTGTCAAGTAAATTAGGGTGTCCCAGAAAAAACAGAACCCACAGTTTTGTTACAAAATTTGTGGGTTCTGTTTTTTCTAGGACACCCTAATTTACTAGACAAAAGTTCATAATTACCCTGTTTTGAATGTCAAAGTCCTTTGTATGTCATATAGGTGCATGTGTGCAGAATAAACGAGGTGGTTCTAAAAAGTTTCAAAATTTTTAACAGTTAGGTCAAACTGAACGTAGTACAGCACACCTTGCGAGTAATACACTTGTTGAGCCGCTGTGCAAACACCACTATGTTATTTACTTCGAAAGAGACGGTTGAAACTAGGATAATAATTTTTCAGAGATAAATTCCAGAATTTTTTTTTTAGATCATTATCAGCCCCCCCCCCCCATGTTATGGCAACAGTACCACTCTGTATTCTACAGGGATGAATTTGACACTAAGTAACCCAGAAAGTTTTGATTGGCTGGTGGTGAATTTTACGCATGTCAACGCTTGTTGGGTCATTTTATGCGGAAACCGTTTTGCTCTATTCATGTTTGATGGGTAATTAAATTTTTTAAAACTCATTCTAACACATTTTTAAACTTATTTTTTCTATTTAACCTATGGATGGGACCCTGACAGGTACTACCACTCCGGGTCAGAGTAGACCAGCGAGTAAGGACAGTGAAGTGGTAGTCCTCACTCCACAGAACTCCAGAATTTGAACATCACTACTAGATGTAATTAACGTTATACCCAGGACATTTAAGATCCTCAACCGCCGCATGTATATGATAAAATGAGTTCCGGGGCAATAAAGGAAATAATGTTGGAGTGCTAGAACTTGACGTAGCCAGCCGATTGATCGTAGGGAGCCTCTCCAACCACCAGTCTAGCCTAAGTAAGGTACAAAGTGGATCGTTGCATGTCATTGACTGCTCAGCCACCAGGATTCCATTCTTAAGCATCACGAGTTCCCACCCACTGCCTACATGTAGACCCATTGGAGGGATTTTACCCTTCTGCAGAGGTGCAGTCGGTGTATTCTCCTTTCCCAGCCAACAGGATGACAAACTGAATGGAGTACAGCAGATTTTGCGAGTAAGACACTTAATGAGTCGCTGTACAAGCACCACTATGTATTTATTTCGAAGGAGACGGTTGAAACTAGATGTTAGGATAATATTCTTTCAGACATAAATTCCCTGATGTTTTAATAGCCCGTTAAACATTAGCTCACTATCAGTAAATTAATTGTCAAAAAAAAAAAAAAAAAAAAAATGAAAATACCGAAAAAAAATTTTTTTAGTGGATTGATGGCGTTTTTATCACAAAAATATTTCAAGTGGAGGCTAAATATTTACATTTAACTTGTCGATAAAAATAAGCTTACTTTAACGCCTTTAACACTAAAAAAAATAATTGTCGATAAAAAACGCATCAATCACTAAAAAAAATTTTTTCGGATATTTTCATTTTTTTTTTTTTTTTTTTGGACAATTAATTATGATAGTAGCTAAGTTTAACGGGCTATAAAAACATCAGATTTATGTCTGAAAGAATATTATTCCTAACATCTAGTTTCAACCGGCTCCTTCGAAATAATACATAAGTGGGCTGTACAGCGACTCATTAAGTGTCTTACTCGCAAAAGATCTGCCTGTAACTCCATTAGTTTGTCATCCTGTTGGCTGGAATGAAAGACCCGACTGCACCTCTGCAGAAGCGGTAAAATCCCTCCAATGGGTCTAACATGTAGGCAGTGGTTGGGAAACTCGTGATGCTAAGAATGGAATCCTGGTGGCTGAGCAGTCAATGACATGCACGATCCACTTTGTACCTGACTTAGGCTAGAGCTGGTGGTTGGAGAGGCTCCCTACGATCAATCGGCTGGCTACGTCAAGTTCTAGCCACTCCAACAAATTAAATTTCCTTTATTTGCCCCGGAACTATTTTATCACCCTTTATACCATGCGGCGTTGAGGATCTTAAATGTCCTGGGTATAACGTTAAATTACATCTAGTATGATGTTCCAATCTGGAGTTCTGTGGATGAGGACTACACTTCACTGTCCTTACTCGCTGGTCTACTCTGACCCGAGAGTGGTAGTACCTGTGCAGGTCCCATCCATAGTTAAATAGAAAAAAAAGTTTAAAAAATGTGTTAAAAATGAAGTTTTAAAAAATTTAAATACCCATCAACTGAATAGATGCAAAACGGTTTCCGCATAAAACTGACCCAACCAAAGCTTGGACTGCCGTAAAAATTTAACCAAACCAAGCCTCATCAAACTTTCTGGGTTATAGTGTCAAAATTCACCCTGCGTAAATACAAAGTGGTACTGATTTAAGGCCATAAATGGGGGGGCGCTGGATACATGACTAAAAAAATTCTGGAAATTTATCTCTGAAAATTATTAATTCTAGCAACCGTCTCTTTCGAAGTAAATAGACATAGTGGTTCGTTTGCACAGCGGCTCAACAAGTGTATTACTCGCAAGGGCTGTGCTTGTACTACGTTCAGTTTGAGCCACTAACTGTAAAAATTTTGGAAACTTTTTAGAACCACCTCGTTTATTCTGCAACATGCAACCTATATGACATACAAAGGACTTTGACATTCAAAACAGGTAATTATGAACTTTCGTCTAGTAAATAGGTGTCCTAGAAAAAACAGAACCCACAAATTTTTGTAACAAAACTGTGGGTTCTGTTTTTTCTGGGAACCACCCTAAATTTACTTGACCAAAAGTCCATAACTACGAAAAACAGACGCATGCGCCACACGGCTACACAGGGTGCACATGCGCATAGTACGCACACGATTAAACACATGTCTTAATGTGCACTCCACTTAAGATTACACGCTTTGTGAAATTCAATCTTGCATCCATACGAAACCACAAAAGAAAAAATATATATTTATCTGTCTTGTATGACATGTAAGCTTGTCCTGTTGTTTGCCAGTTGAGACCTTCTCTTTTTTTCTCACATGTGTCAGCCATATTACGACGCCATCTTCCTCGGTGGTCGCCAGTGCTTTTGGCATGACTTTTTCTTTTTTTGTTTTTGTCGGGAGGGCGAAGATATAATTATTTATGCGCCAGAGAATAATGCTGGGAAAAATGAATAACTGACAAGTTGTGTCGTGGGGAGACGAAACAAAGGACGATGTTCGTTCGGGGATCTGTTGGGGCAACTGAAAAAGAAAAGATAAGAAAGAAAGAAGCCAATAAAAGGAGTCAAAAAAGATAATAATAAATAATAATCTTTTTCTTTTCTTATTCTTCTTATATATTATATTATTATTATTTCTTCTTATTATTATTATTATTATTAATTATGTATTTCTTCTTCTTCTTCTTCTTCTTCTTCTTATGTATTAATTATATTATTTAATATATATTATTTCCTTCTTTCTCCTCCTCTTCTTCTTCTTCTTCTTCTTTTCTCTTTTTTTTTTTTCTTTCTCCTCTTTTTCTTCTTCTCTTCTTCTTCTTCTTCTTCTTCTTCTTCTTTATTATTATTATTATTAATCATTATTATCTTCTTCTCTTCTCCTCCTCTCTCTCTCTTCTCTTCTTCTTATTATTATTATTATTATTTTATTAATAGATTATCTGTTCTGTTCTCCTCTTTTCTTCTTCTTGCTTCTTATATTATCTTCTTTCTTTCTCCTCTTTTTCTTCTACTTCTGCTTATTATTTATTAAGAAGAAGAAGAAGACGAAGAAGAAGAAAAAGGAAAAAAGAAGATAATACGATAAATAAGAACAAACAAACAACAACAAACAATAAACAACCAACAACAACAACAACAACAAGATTAATAATAACAAGAAGATAGATAGATAGATGATAGATAGATAAAATTAGCAAAAAACAAAAAATCAAATAAATATAATTCGAAAAAATGTACTAGACAAAATGACACCCGAAATGATAATGAAAAACAGATAGAAAAAAAAAGTAAAAATCTTTATCACTTTCAAACATAGACACAAAATTACATTACTGTATATGTATTACCATCAGCAGCAGCACCATCACCATATCATCATCAGCAGCATATCAAGTAAACGCAAACAGCACAGATTCCCAATGACTTCCTTCCGCACTCGTTCCCAATCGTCCCCTGCACAGCATCCAGTATCAAGCAGAATTTTACATATGAAAAAAAGGAATATACAAATAGATTGGAACAAGTTGAACAAGATTGCATCAAAATTGATGATCAAACAGGACACACAACATCGCTAAAAATAATCAATGAAAATACGGGAAAAACTTTGATCAAACTGATTGCTCGAAATATAGCAAAACATTTGTCTCGCCCAAGTATTTCAAATGGTGTGAAGTCAAAACATAACGTTGTTAAAATGTCAATCCTAACGTTAAATAAGCATCGAAGTCCGCAAGGAAAAATCCACCTCTTCACCATTTTTCATTTCTTTTCTTTTTTTTTTTCTTTTCCTTTTCATTATGTTCGATTGAAACAGATTAGAGTTTATCACTTCGCCGCGCCTACCTCACTCCTCTATTCCCCCTACACTTTTCTTTTTTATTCTTATTATATTTTTTCTTAGCGTAGCTTGTCCTTTTTCCATGTTCTTTAAAATACAACGGAATGCGTCCTTTATTTAGCTGAGTGACGACAAACTCATAAGAATAAGAATTGGGTGGATAAGCAACACCAGATTAATAATTATTTACCACCTCAGTCTGGAACCCATCTGCTCAGAACATTAACCACCTGGAAACTGTACAAAGAGCACAAACCAAACGAATACCTGCCACAGAACATCTGCCATATTCTGACGTCTTTGCTCCCTGGGGATGGATCGTTGAAAAACTCCGGCATCTGGTAACTGACTTTGGTAAACGCTCATAAGGATAAATCAATCTATAACCAATAGCAAACTTGAACACCTTTTTTGATCTCCATGTTCTTATACACGGTGGTATGTATAAAAGATTCAGAAAACATGAATGAGAAGGCTTACTGGTTAGAATATATAATCCCTGAATATAGTGATAGAACGAGTGTACCGCTCTCAAACCGAGAACAGTCAACAACTAAATAAGTTGGCACAATTAGGATTATTTATTAATGCTTCGCCTATAGAGGAACCATACGTGTTCTCAGTGATCATTGGGACCGACGGTCCATTTCTAATCTGGTAAAAATACACCAGTAATTTTCAGCCTTTTCTTTTGTGCCTGTGAAACACTTGGTAAAACTTTTTAAAAACCATTTATTAAATATATTTTCTCTTGAAGATGACAAAGATTCAATAGGTGGAGAACAATTCAAAAATAGAATACCACCATACACACTCCCTTCACGAACACTATATTCAAGGAATCTTCTTTGACGCGATCTGGGTATTACTGTCAGCAAGCGACGTTCTCGTAGCGAAGCCCATATCCAAAATTGTTTCAAGAAGGTCGAAGGTTTGCTGGCAATTTACACCTCCAGTTCTGGAACCCTATCTTGCTCAGATTAACCACCTGAGAAACTGTACAAAGATGTCAAACCCAAACGAAATACCCTCATCAGGACATCTGCCATATTCTGAACGTCTTGTGCCCTGGGTTGGATTCGTTGAAAACTCGGCATCTGGTAACTAACTTGATAACGCTCATAAGGTCTATAAATCATCTTAACAAACCAGGCAACCTGGAACACCTTTTTGATCTCCATGTTTCTTACACAGTGGACATAGCTCACGACTTTCGAAATATTTTTTTTTTGCAGCTAGTGTTGCAGAGGCATGGAATAAAACTGCCTGCAATCCGTTGTAGGCTGCCGAAACACTGCAACCTTTTAAAGCCTCATGTTCCTGTAATCCACCTACACCAATTACCTGATACCCACCTCTAACACACATATTCCAGGCACTGCGCGTACATACATGTATTATTATTATTGTACTATTCATGTTCATTGACATTAGTACATTTATTCTATGTACTATGCATCAGACTTTGACGAGTTGTGTTGAACCTGAGCACTGAACGCCAATAAATAGAGCATCATCATCAGTCATTATTATTATTATTATTTATTATTATTATTATTATATTAGATATTCCGTTTTGTCGTATCAGGTTTGTTCATCTGGGTTACTGGTTTCTCGTCTCTGCCGATTTCTCAAACTAAGCACGCGCGCACGCAACACACACCACACCACACACACAAGATATATATAATATATATATATTATATATATATATATTATAATATGGATAACACAAGAGTGTGCCATATATCTAAGGCGCGAGAGAGTATATATACTAAAACATATATATATATATGCCCCAATATATATATATAAACATATATATATAAACATATATATATATATATATAATATATATAAAATTTGGCATATATATGTTTATATCTGGCGAAGTCGTCCTGTTTGTATCAATTTGGTTCTCTCTCTCTCTCTCTCTCTCTCTCTCTCTCTCCTCTCTCTCTCTCTCTCTCTTTCTTGCTCTCTCCTCTCTCTACTCTCTTCTCTCTTTCTGCTCTCTCTCTCTCGCTCGCTCGCTCGCTTGCCGCTGTCTGTTCCAATCTATCGTCTCTGCGTCTGTCTGTCTGTCGTGGGAAGCACCTATCTCTGTGTCAAGTCAATTATTTATAAATTTCTTATTTCTCGACTGTCGCCGGTCGTTTCGCGTCTGTTCTGTCAAACTTTTGAATCAGGACCTTACCCGGCGTCGGCCATTTGCACTAGTTGATACCGGATTAGTGATAACAAAAGCACGTTCTGACGGGGATTTCAGATTGTCAAGGCCGGTGAAGTCATGATTACCGTGGGTGGATGTTTATCCCCTGTGGCACGCTGAACAGGGCTGGGAGACCTGTTTATTACTAACATTAGCTATATGCTAACAAGCTATCTACTACATCGTATTAACTTAGTTTTAACTTCAGTCAGGTAAGCGAAGTAGTCAGAATGAAGATTGTGCTTGCCAATTGTTAATATAACCTTTTACTGGCGAGAGACATTTTCTCACCTACGATCTAACGGCGTTAGCTCAATGTTAAGCATTTTCTAATGGCTGCTCGTCGCAAATTCAATATTAATATGTAGGAAAATAATTCGACCAGCATATATAAATATATTAAATAATATATATATATAATATATATTTTATGATATATATGGAGTAAAATATGGAAATAAATCCGACAATATAAAGAAAATGTGAAAAAACAAGTATCGAAAATTGGATGAATTTAATAATCGATGTTTAAAACCATTTCGGTACATTCAACCTCATCAGGAGTCTCTGGGTGAAGAAAAGATGGATGTTTTTATTATGTACAGGAATGAAATCTTTTGTTATGTTAAATATGTTCCGTCAGATTTGGATTTTGGAATTTGATCTGGACTTTTACTACCAGTTTTTCCACAAACAGAGAAGACTAGCATTTTCAAGAAAAAAATTTGTTTTCTTGAGGCGGGGAAAAAGGAAAACAAATTTTTTTTCTTGAAAATGCCAGTCTTCTTCCCTGTATTAGTAAAAGTCCAGATTCAAATTCCAAATCCAAAATCTGACGGAACATAATTTTACATAACTAAAAAGATTTTTCATCTCCTGTTCACATATAAAAACATCCATCATTTTCTTACCCCAAGAGACATTCCTGATGAAGGTTCAATGTAACCGAATGTTTTAACATCGATATAAATTCATCCCATTTCGAAATACTTGTTTTTTCAAATTTTCTTATATATATATATATATATATATAGTGTTGGTGTGTGTGTGTGAGATGGTCACTGTTTCAAGCTTTTTGCTGGAATGGCGTACAAAGCAGTATTATTGGTAGAGTCTCAATATAAAATAGAGCTGTTATATAATATAATAAAATAAATATAATAAAGGTTTTACATATCTATTTATTCATTATTCAAATGCATTTGAAACATCTTCACTGATGATGCATCGCATGAAAACTAATATGGCCGTGAATTGTCTTTTGTCACCTAATAAATAATTGTTTAAAACCTTATATATATCTTATAATATATATATATTATATATATATATATATATATAATGTCGTCGGGGTAGCCTAGGTCGTATCAGCCAATCGGCGAGGGGAGTCTATCCCCTTTTCACTAGTGCTAGACCAGGAGAATTCTGCGTCTGAGGTGAGTCGCCACACCTACCATTAGCTCCTTACTTTACCACACATAATCCCTGTGCTACTATTCGCTTGTAGCTCAATCGGTTGAGTGTTCAGCTAGAACCACAAGGTTCGATATAATATTATATATATATATATATATATATATATATATAAATATATATACAAACACAACACACACACATATATATATATATATATATGTGTGTGTGTGTGTGTGTGTGTGTGTGTGTGTTTTTAAAGGTTAAAAATGACCCATGTCAGTTGCAAAACTTCACCATTACACACAGGAATAAAATTCCTGTTTCATGTATGTTACTCTTGGGTGTATGTTTATCCACACCTCGCCACGTGTAGGATGTGACACAAGCGTCACAAGTATGAGTATCCAGCGAGGATCGATCTCACTATTCAGTAGTAATGGATCTGAGAGACTAGCTTACTAATTATTACATCCTGATGCTACGCTCCACTATCCGAATAAGTGTAATTTCAGTCATTTGCTTCATTTTTTACTGAATAATTTGAATAAAGTTTTGTTTAAAGTGGAATACAATGCTTAAATTCAGAGTTTTCCTTCTCATATCGTTATGCGTATCAAGGTTAAAATATTCCCACTCCGACCAACTCTTACCCATAGCGGTGGGGGCAATATTTGGTCATACCTTTCCCAAGGTAGATATTTTCCTTACCGTTTGCCACGGGTACGATGTGAGATAATGTCGCAATTATGTGGAACATCCGTCGAGGTATCGCCTACAATCACGTATTGAAAAAATAGTTCCTGGTAATTCCATGTCAAATCATCCTGACCATGTCACCCCCCCCCACTTTCAATTTTTCTAATTTTGTCCAAGGTGGATTATGATAAAGTTAGACAATCCGCAAAATTTGAATCTTCCAATTCCAAAAATTGGCAGAGTTATGTTGATTTTTATCTCTCCAAATTTGAGCTGGGTCGCGAAAAATGGTGACTTTGTAACATATTTTTCTCTGTAAAATGAATTCTAGAGCTTTCCTACTCCTGAAAATTGTTTTTATAAAATCATTTTTTGCCCACGGAATCTAAAAATGCCATCAAAAATGTCTTAAAAGTCAACGAATTTTAAGTTTTTGATGATTTATGATTTTTCATAGCAAGATCAATATCCCGATGTGCACTTGCATCTACGACAAAAAAATGGTTGTTATTAAAAATAAAGGATTTAGAGTCACTTTTATTAAAGTTTAGGATAATTATTTCTAAGCAGTACTTACCCACATTACCTATAGTTTGTAAAATGGTTGTTATTAAAAAATAAAGGATGTTGAGTCGCTTTCATTCAAGTTTAGGATCATTATTCGTACTTAGTGGCTTACCATATATACGAGTTGTAAGATGACCCTTATTAAAAATAATTGACAGAGTCACTTTTATTAACGTTTAGGATAATTATCCGTAAAGCAGTACTTACCAATATCACATATGGATTGTAAAATGGTTTTTATTAGACAGAAAGGACATAGTGTCACTTTTATTAAAGTTTAGAATAATTATTCATATTTAAAAAAGACGTTTTATAGTCTTCATGATTTATTTACTACGGAACCACTGCTCTGTTTATACCTAGCGTGTCCTATGGAAAACGATCGAGTTCGTTCGAAGATATCAGATACCCACCGAAAAACCCTTCAAATTAATAAATATTGGAATGGATGTTTAATTTCATTATTTTTCCAGACTTTTAGGAATAGTATTAACCTATTTTAATAGGTTTCTAATCGTTTTGTTTTTTGTTTTCTTTTGTTCTGTTTTGTTTTTTGTTTTTAGGCCGGTCAACCATTGAAATTAAATCAATTCCATCTTACCAGAGCTCCCCCATCTTGTCGCGACAGAAATTATCTGAGGGCATTCAGAGAGAGAAAAACGAGAGAAGGAGAGAGATATCGGTACCATTATGATATGGTGACTTACCTTTTGAATGTGGCCTACGAAATCATGTCTCTCTTATAGTATGTGTGGCCTACCATAAAAAGCATATTATAATAATAATCAAATAATAATAATTGAAATTTATTGTGTACAGTGCTCAGGTGCACCCCAACTCATCAAAATCTCATGTCAAGTACACAGAATAATGTATTAGTGTCAGGAACATGAACCAGTTTACAATACATATATATATATATATTTATGTGTGTGTGTGTGTGTGTGTGTGTGTGTGTGTGTGTGTGTGAAATATATATATACTTTGGTATGGGATGAAATTTATTAGGGTTATTTTGTTCACACGTTGTTTCGATCAAAAATTCGCTTACACGCACTGTATTCTATTTAAAACTATTTTAGATATATCATAAAATAAAACAATAGAAAATTAAAATAGCAGACATGCAAACAGAGATCTTCTTCAAGTGATTATTTTTATATATTATATATATATATATATATATATATATATATATATATATATATATATATCTTGATAATGAATATCATTTACGATAGTAGGTATTACGCACCAACCGTCCATCATGGTAAGATGTGATACAATAATCGCAGCGATGGCGCATCCAGCAAGGATCGAACTCGCTATTTCAGTAGTAATGGATCTGTCCAGACTAGCTCGCTAACCATTATACCACGATGAGATGCTCTCCTTTACCCAAGGTTATAATAATAACTGCTACCCTAACCCCTAACCCTATTTTCAGAATTTTAGAAATATTTTAGAATTAAATACATCTCTGATTCATGTAAATTAAGAATAAATTATTTTTAATCATTCTTAATTACTATATACAGCTTATGACTGAATTGGCATTTCTTGAAATTGAATAAATGTGAAAATAGTTAGTTTCAATAAATTGCCTACTACTTATATCTATAAATATACTCTTACTGATGTAGGACACACATTCAAACCGAGTAGGCTACATAACTATAAGAGAATCAAAAAAGGTAGGCCACATACTATAACGGCATCGAGAGATCTGTAATGGTACTGATTACTAAGAGAGTGGGTTAGAACTATGAGACGGACATCCTTGTTCAGTGGAGTGGCCTCTTGTCGGTAGCAGCCGGATTGAGATGGAGTCTATCACCTTTTCCCCATCGCTAAACCAGGGAGAATTGTTTTTGTATCTAAAGTGTGCTACCCATCAGCTGCACAGATCCAATCTGTTCTGCTCATGCACTGAGTTGGCGAGGGCCAGTATGGAACCCGGAAGTTTGTGGTTTCTAGCAGAGCTAAACCAAAACGACAGGATGAAAGATTCCCTTCGAAAGTCAGCCTGAGCTGGATCTCTTAATATAACTCAAAACGTTTATGACGGTTGGTTGGTTGGTCGGTTGGATTTTACGGCATGTCAATCTTTGGGTATTTTATGCCGAAGATTTTATTTTATTCATTCTTGTTGCATCGTTTATCCAGCAATGTCGAGCTCACTAATCAATGATAAGTTTTCTACGAGACCTGCTTGATAACCATTACACCACGAATTAAACGTCTTAATTCAGATTACTGTATAAAATTCATGGTTCTCAAAAATTGTATATCGGTTTGCAAGGTATCGAACCCGAAAACTTGTGTTCCTAGGCGGATGCTCTCCCGACTTATCAAAATAAAATATTAATAAAAAATATATTAAAGTCTGTACGGCTGCACCACTTGGACCCTATCAAGGCGCCTTGAGAATAAGCTAGATGGGAGCTGCACGAGAATGTTTGCGTGCTGTCTTGAACAAATCATGGAAACAACACCCCACAAGGAAACAGCTGTATGGCCACCTGCCTCCCATCTCACAAACCACCCGAGGCATGCTGGACACTGCTGGAGAAGCAAGGGCGAGTTCATAAGCGATGTTCTTCTGTGGAGGCCAACACATGGGCATGCTAGTGTGGGCCGCCCACCAAGTACTTACATTGACCAACTATGCGAGGATGCTGGATGCTGCGTGGGGGACCTTCCTGGGTCAATGAATGATAGGAAGTGTTAGTGAGAGATTGTTATGGATATCCGTGCTGACTGCGCGACATGATGATGATGATGATATATTAATTTAATTGTATTTTTAATATAAAAAGCAAGAAAAAATAAGAGTTGACCCGTTTTCTGATGTTTTTTGTTTGTATGTTTTTGTTTGTTTCTTTGTTTCTTTGTTTGTTTTCAAACTACTTCTGATCCTGAAAATAAAATCAACCTATTGTGTGTTCATATGCTCCCATCCCCCTGGAGTTGGGCACTTTGAAGGGGATTTCGCTATCGATCGCCAATTAAAGCGTAAACGCAACGCTCTCCTATAAATGGGATGGAGCACTCTATAGCGGCCTTTACATACATACAGACGTGTGTACTAAAATTGTTAAAATCCCCTTCGTATTCTGTGGGTGACGATAGCTGAGCGGTTAAGCTGTGCGATTGATGCTGAATCGATCGGGATTTTATACCGACTGTAGGTAGCTCACAAATTTCTAGCCAAACTGAGAGACTTTATATATCGAAACACGTGCCTGTGTATGAATATATATATATATATATATATATATATATTATATATATAATATATATATATAATATATATAACAAATTTCTAGCCAAACTGAAGAGACTTTAAAATCGAAAACACGTGCCTGTGGATGAAATATATATATATATATATATATATATATATATATATATATATATATATATATATATATATATATATATATTTTTTAAAAACTATTTTTAGCTTTGCATTTCCCATCGCGTGAAAAACGCTTCATATAAACGCTAAAAAAATTGATTTTTAACATCTCAACCATTTCACGACTGGTTTTTGACATCTCAACCACTGATCTCATCTGATGATTGGATTACCATGAAACTTTAAGTTATGAGTGTGAAACCATAATATTACAATTGATTATATATATATATATATATATATATATATATATATATATATATATATATGAGATTAAGATAATTTGCTTTAGAAGCATTGTTGAGTAAAGTATGTTATTATTTATATTTTTTGCTTGAAAGCAGTTACAATGCGTATATCGTATAAAATTCGATAATTAATGAAAATAATCATGACAAGCGAAATCGGCAAACATTGCCCACTACGTAAAACATCGTACAGAAGCCGTTATATATATATATATATATATATATATATATATATAAGGAAAATCGTCGAGGTCGCCTAAAGTCGGTATCAGCCAATCGGCGAGGGAGTCTATCCCCCTTTCACTAGCGCTAGATCAAGGAGATTGCTCTTTTGCGTCTGAGGTGGAGTGCCACACCTACCATCAGCTCCTTACTTTACCGCACAGATTACCTGTGCTACTCATACGCTGAGTTGGCGACGACCGGTATCGAACTAGGAACCTTGTGGTTTCTAGCCGAACGCTCTACCTACTGAGCTAACATTATTCTGTTTACCTAATAATAAAAAAACTTTTGGTCAAATAATTTTTTTTTTTTTGGGGGGGGAGACTGTCTATTTCTTTTGTAATCACGTGATTTGTGCCAAAAAGACGTGGTTCGTGTTTATTTTCTAAACGTGATTGTATACAAAAGCTAAAAAGTGTTAACGTGATTTGGTCCTACAAGTGACACTTGGCTAAGTGAAGCTTTGAGTATCGGGTTCAAATTCTATTCGCCGGCGTCCATGTCATTTTCGCGCCAATACATCAAGGAATCCAAATATAAGTATGTCCTTTCAAATCCTTTTCTTGTCATGTTTACAAAAAAAAAGAAAAAGGCTTAAGAGGAACGCTGTGACGAGAACAATGGCGTTCATGTTTCCCGTTGAAGAATCCAAGACACCAGAGATTGGTCAGATAAGAATCACATTTTGACACTGTTCAGAATAGGTTTTCACCACTTTTAGGTCGTGATTGAACGGGATGTGTAAGTTAGACTACTAAGGAAGTATCCAACCGTTTCGAATGTCTCAGAATCCGGTTGCGCAGCCTTGATAGCCATTTATATATCTATGTATCTATCTATCTCATTATGTTCTATCTATCGATCTATTTATCTATCTATCAATCTATCTATCTATCAATCTATCACTCAATCTATCTATCACAGTCTGTTTTATCTATCTATCTATCTATCTATCTGTCTGTCTGTTTGTCTGTCTGTCTGTCTATCTTAGTCTGTTTATCTACCTATTTATCTATCTATCTATGTTCCTTCATTCAATGATACTGAGCACTCTTTACTTACAAACATTGAAAACTACATTTCAATTATATAATATATATATATATATATATGTGTGTGTGTGTGTGTGTGTGTGTGTGTTGTGTGTGTGCGCGTAATATTAGTAGAGGGGAAAAGTTGAGGGTCTACCATGGTTTCAATCCAAATGATTTCATCAGGACCCTACCCTACGCTTAACTAAGTCGATGTAATTCCTTAGATAAACTCAGATACATTACTACCTCTCCAGTTCAGGTTGATCTGAAAGAAATAGTGATGAAGGGGTACTCCACATTCCCCAGAGCTCCAGAATTGTAACTTCACCATTAGATGCAGTTTAACGTCATACCCAGAGTGGTAAGACCCTCGGCCACCGCATTTTAGTACACATATAATATTCTAAAAAGTTGGGGGTTTGCCATAATAATAGGGTCGGAATAATCATATAGGTGCTAGACAGGTGGCACCATTAAGGGCGAATTTTATCCCTGTACAGAGATGTAATGGATGTAGTCTTCTTCCCCAGACACAAGGATTTTTCTTTTGTTATTAAGAGATTCTTTTAGCACGGGGTTCCATCAAATCTATTAATAATGGAGATTCGCTTCCGGTTTTTGTCTGTAACAAAAATGACGTCACTGATTACGTCATACTACGTAAAACGTCATAACGTAGAATAAATATACTCAAAATTTGAGCATGCAATGTTAGACAGTCCTCATTGGTTTTTTAAACAAGTTTTAATAAATACATACCTGGTATTATCTATCTATATATAGTTTGTTTTATTTTAATATATATTTACAGTTATCAGAACTAAGTTTCCATTTCAATTTTTTTTATTTTTTACTCCTTTAATAAATTTATTTTATTTTTTACTCCTTTAATAAATTTGATGATTTTACTTTACTTATGATACAAACTCTCTGATATTAAATTTTCAACTCCCATCCCCTCAGGCAATATTTATTTTACGTCGCCCAGAGGGCGTTTTTTTTATTTTGCTAGTACGAATAATTCTTAAACAAATCTATCTGGCCCTTAGATGGAACCTTGTAGGCTATTCAATGCCAAACCTTGTTTGTTTGTAGATATGAATAATAAGCGAATAGTTTGTAGGTAAATATTTTTGTTTGGTTTAATAAACTGTTAGAATTAATTCATTAAAACTTCATGTGTAACAATAAACTGGTATAAATAGTTTTCATTAACTCAATGTGTATCAATTATCTTATTATAATGAAGATTGTGTATTTATCTGTCCGTAACCGAAACTATATCACTACTCAAGCCACAATTCCCTTTGTTATTTACGTTACATTCTCCATGGTTTCATTTTTATTTAAAACTCAATTATTAATAAAATTATTTAACATTATTAAAACTGTTGGCCATATCTACATACTAGATATTCACCACGTACCCCACGTGTACGGGTTAGGCACAAGGCCTTATTAATGTGGGACCATCCACAAGGGACTCATGGATGACGAGTGCAAAAAAATGCGTTGATTCATTCAGCATTCCCCCTCAATGGGGCGCTTTCAGACACTTGGCAATAAACCCAGCCCTGTCCCTTTAAGTCAAGGGAGCAGGTGTTTCCTGGGGGGGGGGGATCAACTATGTTAACTTATAAGATCCAGAGCCGAAGCCACTGGACCCCCGGCTGGGCCGGATCTACATACTAATACTACATACTAATTACATACAATTGTATTTATATATTCAACGAAATAGCGGTTTACAGTGTGAACGGGAAGGCTAAATTGAATATTGATATTAAATATTTGATTTTAATAAATATGTGGTTAGTATTATTGTTTGGTTTCATCTTAATGAATATGAGCAAAAATCTCAGAGATGAATTTTAAAATTCATTAACAAAAGAAATAACTGATTTTATTCTTTACTTCCTATTTGAACTAAATAATTTAATTAGTAAAATTTAGCAATGAAAGACGGGAGTGATGGAAGAGTAAGTTTTAGTTGTTCTATTTTTTTATTATAACCCCCTCTGTTTCAAATCTTTATATATGCATTCTTATTTAGTTTCTAATTTAGCTTTTCTAATTTAATCTAATATTTTATTACATACAAACTTAAATACTTGCATCCGTGGGTGCATATATTTGCTATTATTAGTAAAAATTATTTTTATGTTGGATTTTTCATTAACTTGATGTGTATCAATATATGTGGTACTATTTCACCCATAACTGGGGAGATGAGATAGTTAATACTTTTTCGAAGGGTATTAGTCCGACAGTGAATGTATTAGCGCGACTGGAGTTCGAACTCTTATATTGTGATGTCGCAGTTCAGCAGGTTAGACACCTCGCCACAGAGACTCCCCAAAGAAATCCGTCTGTAATTTGTTATCATGTGAGAGATTTCATTTCTAGGGATTTGAATATCAGACCGTGATGACGTCAGGATTATATATTTCAAAACATTTTCTTTTCCAAGATTGTCTTTTTATTTTCATCTATGCATTTTGTGGGGAAGGGCTACTCTGTTTTCAAACTGAACTCACGAGCGATAAAAATCTATATTCAATGAAAAGAATTGAATAATATATATATATAATATATATATATATATATATATATATATATATATATATATATAAAATGTAATCCAAAAGTCCAGAGAAGAAATCTTCCTTACGACATAGGTTTTTTTTAAAACAACTTGTCGCAGTTTGAGAGCTCAATGTGTGCTGCTTATTGTTAGAGTCACAGAGCAAATTTATAGAATTAGACATTTTTGTCTAAGCTCCCTGAAATAGTCTATAATGCAAGATCTCTAAGTCTTTTGTTATTTATTTAAATATATTATATATTAATTATATTATATATATATATATATATAATATAATGTGTGTGTGTGTGTGTGTGTGTGTGTGTGTGTGTGTGTGTGTGTGTGTGGTAAAAGAAATAGAGGGAAAATGTGGATAACATAACAACTCAAACAAGTAGATGTAGGAGATATATTTATGACTGAAGATGTCTTTCTCAATGCGCGACGAAATATATCTCCTACATCTACTTGTTTGAGATGTTCTTTGTCCACATTTTCACTCTATTCGTTTACCACATTCTATCGCATTTACTCCAATCCTTCTACCCCTCACACACACACACACACACACACACACACACACAACATATATATATATATTATATATATAAATATATAATATATGTGTGTGTGTGTGTGTGTGTATGTGTGTAATTTACCTTTGTATGTAATTTTTTTTTTTCATAGTTTGCCATTATTTTGGTAGAAATAGTAAGTAAAGTCGTCGGGGTGGCCTAATGTCGGTATCAGCCAAACAGCGAGGGAATCTATCCCCTTTTCACTAGCGCTAGACCTAGGAGATTATTTTAGCATCTGAAGTGCCACACCTATCATCAACTCCTAACTTTACCGTACATCCCTGTGCTACTCATACGCTGAATTGGTGGGGGCCGGTATCGAACTTAGAACCTTTTGATTCCTAGCCGAACACTCTACCGACTGAGCCAATGTTCATTAACTTGTAAACAAATCTTTTTGATCCATAGATGCGATCCTTGCAGGTATTACTACCCCGGGGCGGGTCGACTTTGAGTAAATGCAAACAGGGGAGGTGATCCAGACTCCCCAGATATCCAGAACTGAAGTCTTGCCATCAGCAGTTTAGTTCCATTTTCAGGACACCTCTTTTGGGCGTGGATCTTACCCCTCAACAGGGAAGAAAGTCAGCATATTCTAAGCCCACAACCGACAGGGCTAACTACCACTCCTGGTGAATGACCACTCCACAGAGACAAAATTGGATGAAGTTTAACTTTGGTTTGGGCTTTATTTAATGCTAAAATCTGTTATTTTTTTTGTAAGGCAATTATATGGTTTCAAGTAACTAATAAAATCATATGTAACCAGCAATAGCCTCAGATAACTCTCTCTCTCTCTCTCTCTCTCTCTCTCTCTCTCTCTCTCTCTCTCTCTCTCTATCTATCTATCTATCTATCTATCTATCTATATTAGCTCAGTTGGTTGAGTGTTCGACTGGGAACCTCAAGGTTGCTTGTTCGATACCGGCCCTCGCCAACTCAGCATATGAGTAGCACAGGGATCTGTGCGGTAAAGTGAGGAGCTGACGGTAAGTGTGTCGCTCCGTCTCAGACGCAAAAATAATCTCCTATGTCTAGCGCTAGTGAAAGGGGGATATACTCTCTCGCTGTATGAATGATACCGACTCTGGGCCTCCCCGACGACTTATATATATAAACAGTATTGGTACTACTTAACCCATAGCTGAAGGTGAAGAGGTTCATACCTTTCCCTAAATCCGAAAGTAACCGTAATAGAGAGACTGGTATCCGAACTCGCTTACAACGTTATCACAATCCAATCAGCCCTGTCGGCTGCACCTCGGCAGAGGGGTAAGATTCCCCCAAATGGGACCACCTGTTGGCCGTGGTAACGACCCGTGATGCTTAAGGATAGGGCCCAGGTGGATGAGCAGTTCATGACTTGCAATACTCCACTTTGGCCCTATCTTGTGCTAGATGGGCGGTCGAGAGGCCCCCTCCGATCAAATCGACTGTGCACGTCAAGCCCTAGCACCTATATGATTTTCCCAAACCTATTGCTCTTATGGCAAGCCCCCAACCCCATTTATCATATGGGTGCTAGAAGGCGGTAGCCTGCGGTCTACGTCCTGGGAATGACGTTAAACTCTACCTGATGGTGAGATTCTAGTTTTGGAG
>CM042166.1:15946178-15973824 GCA_023376005.1 Doryteuthis pealeii | reverse complement strand
AAGGCTTCACAATGCAAGCGTAAAGAAAGAAGGTACTGTGGTGTTGTTGTTAACCTGTGAATTTATTCTTAATTCTTATATATTTCGTGATAAAAAATCCCTTTTCTACAGTGTTATAGAAGCAGGATTGTGCTAGTGGTTTTCATTGCTCGTTCTGTCTCATGTCTTCCCCACCACACACACACCAACGAATTTGGAATGACCCTTATAACTATAATAGTATATGATATATATATATTATACTACTCTATATATATTATATATATGATATATATATATACCGCATTTACCATAAATCCACCAACAAATAAGTATACAATTCTTATTTAACTTCGGGATTTTTTTCACTAAAATCAGTAAAAGTGCTCATATAAAGAGCTAAATAGACGATTTAAAAATCAGAATGGTTTTAAACTGTACCAATTCAAGTTTCTTGCAAATAGAGCGAATCAAAAAAATTCACGCCTATTGCCCAGAAACTTAATAGGTAGATTTTAAACCATTCCATATTAATCATATACTATATATATATATATTATATACTATATATATATATATAATATATATATATATATTCAGTATGGTGTCATTTATGAACATTTGTGGCAAATTGGAAATGGACTCACACTAAAAGATTTATAATATATATATATATATATATACATATACTATATCATTATATATGTGTGTGTGTGTGTGTGTGATGTGTGTTGGTTGTTGGCTGTGTGCACTGTGTTTGTTGTACTTTAAAAATTGCACAAATAGGCTAGACAAATATCACGCCACGCCAGCATATGTATCTAAAAATTTAGAACTTTAAATGAAAAGCGAATGAAATAATGAATAATAAAATCAGTCATCTACAGCTGATATAGGATCTCGCCGAGGCAGTTCTTCGACTTTGTTCCTTTCACCCAAAAGCCATAAATATCGGCGGGAAACACTCCGAATTCAGCTCGATTTCTTGCAACCCGATCAATCGTTCAGATGACCCCGGGTGTGCATCTGCAGTCAGACTTAATTCGAAAATTTTTTGCTTCGACTACGTAAATCTTCTTCTCGTAAGCAAGCTTAAAGCCATTTTAATTATCGTCCTTTTTATATTCTTCGGACACGCACATACAATTACGAGAAATAGATCTGTAAGTTATCAGATCCAAGAAATCTGAATTTCTTCTTCTTCATCTTATTAATCTTGTCTTCTTGCTCTTCTTCTTCTCTTTCTTCATTCTTCTTCTTCTTCTTCTCTTCTTCATTTTAATCTGTCTTCTTCTTCTTTCTTCTTTTCTTCTTCTTCTTCTTATTTCATTCTGTCTTTTTCTTCTTCTTCTTCTTTCTTGTTATTGTTGTTCTTGGTTATTCTTGTTGTTTTGTGTGTTCTTCTTCTTCTTCTATTATTACTATTATTATTATTATTATATTAATATATTATTATTATATTATTATTATTATTATTGTTCAGTCCTGGGGAGTTTTTTCACACCAGCAAAAGCTGATGGTCTTCTTCTGGGCTTGGAGTGCAACAAGTTCCTCAGGGTCTTCAGACTCTTTTTTGAGTATCTAGCGCATCTCACACTATTGCTGTTGGGGTGGATGTTCGACGATTTATGTATGATTTCCAATTTTTCTCTTCATTATTATCATGTCATCTTCCTGTGAGTTTTTCACACCAGCGTTAGCTGAATGGCTAATTTCACTGGAGTCTGAGTAACAACAGTCTCCCATGTCTCAGATATATACACATAATGCAGTATCTGGATTCATTATTATTCATTAATGTTATTATTATTATTATTATTATTAATTATTATTATTATTAGTTTTTCATCCAGGGTAAGCTGATGGTCTTTCACTGTGTTTGAATGACAAGTTTCCTCGTGTCTCCGACTTCTGAGTATTTCAGCCGATTTCAACAATGCTGATATCTTGGATGGTCTCGCTCTACCTCTGTATTTCCACTTCTCAGTCTGTTTCTAAACATTCATAAACATTCCAAGTGCACCAATTACAATTAGATCACTTTCATCCTATATTCCACAGGTTTTGTTTCCCCAATTCTCTAACAAGGTCTGTTTTGTCACCTTTATCGTTTTACGATTCTATCATTTACACCCTGTTGATCAGTTGGGACTGCAAATCTCACCAGTGAAGGTGCTCTTTGTCTGGTCAATCATGCTAGATCTAGGTCCTTCTGGAATGAAATCAGAGTGATCCGTTTTCATATCACAGAGCAATAACTATACCATCTGGTTTATGCATATACCACTTTTGTTGTATGCGTCAAAATTGAGTCTTTTGCACCATTCCCAGTAGTATACCTTTCCACCCCAGTTTTGCCTAATCTTGTATTCTCGCTTTTATAGTTCTGCCTGCGTTCGTTTAATATATGTTTCTTTTGTCTCATCCACTGTCACCAACATACTCTACATTTGCTTTCGTTGTGTAACTTCTTCTTCTTCTTCTTCTTTCTTCTTCTTCTTCTTATTTATTATTATATTATTATTATTTATTACTTATTATATTATTGGACACCTAAACATGTGAATATTTGAAGCTAGCATTAAGAAAACCATTTGTTAGTTGAGTTCGATTCTCCCACAATTCTGGCCTGTGCCACACTAAGCTAAGCTACTATAAATAACAATAATATAATATAATATATATATTATATATATATATAGTTATACACAAGTACTATTTTAAGACAGTTTCTGGTTTGAAAATCCTCCTCTGGTTGAGAAATTTTAAGTATCAAAAGGCCGTTGACTTCATTTCTCTAGCTCCCTGTTTACACACACCACCAACCACACACACCACACACACACAATATAATATATATAATATATAACATATATAAATATTATATATATATATATATGCATGTTGAATTAAAACCAAGACACATTCCTGTTTAACAATTTATTATTTGATCTTTTCGAGATTCTTCCATGGCCAACTTTTTAATATTGGGTGAAATTCTTCTCCTTCCAGCCTTCAATCATATCATTTTTTAAAAAACTGGAAACACATCATGATGAATGCGCACTTCGAAGTGCGTAATAGTACTCCGGGACTGAACTTTGCGGTGGACTAATTCCACAAATTCCCCCAAATATTAAAGGCTTGGATCTTTTCGCCAGAAAACTCGAAAAGCATCAAAAATAAAATCGATTAAACAGAGAGATAGTGTCTTTTGTATTCAAGATAACGGCATAAATGAAAAATGCTGCGCCAGAATACACACACCACCACACATCCCCAACTCGCACACAGCCACATCACAATATATATATATATAATATAAGTATATTATATATATATATATCGTATATATAGTTGGTATCCAAGAATTCTTAGATAAATCTTTTTTTAAGAAAAAAACACTTTTTTAAGATAAGAAAATGTTTAATTAATGAAAAAATTTGTATGTATGACATTATTATATTATATAATTAGTCAGTCTCCAATAATGTTGCTAAATACTAGCGGTCATAATACACAGCTAGGAGATTCATATTCGTGCCCACATAAAGCTCTATCGAAAGCTAATCTGTGCGTATTCATTTTCCTTTTCTTAATTGCCGGTGTTCTTTCTTGGCTTTGTTTTATCGTAAAATATGAGTGCTTTATTTCACTGTATTTTGCACCTAATTCCATTTCATTTTTACAGGGATACTTAAAAAAAAAGTCTAGTTTCACTCTCTCACTTTAAAATAAGTTAAAATGGCTAGAATCCATAACCTGCCTCCCAATACCTCACATTCTGCCTAGCTGTGGCCATGCGTTGTTGAAACTTAAAAGAGCTCGGGCTCAAAAGTTTAAACTGATCACAGTCATAGTCGCGGCAAACAGTTCAGTATAAGAAAGCTAAGTGAATATTTCTCTCTTTTATCTTCTTAATATGCCGTGTCTTGATTGTCGTTAATCTATTGCTTCTACTTTATATACTTCTATGCTTCATCAACTGTAATCTAATCAAAACATCGCGTCGACGCCTAACGACGTTTAAGCTAAGTCTTACACTCACATCTTATAGGTAAACAAACGTGCTCAAGGAAATGTTTTTCCTCGGCTGATCTGGTGGGCGCGCTCTGCGCAGCACCACGAGACTAAGAGACATTTCCAATACGTGATGACAGTCCCTAATCCATGCGCTCCTCCCAAATATTACTTTCAGTGAGGCTTAGCCGGCTTATCACTGATACTAGTACTTGGGGAAGCGAGACGCAGTGTGGCGGATGCGTGTCTATCAACAACAGCGCACCAGATTATGATCAACATTGTGCACAGATATTTCTGACAACAGTCCCACCGAGGCGATGGGAGATACGTCAGGCTTGGCGTGTGCAGGCCTCGAACGGCGGCTTGCGAAGGCACTACGCTGTGAATCTTACCTGACGAGGTGTGAGGTGATGAGCAGCCTCCCGGGGCACAAGTATAGCGCCCACCTGGACACATCATGGCAAGGCTATAAGAAAATGACCTAGACAAATATCCACACGCAAGCAACACGATGCCGCCCAACATACTGACCAGCCGTTCACAGTTAGCGCAGAGCGGAAACAGACAACATAGCTGTATACGCCACACAAACCTAGCCCGCTAAACAATAAGGCAGCCGAAGACATTTCGATATTCTCTCAGAAACCGCTGAACAGACGAACTGGTACGTGGCACAAGAAACTCTCCATATGGGGCACGACATCTTCAGGCTACGTAAGATCCGGCGTTCAGACAGTGGGGACCGTCCGAGTACATACACATTTTTTTGTAAAAGCAGGCCAATGGTAGCTGTAACGAGATTTAAAGGTAATGGGCAGCTCGGCACCCCATCCTAATGGGCCTCTGGCTGTAAGCCGGCCACATGAAGGAAGAGCCATGGACATACTCTACATCTAAGACTACCATATAGTGACGCTGTGTGGCAGGACCTGCACACCTGGCGAGTTGGTCCTGGGCTTCAGACACGCATATAGATCGCATGCGAGAGGAAGCCCAAAAAAAGGAGTTCATATGTACAGGAAACATCAAAAACTAAATTTTGGCATCGGGGCCCTCTGCGTGCTCACATCCGACAGAACTTACTCTGTAAAATGGCCTCTAATTCTGCGAAGAAGTTGTCCAATCACCTAACTATATCGTAATAGTATATATATATTAATATATATATATATACGTCCTCTCTTACATCTGTCACCATATCGGCACCATACCGCGCACGTGTAACGGTTCCTTCATACGGCTCACACACGACGCGTGGATACCAGTTCATAAACGATCACAGTCTACACCGCATTTCAGTGCACATGCGGCATGCACAAACTACGCACAGCATACAAACAAAAAAAAGCACATCAACGCATAAAAACAATGCAACACGAGAATACAGTTATAACCAACAGAATACCATCTTGTAATCATTTCAACAAAAAAAATTCATTTAACAAGAAACAAATGCCATACACAGCAAATTAACCTGCTTCAGCTTCCAGTGTTCTTCTGAAAAAGAGATTCTACTCGAAATACTCAAGAATAAATTACACCGTTAACAAACAACACCATTGTTACTATTATTATTTTTTTCTTCTACACCATATCATTGTGACTAGCCTTCAAAATCAACGCTCCAAACCAAACAACTCAACAATGCCATTCAAGAAATTATAAAAGTCTCTCAGTATATAATATTATATTACATATATATAATATATAAGTCACTAATATATATATTGAAGGCCAATACAATGCGTATGAAAAAGTAAAAACAAAAAGATTTTTTTTGTTTTATTATTTCATTACGCACTCGTATGGCCTTCAAAATATTAATATATCTAAACATACTTAACAATGCTTCAAGCAAATTACCAATTGCTTTTAATATATTATATATATAAATATATATATATTATATATATATATTATATTATATCATATTATATATATATATATCATTGCCTGTATGAATCTAGTAAAAAAGACTTTTTCTTAAAAATGTGCATGTATTATATATATATAAATAATATGTGTGGTGTCTCCTCTGTGGTTTGTGTGTAGTGCTGTGTGTAAAGAGAGAGAGAAAGAGAGACGAGCAGAAGTGTGCTGTGTCTGCGTGTCTGTGCTGTCTGTCGTCTGTTCTATGGCCTCAACATATTAGGCCCATATTTTCATATACTTATATATGCGTATATTGAGCAACAAAAAAGAAAATTGGTCTCTAATTATGAGTTGCTCATTGTCCCTATTGCCAGTCACCGTCATTTATTGCTGTTGCATTTATCTCGTCCAATTTATCTATCTAGTGTATCTGTTTGTCGCGTTACATTTGTACGTGACTGTTAACTTGCGGAAATTTCAACTCGGACGAAAAAACATACCATTCTACTGTGGCGTTGAACATAATGCACGAGTACAGGGTTAGGCGTGACTTCACCAGGAAGGCAAAGACTCACAAGAATTGTCTAGTATGAGCCCTTAATTTGTCACAGGCAGTGCTTTTTGATCTATACAGCACAAAGTATTAAACGAGTCGTGCTCGCCCCAACCCATACTGTATTTGATCAGTATAGAAGTAAGTAAATAGTAAGTAAAGTCGTCGTGGTGGCCTAAAGTCGTATCAGCCAGACACGAGGGAGTCTATCCCCGTTTCACTACGACGAGACCGAGGGAGATTGACTTACTATCATCAGCTCCTTAACGTTATCGCACAGATCCCTGTGCGACTCATACGCATGAGTTGCAGGGTCGATATGGGGAACCGGAACCTTCATTTCCTAGTCGACGCGCTACAGACTTGAGCTAAACCGGCAGCTTTGAAGTCAATAAAATCTAAAATCTTTAGAATAGATTTAAAAATATATTCCGGGTATTATATGCCGATGGTAGGCGCGGTGGTGTAATGGTTAGATCGTCACATACCGCTTGAAAGGTATGATTCTAACTGTTCTTCCTCTTTTTAACCGTTTAGGTAACCAGTCTAGCGAGAAGGGAAACTCATATTTCAAACCGTTTAAAACTCTCTTAATAAATGGACTCTTGTGTCATGCCTGTTGGCGAGGTGTTGGTAAATAATATCATACAAGGCTTAACTTAACATGCTGGCACAAGGCCAGAAAGTATAGGGCACCCAGTGAAAATCGAACTCACTTCAATGTTTGGCGAGTTTCATTTGCCACCCTAAATATTACACCACGTGATACCCCAAGTATATGTGATGGTGGTTGGCGCCTAATAGGTGACAGGATATTGTTTCAGAAGCCGTAGACTCCATAATATTAGACTACTGCCCGTCGGGTCTCTGGATATAATGATTATATGGTAATAGTTATGCTTTCTCTAGCCTTGGTATGGCAACAGTCTTAGGCGAACAAAAGAAAAATCGGATATTCAAAATAGCTCTACTCCACTTAAAAATCGACCTATGTCGTCTCAGTGTTCACAGCGTGAAAAATTGAAAGAAAACGAAAAGATTTGACATATTACTGCGACCTCTAGAGAACTGAATAGAACTCGAAAGGATCATGAGGTTATGAATGTACCCAATTGTAAATTGGTGAACCGTGGGAAGGTCCCAAGGGTTTGCGAACAAGTAGTGTGGTGAATTGGAAATCAAAGAAGAAATCGACGACTACATTTTTAAGAAACCAGAAGTAGTCTCCTGAGGAACTTGTAATACAACTTCAGACTCCAGTGACACAGCGAGATCACCGCTTCGTTGGTGTGAAAAAACCTGTAAGGAGCGAGGGTCATCACCCAGCGGAGTATTGCAATAACATAGAAAAGAGAACGCTTGTCCAACTGTAGAATTTTGTAACTTTATTTGACGCGCCTCATTTTTAACCAGCAGGGTGTTGCAGGTGATACAGTCGCTACATTTAAGCGGACATTTTATTGCTTACGGGTATATTATTTATTATTATTATCTATTAACAACAACAACAAATAATAATACTTTGGTGGTGGTGCTGTGAAATACATACCTGGTTATTATCCCTCGAACTAATCCTGGTTGGTTTGCCTTTTACAAGTCATGTAAAGGATTCATATGTCTGTGCCGTATTAACTATAAATTCAGGGGGGATGGACGGCATTGCCTTTCTCGGTGGAAGGGGCGTGGATCACCTTAATATTTATAAGCACACAAGAAATCTCATCTAGCCATCCAATTCCAACCAGCCGTTATAACAATTCACTATTTGCACGTACTTCTCTTTGAATAAGGAACACGGTATTAAGTGTAATAGATGATCAATAGATAATTGAGGAGAAGTGGACTCATGCCTGTCCATTTGGGTGGTGGATCCACCATTTAATACAAGAAATTCTTTATCTAACTTCCAATTTCCAACAGTTCCTTACTATTAAATATCTATTTGCCGTTTCTCCGTCGATTAGGAACGACGATATTAATATATTACACTAGCAAATATATTTGCACCCTCCGGGGGCAAAGTATTTAGATATTAATGCTAATAAAACTTTATATTAAATTACGAAAGGCTAATAAAACTAAATAAGCGAATGCAGATAAAAAAGATTTGAAACAGAGGCTGAGTATAACTTCGAAATAGAACAACGAAACTTACTCTCAATCACTCTCATCTTTCATGTTACTTTCTAATTTAATATTTAGTTAAAAGAGGCAGTAGGGAAACATGACAGTTATTTTTTCTTGTTAATGGATTTCATTTAAGATTCATTGAAAGAGATTTGCTTTATTTCATTAAAATTACAAACCAAAAGTAGAAATCAACTACATACTAAGCACATTATTATTAAAAGTGCACATTGTTCTAATATCAATATGCAAATTAGCTCCCGTTTAACACTGGTTAAACGCTACTTTTGTTGTATATATAAATTATTTTAATTTTGCATGGTGTGAGGTATGTAGATATGGTTAAACAGTATTAATATGTAAAATAATTTTATTAAAATTCAGGTTTAAATAAAAAATAAAATCATTTGAGAATGTGATGTCAATAACTAAGGGAATTGTGATTGAGTTATGATATAGTTTCGGTTACAGACAGAAAAAAACACAATCTCCATTATAATAAGATGTGTATGTAATATTATAATATATTATATTCCGGAGGATGGAGTCCGGATTGGGTTCCGGTGTATTCTCGGGTGCGAACTTTAGGCTGAAACTCAACGCTTCCATTTCGGGGTGCTAAAAATAGTCGCTCGCCGCGCCCGAAATGGTCCTAAACCTGACGGATATTTCCATTTTTCGCAAACCGAAATGAAGCATTAGTTTCGGCCTAAAGTTCGCCACGGCGAATACACCGAAACCACAACCACAGACTCCATACTCCGGAACTACAAAAACTGCGACTCGGACTTCTCTAAAGGTTTCTCTCTAGGAATCATTCTCGTGGATGTCTCCAACTCAGACGAAAAAAAAAAAAACACAACAAAAGACACATACAATCCACTCGCACGCACCTAGCCAGAAACCTGAATATATATATATAAAAAGTTAAGTAGTCGGGCGGCCGTAAAGTCATGTATAGCGCGATCAGCGACGGGAGAGTCTATCCCCTTTTCACTTCTGCGCGTAGGACCAAGGAGATCTATTTTTGATCTGAGGTGGAGCGCCACACATACCATCAGCTCCTTACTTTACTGCACAGATCCCTGTGCTACTCATAACGCTGAGTTGGCGAGGACCGTATCGCAACTAGGACTATATATGGGATTCTGCAACTCTGCCGACGCCCTCTCCTACTGGCTTCATTATACTGCTATACTTATCGTTCGACATTACTGGTTGCCTGTAATACTTTTTTGGTACGATCAACTGCCCACTCGCTCGAGTTCGGCATATGACATCAGCTTTAGACACGCCACAAAATTTTATGAACAAAACTCTTCTCGGGTACAGCCAGCCCCTCTAAGATAACTTAGAGGGCGCTGGTTACAGCCATGAAACAATTATTTTACTTTTAAAACGTAATATTATTAGCTTAGAAAATTGAAAGTTTTAAATAAAGAAAACAACTTTGAATCCTGTAAATTTAGGTTCTACAAACATTTTTTCTTTAGTTACTAATTTTATTTTATTTACATTTTATTTATAAATAAAAACGATTCTATATTTTATTAATTTTTTATTAACAATTATTAATATGCACAATACATTTTTTTAGAAATCAAACAATCATTTCATGTTTCCCTCACTCGATAAATTATTAAGATCTTTGAGTTAAAACTGTCATTAAAAAAAAAATAATAAATAAATAAATTACGATCGAGTGGCAGTTTAGTAGTGAAGAAAAAATATTTGTAGAACCCTCGTCGTCGGAGCAGCCTACATGTTGGTATCAGCCAGATCAGTGAGTGAGTCTATCCCCTTTTCAATAGCGCTAGACCAAGGAGATTGTTTTTTTAGTATCTGAGGTGGAGCCCGCCACACAATACCATCAGCTCCTACTTTACCGCACAGATCCCTGTGCTACTCATAACGCTGAGCTTGCAAGGACCAGTATCGAACTAGGAACTTGTGGTTGCTAGACGAACGTGCTACGACTGAGCTAACCCGGCCCTAAGTTTACATAATTCAAAGTTATTTTCTTTATTTAAAACTTTAAAATGTTCTAAGCTAAAAAATATCAGGTTTAAAAGTCAAATAAGTATTTGGTCTGGTCGTACTCGAGTAAGCGAAGAGACGTTTTTTCATAAAAATTATGGCGTGTCTAAAGCTGATGTCATGGGCCGAACTCGAGCGAGTGGCAGTTGAATCGTACCAAAAAAGTATTACCGTAAATAATATATTATATTTAAATAATAGATAATAGATAATAACAATTGAGGGAGAAGTGACTCATGCCTTTCCATGTGGAGGGGGTGGATCCACCTTAATATTATAAAACATACAAGAATCTTATCTGGCTTTCATTTCCAACAGTCCGTAGTAACAAGTTATCTATTGCCTGTTCTCCGTGAATTCTGCCCGGGGCCTGTTTTTGATTTGATTAGAATAAATAGAAGAATTATTACTATAAGGAAATAATGGAATCTGATCATCTGTCAGCACAAATAAACTAAGAAGAGGAAAGCCATTACGACAATGACGATTGTATACATTTATCTTGAGTAAGCTTTGATTTGTAATGTATCAATGGATATTTTGGCTAAATCGGATCGACAGTCGATAAAATTTGCATAGATTTGGTTGTGTGGGGGGAAAGTAAAGAGAATATTTGCATAATTTCGTACTAATGATATACGACTGTCTTTAATTTCCTTTTGGACAAAATGACAATTAAGGAAACTAAATAAATTGCGAACAATCAATGGGATTTTCTTTTACTATTATAACTTAAAGAGTTAAAATCATCCATTGAGTTGATAATAATAATAATAATAAATAATAATATAATATATATACTATTATATATATATATATATATATATATATATATATGTATATATATATATATATATATATATATATGTTTTTTTGGCCAAATACTATACCCATAGATTATTTTTGTTGCGAATATCTGGTCTTTTCTTTTTTCAAAAATTTTTTTCTTCCTGGTTGATGTTTGGTAGTATATTTATACAATCAAACTCTCTTTTTTCTCTCCGCAAGGATCTACCAACACGCTTGGTATATACTATAATATATATAATTATATATATATATATATATATATATATATATATATATTATACCAAACTTTTTGGTAAATCCTCGCTGTGAGAAAAAAACCAGCAAATAGTTTGATTGTAAAAATATACTACCAAACATTACCGAGGGAAAAAATTTTTTGGAAAAAAGAAAAAGACCAAGATAATCGTACCGACCAAAAATAATCTATTGGTACAATATTTGGCCAAAAGAAAAAACAATATATATATAGTATATATATATATATATATATATATATACATATATATTAATATATGCACATACAGAAAGTGTGTCAGTCATAAAAGTATCGAGATTGAAGGGTGTATTTACCGAGATAGAAAGGAACATTGAATGGAACGTTAATTTTTTTCAGAATACAAGGTGTGTCAAAATGTACAAAAATCTCGATACTTTTTTGACACACCTGATATATACAATTATATATTATATATTTAATATATAATATATATATATATATTAGAAAAACGTTACCCGTTCGGTCATTCATTGAGCTCTGGGTAGATAAATGAGATAAGGAAAAGTGAGTTTGTAAATTCGGATTTTCTTTTACTATATAACTTAAAGAGTTAAAATCATCTATACTGTTTGAATGAATATATATATATAAATATATATGAAAGTACGTAAATAAACACTGTGTTTATTTGATATGGCTTTTAGCGGACAATTTTTGGAGGATATGTGATTAATTGAAGTCATACCTAATTTTTGAAAATTAATTAGTTAATAATAATGAATTTAGGCGGGCATATACGTTCAAATGTAAGGCTAAACAGATCGAGAAAATGTCAATCCCCGAATTCGAATAGGTGCGAATGTTGGATAGGTCGAAATGTACATTCAGGGGGATTGAATTTCGGATGGTCGAAATGGTACTTCAGGGATGCACATTTTCTTGATCTGTTAGCCTTACATTTGAACATATATTGCCCGCCTAAATTCATTAATTATTAACTAATTAATTTTTCAAAATTAGGTATGACTTCAATTAAGCACATTATCCTACAAAAATAAATATATATTTTTTTTTTTTATTCCTTCTTTCTTTTTCCTTTCTTGTAGTGTACTCCATATATTCCCTTCTTTCTTTCTTCTTCCTTATTTTGTAGTTTACTCCAGGTATTTCTTTCTTTCCTTCTTCCTTCTCTCTCTTCTCTTCTTCCTTTCTTCTTCCTTTATTTTTACAGTTAACTCCATGTCTTTCTTTCCTTCTTTCTTCCTTCCTTCTTTCTGTCATAATTCCTGCTTTTTTTATTTCTTTTTTTTTGGTCTTTTTTTTTTTCACTTTTTTTAATTCTGTCTTTCTAAAGTTTCATGCCGCAATATTTCCCCATGTCTGCCTCCCTTTTACACTAATTGTTGACAATTCGACACTTGACTATGTAGCGTCTCTTGTTCTGAAGGCATTATCACTAATGACAACAGTGGCGCTTAGCGTACTTACATGCAAAATGCTCTCCACATATAAAAGCTTTTTTTAGCGATCAGACGTTCAACTCCGAAATCAATTGTTCGTCAACCAACACGGGTGGCCTGTTTCTGCAGTCCCTATTAACATCTACCATTGACTCTTTTAAACTACATCCGTTGGCAATTCCTCTTAACTCTTTCACCTAATTTCCCCAACGGCTGCTACAAATTTTCTTGTTATTTTTTTTTTTTTTTTTACCTGTCGATGGGATATTTTCAAAAGTTCACTATCTATTCACCTCAGAACTCATTCGTTTAAAATAATTCCTATATTTTTGTAATCTGAGTTCTTCTGCTCAATTATAATGAAACTAACCATCAATGGCTTACAGTAGGATTGCAGTGGTGGGGGAGCCGCTGTGAGCGGTTTAAGTAGGCAAAGAGTTAAGTAATTCTCAAAATGACATATCTGTTTTTAGTCGTTTTTTTTTGTTTATTATTTATTATTATTATATATTTTATAATATTAAATATATTTTTCACTGATTTGAAATATTTGAATTCTATCTTTTTTTCTTTTTTTATTCATATTGTAAAATATTCTAATGTTATAACTACAAGTAATTTAACTCTTTGCCTACCAAATTTCCTCTACGGCTCTACCCAAATTTTCTTGGTATTTTTTTTACCTGTATGATGGGATATTTCAGTTTTTCATGGGCCAGGGCCCTGCTACGGCCCTGTACACTACTACGTGATGTACCCTACAGTAGGTAGGCTACATCAACTCAAATCTCTTTCAGATAAGGTACATTAATAACGTACATTCTTACCTCGTTTCTTTGGAGACCTGTGACCAATGACTTGGTCATTAGACCGGTAAGATATATTGATATCCTCGTCATCCAAGGGGCTATACCCCCAGGCCACACCTGCTCCCTTGATTTAAAGGGACAAGGCTGCGATTATTTCCCAGTGCCTGAGGCGTCTAAAAAGAGGGATGCCGAAGGAATATACGCAATTTTTATGTAGTTGCTACGCATGAGCTTCAGTTGGTGTGTGATTCCTCTCTATAATAATCCTTGTGTTCAAACTGGCATGGTGGGATGTCAGTATATTCTTTTTGTTCTCTTCATGAGAAACTAGGTAAGGTACATCATCTCAGCCACACCTGCTCCCTTTTAAAGGCAGGGCTGGGATTATTACCCAGTGCCTGAGGCGCTAAAAAGAGAATGCCGAAGGGATATACGCAATTTTTTATGTATTGCTACGCATGAGCTTCAGTTTGTGTTGATTCCTCTCTATAATAATCCTTGTGTTCAAACTGGCATGGTGGATGTCAGTATATTCTTTTTTGTTTCTTTCATGAGAAACTAGGTAAGGTACATCATCTCAGCCCACACCTGCTCCCTTGTTTTTAAAGGGGCAGGGCTGGATTATTACCCAGTGCCTGAGGCGCCTAAAAAGAGGAATGCCGAAGGGATATACGCAATTTTTTATGTAGTTGCTACGCATGAGCTTCAGTTTGTGTGTGATTCCTCTCTATAATAATCCTTGTGTTCAAACTGGCATGGTGGGATGTCAGTATATACTTTTTTTGTTTCTCTTTCAGCTAAGATGTTTCTTTTTCCTTGTCACTTCCGCTATTTGTCTGAAAATTGCACAGAAACCTGATTCCTTTCACCCACAGAGAAGAAAAATTAAAACAAATGCGATAAAATAAACAAAAATAATGAAGATTAGGCGTTGGGGAATCTTCTCATATTTATTTTTTATCTGGTAAATATCTGTTCTTGTCAAACAATGGAAGGTGTAAATATGTGTTGAATAACGTCCACAACTCAGCAACACTGTATCATTTGAGGTGATGCTTTGAGTAAGGGAACTAATCGAGCGAGAATTGAACGAGAAAGTCTTTTGTATAGACGAGAGTACGTTCAGTTACTGGACACACACACACAAACACACACACACAAACACACACACACACACAGTACACACACGCAAACATGCATCCATACATACATACATACACATACACACACGAAAACAGATTTAAAAATACACACAAACAGGGACACACACAGACACATGCAAAAACACATTACACAAAATATCCATACAAACACGAATACACACATACACATACACACACACGAAACAGATACACAAATACACACAACAGGGACACACACACACATACACACACACACACACACAACCCATTACACAAAATCATACACACAAACACGAATACACACATACACATACACTAAAACAAATACACAATACACACAACAGGACACACAAACAGGGACACACACACAAACCCATTACACAAAATCATACACACAAACACGAAAACACACATACACATACACTAAACAGATACACAAATACACACAAACAGACACACACACATACACACACACACACACAAACCCATTACACAAAATCATACACAAACACGAATACACACATACACATACACACACGAAAACAGATACACAAATACACACAAACAGGACACACACACATACACACACACACAAACCCATTACACAAAAATCATACACACAAACACAAAACACACATACACATACACACACAAAAACAGATACACAAATACACACAAACAGGGACACACACACACATACACACACACACAAACCCATTACACAAAATCATCCATACAAACACGAATACACACATACACATACACACACGAAAACAGATACACAAATACACACAAACAGGGACACACACATACACACACACACAAACCCATTACACAAAATCATACACACAAACACGAAAACACACATACACATACACACACTAAAACAGATACACAAATACACACAAACAGGGGACACACACACATACACACACACACAACCATTACACAAAATCAACACACAAACACGAAAACACACATACACATACACACACGAAAACAGACAATACACAAAACACAAACAGGACACACACACATCACACACACAAACCCATTACATAAAACCATACGTACAAACACGAATGTAACAACATATTAAGCACACACGTCAGCACACACATATTAGCATATGCACATGAGTACACACGCACACATACATACACAAATACATACACAAACACTTGCAAACACACATCGACATCAAGCGCGCATACACAAAGTATATACACAAGCATATAACGCACAAACACGTATGCATACACATGTTAAACCACACACAATTAGCATACATACATAGCACATACACATTAGTACAGTCACACGCACATTAATACACACACAAGCACATATGCACAAACATAAATACATGCACAAACACAGGCAGCGAGAAGATTATTACTCGTGTATAAGTCGACCTAGAATTTGTATCAGAGTTGAATTTAGATTATAATGGTTAAAGTCTTTACATTATTTATTGGACTTATTTGTTGTGTGAGAAGAGACAGATAGAATAGTTAGGGCCATTCGTTGTGAAGAGTCGATGTAACTATTTAATGTATCTAAACCTACAGCAAATATCAATAAATAATGTAAAAAGACTTTAACCATTATAATCTAAATTCAACTCTGATACAAATTCTAGGGTCGACTTATACACGAGTAATAATCTTCTCGCTGCCTGTGTTTGTGCATGTATTTATGTTTGTGCATATGTGCTTGTGTGTGTATTAATGTGCGTGTGACTGTACTAATGTGTATGTGCTAATGTATGTATGCTATTGTGTGTGTTTAACATGTGTATGCATACGTGTTTGTGCGTATATATGCTTGTGTATATACTTGTGTGTATGCGCGCTTGATGTCGATGTGTGTTTGCAAGTGTTTGTGTATGTATTTGTGTATGTATGTGTGCGTGTGTACTCATGTGCATATGCTAATATGTGTGTGCTGACGTGTGTGCTTAATATGTTTGTACATTCGTGTTTGTACGTATGGTTTTATGTAATGGGTTTGTGTGTGTGTATGTGTGTGTGTCCCTGTTTGTGTGTATTTGTGTATCTGTTTTCGTGTGTGTATGTGTATGTGTGTTTTCGTGTTTGTGTGTATGATTTTGTGTAATGGGTTTGTGTGTGTGTGTATGTGTGTGTGTCCCTGTTTGTGTGTGTATTTGTATCTGTTTTAGTGTGTGTATGTGTATGTGTGTTTTCGTGTTTGTGTGTATGATTTTGTGTAATGGGTTTGTGTGTGTGTGTATGTGTGTGTCCCTGTTTGTGTGTATTTGTGTATCTGTTTTCGTGTGTGTATGTGTATGTGTGTATTCGTGTTTGTATGGATGATTTGTGTAATGGTTTTGTGTGTGTGTGTATGTGTGTGTGGTCCCTGTTTGTGTGTATTGTGTATCTGTTTTTGTGTGTGTATGTGTATGTGTGTTTTTGTGTTTTGTGTGTATGATTTTGTGTAATGGGTTTGTGTGTGTGTGTATGTGTGTGTGTCCCTGTTTGTGTGTATTTGTGTATCTGTTTTCGTGTGTGTATGTGTATGTGTGTATTCGTGTTTGTGTGTATGATTTTGTGTAATGGGTTTGTGTGTGTGTGTGTGTATGTGTGTGTGTCCCTGTTGTGTGTATTTGTGTATCGTTTTAGTGTATGTGTATGTGTGTTTTCGTGTTTGTGTGTATGATTTTGTGTAATGGGTTTGTGTGTGTGTCCCTGTTTGTGTGTCCCTGTTTGTGTGTATTTGTGTATTTGTTTTAGTGTATGTGTATGTGTGTATTCGTGTTTGTGTGTATGATTTTGTGTAATGGGTTTGTGTGTGTGTGTGTGTATGTGTGTGTGTGTCCCTGTTTGTGTGTATTTGTGTATCTGTTTTCGTGTGTGTATGTGTATGTGTGTATTCGTGTTTGTATGGATGATTTTGTGTAATGTGTTTTTGCATGTGTCTGTGTGTGTCCCTGTTTGTGTGTATTTTTAAAATCTGTTTTCGTGTGTGTATGTGTATGTATGTATGTATGGATGCATGTTTGCGTGTGTGTACCTGTGTGTGTGTGTGTGTTTGTGTGTGTGTGTTTGTGTGTGTGTGTCAGTAACCTGAACGTACTCTCGTCTATACAAAAGACTTTCTCGTTCAATTCTCGCTCGATTAGTTCCCTTACTCAAAGCATCACCTCAAATGATACAGTGTTGCTGAGTTGTGGACGTTATTCAACACATATTTACACCTTCCATTGTTTGACAAGAACAAGATATTTACCAGATAAAAAAATAAATATGAGAAGATTCCCCCAACGCCTAATCTTCATTATTTTTGTTTATTTTATCGCATTTGTTTTAATTTTTCTTCTCTTGTTGGGTGAAAGGAATCAGGTTGTCTGTGCAATTTTCAGACAAATAGCCGGAAGTGACAAGGAAAAAGAAACATCTTAGCTGAAAGAGAAACAAAAAAAGTATATACTGACATCCCACCATGCCAGTTTGAACACAAGGATTATTATAGAGAGGAATCACACACAAACTGAAGCTCATGCGTAGCAACTACATAAAAAATTGCGTATATCCCTTCGGCATTCCTCTTTTTAGGCGCCTCAGGCACTGGGTAATAATCCCAGCCCTGCCCCTTTAAAACAAGGGAGCAGGTGTGGCCTGAGATGATGTACCTTACCTAGTTTCTCATGAAAGAGAAACAAAAAAGAATATACTGACATCCCACCATGCCAGTTTGAACACAAGGATTATTATAGAGAGGAATCACACACAAACTGAAGCTCATGCGTAGCAACTACATAAAAAATTGCGTATATCCCTTCGGCATTCCTCTTTTTAGGCGCCTCAGGCACTGGGTAATAATCCCAGCCCTGCCCCTTTAAAACAAGGGAGCAGGTGTGGCCTGAGATGATGTACCTTACCTAGTTTCTCATGAAAGAGAAACAAAAAAGAATATACTGACATCCCACCATGCCAGTTTGAACACAAGGATTATTATAGAGAGGAATCACACACAAACTGAAGCTCATGCGTAGCAACTACATAAAAAATTGCGTATATTCCTTCGGCATCCCTCTTTTTAGACGCCTCAGGCACTGGGAAATAATCGCAGCCTTGTCCCTTTAAATCAAGGGAGCAGGTGTGGCCTGGGGGTATAGCCCCCTTGGATGACGAGGATATCAATATATCTTACCGGTCTAATGACCAAAGTCACTGGTCACAGGTCTCCAAAGAAACGAGGTAAGAATGTACGTTTATTAATGTACCTTATCTGAAAGAGATTTTGAGTTGATGTACCCTACCTACTGTAGGGTACATCACGTAGTAGTGTACAGGGCCGTAGCAGGGCCCTGGCCCATGAAAAACTGAAATATCCCATCATACAGGTAAAAAAAATACCAAGAAAATTTGGGTAGAGCCGTAGAGGAAATTTGGTAGGCAAAGAGTTAAATTACTTGTAGTTATAACATTAGAATATTTAACAATATGAATAAAAAAGAAAAAAAAAGATAGAATTCAATAATATTCAAATCAGTGAAAAATATATTTAATATTATAAAATATATAATAAATAATATAATAATAAAAAAAAAAAAAACGACTAAAAACAGATATGTCATTTTGAGAATTATTAACTCTTTGCCTACTTAAACCCACAGCGGCTCCCCACCACTGCAATCCTACTGTAAGCCATTGATGGTTAGTTCATTATAATTGAGCAGAAGAACTCAGATTACAAAATAATAGGAATTTATTTTAAACGAATGAGTTCTGAGGTGAATAGATAGTGAACTTTGAAAATATCCCATCGTACAGGTAAAAAAAAAAAAAAAAAATAACAAGAAAATTTGGTACAGCCGTTGGGGAAATTAGGTAGGCAAAGAGTTAAGAGACTTGCCAACGGATGTAGTTTAAAAGAGTCAATGGTAGATGTAATAGGGACTGCAGAAACAGGCCACCCGTGTTGGTTGACGACAATTGGATTTCGGAGTTGAACGTCTGATCGCTTAAAAAAAAAGCTTTTATATTGTGGAGAGCATTTTGCATGTAAGTACGCTAAGCGCCACTGTTGTCATAGTGATAATGCCTTCAGGAAACAAGAGACGCTACATAGTCAAGTGTCGAATTGTCAACAATTAGTGTAAAAAAAGGGAGGCAGACATGGGGAAAATAGCGGGAAATGAAACTTAGAAAGACAGAATTAAAAAAGTGAAAAAAAAAGACCAAAAAAAAAAGAAATAAAAAAAGACAGGAATTATGACAGAAAGAAAGGAAGGAAGAAAGAAGGAAAGAAGACATGGAGTTAACTGTAAAAATAAAGGAAGAAAAGGAAGAAGAAAGAGAGAGAAGGAAAGAAGGAAAGAAAGAAATACCTGGAGTAAACTACAAAATAAAGGAAGAAAGAAAGAAAGAAGGGAATATATGGAGTACACTACAAGAAGGAAGAAAGAAGAAGAATAAAAAAAAATATATATTATTTTTGTAGGATATGTGCTTAATTGAAGTCATACCTAATTTTTGAAAATTAATTAGTTAATAATTAATGAATTTAGGCGGGCATATATGTTCAAATGTAAGGCTAAACAGATCAAGAAAATGTCAATCCCTGAATGTACATTTCGACCTATCCGAAATGTCAATCCCTGAATGTACATTTCGACCTATCCAACATTCGACCTATTCGACATTCGGGGATTGACATTTTCTCGATCTGTTTAGCCTTACATTTGAACGTATATGCCCGCCTAAATTCATTAATTATTAACTAATTAATTTTCAAAAATTAGGTATGACTTCAATTAATCACATATCCTCCAAAAATTGTCCGCTAAAAGCCATATCAAATAAACACAGTGTTTATTTACGTACTTTCATATATATTTATATATATATATTCATTCAAACAGTATAGATGATTTTAACTCTTTAAGTTATAATAGTAAAAGAAAATCCGAATTTACAAACTCACTTTTTCCTTATCTCATTTATCTACCCAGAGCTCAATGAATGACCGAACGGGTAACGTTTTTTCTAATATATATATATATATATATATATATATATATAATATATAATATATATAAGGTGTGTCAAAAAAGTATCGAGATTTTTACATTTTGACACACCTTGTATTCTGAAAAAATTAACGTTCCATTCAATGTTCCTTTCTATCTCGGTAAATACACCTTCAATCTCGATACTTTTATGACTGACACACTTTCTGTGTATGTGCATATATATATATATATATATATTATATATATATATATATATATATATATATATTTATTGTTTTTCTTTTGGCCAAATATTGTACCAATAGATTATTTTTGGTCGGTACGATTATCTTGGTCTTTCTTTTTTTCCAAAAATTTTTTCTCCTCGGTAATGTTTGGTAGTATATTTTTACAATCAAACTATTTGCTGGTTTTTTTCTCACAGCGAGGATTTACCAAAAAGTTTGGTATAATATATATATATATATATATATATAATATATATTTATATATATATATATATATACCAAGCGTGTTGGTAGATCCTTGCGGAGAGAAAAAACCCGGCAGAGAGTTTGATTGTAAAAATATACTACCAAACATCAACCAGGAAGAAAAAATTTTTGAAAAAAAGAAAAGACCAAGATATTCGTACCAACAAAAAATAATCTATGGGTATAGTATTTTGGCCAAAAGAAAAAACATATATATATATATATATATATATATATATACATATATATATATATATATATATATATATATATATATATATATATATATTATTATTATTATTATTATTATTATTCAAACTCAATGGATGATTTTAACTCTTTAAGTTATAATAGTAAAAGAAAATCCCATCAGTGATTGTTCGCAATTTTATTTAGTTTCCTTAATTGTCATTTTGTCCAAAAGGAAATTAAAGACAGTCGTATATCATTAGTACCGAAATTATGCAAATATCTCTTTACTTTCCCCCCACACAAACAAATCTATGCAAATTTTATCGACTGTCGATCCGATTTAGCCAAATATCCATTGATACATTTACAAATCGAAAAGCTTACTCAAGATAAATGTAATACAATCGTCATTGTCGTAATGGCTTTCCTCTTCTTAGTTTATTTGTGCTGACAGATGATCAGATTCCATTATTTCCTTATAGTAATAATTCTTTCTATTTATTCTAATCAAATCAAAACAGGCCCCGGGCCAGATTCACGGAGAACACGGCAAATAGATAACTTGTTACTAACGGACTGTTGGAAATTGAAAGCCAGATAAGATTTCTTGTATGTTTATAAATATTAAGGTGGATCCACCCCCTCCACATGGAAAGGCATGAGTCACTTCTCCCTCAATTGTTATTATCTATTATCTATTATTAATATAATATATTATATACGGTAATACTTTTTTGGTACGATCAACTGCCACTCGCTCGAGTTCGGCCCATGACATCAGCTTTAGACACGCCCACTAATTTTTATGAAAACAAACGTCTCTTCGCTTACTCGAGTACGACCAAGACCAAATACTTATTGTACTTTTAAAACCTGATATTTTTTAGCTTAGAACATTTAAAGTTTTAAATAAAGAAAATAACTTTGAATTATGTAAACTTAGGGGCCGGGTTAGCTCAGTCGGTAGCACGTTCGTCTAGAAACCACAAGGTTCCTAGTTCGATACTGGTCCTTGCCAACTCAGCGTTATGAGTAGCACAGGGATCTGTGCGGTAAAGTAAGGAGCTGATGGTATGTGTGGCGCTCCACCTCAGATACTAAAAAAACAATCTCCTTGGTCTAGCGCTATTGAAAAGGGGATAGACTCACTCACTGACTGGCTGATACCAACATTAGGCTGCCCCGACGACGAGGGTTCTACAAATATTTTTTCTTCACTACTAAACTGCCACTCGATCGAATTTATTTATTTATTATTTTTTTTTTAATACAGTTTTAACTCAAAGATCTTAAAATTTATCGAGTGAGGGGAAACATGAAATGATTGTTTGATTTCTAAAAAAAAATGTAAAGATTCGTGCATATTAAAATAATTGTTAATAAAAAATTATATAAAAATATAGAATCGTTTTATTTATAAATAAAAATGTAAATAAAATAAAATTAGTAACTAAAGAAAAAATGTTTGTAGAACCCTAAATTTACAGGATTCAAAGTTGTTTTCTTTATTTAAAACTTTCAATTTTCTAAGCTAATAAATATTACGTTTTAAAAGTAAAATAATTGTTTCATGGCTGTAACCAGCGCCCTCTAAGTTATCTTAGAGGGTGCTGGCTGTACCCGAAGAGAATTTTGTTTTCATAAAAATTTGTGGGCGTGTCTAAAGCTGATGTCATATGCCGAACTCGAGCGAGTGGCAGTTGATCGTACCAAAAAAGTATTACCCTATTATATATAATATAATGAGCCAGGTTAGCTCAGTCGGTAGAGCGTTCGGCTAGAAACCACAAGGTTCCTAGTTCGATACCGGTCCTCGCCAACTCAGCGTTATGAGTAGCACAGGGATCTGTGCAGTAAAGTAAGGAGCTGATGGTATGTGTGGCGCTCCACCTCAGATGCTAAAATAATCTCCTTGGTCTAGCGCAAGTGAAAAGGGGATAGACTCCCTCGCTGATCGGCTGATACCGACTTTAGGCCGCCCCGACTACTTTACTTTTATATATAATATATTCAGGTTTCTGGCTAGTCGTGCGAGGGATTGTATGTGTCTTTTGTGCTGTGTTTTTTTTTTCGTCTGGTTGGGAGACATCCACGAGAATGATTCCCTAAGAGAAACCTTTAGAGAAGTCCGAGTCGCAGTTTTTGTAGTTCCGGAGTATGGAGTCTGTGGTTGGGTTTCGGTGTATTCCCGTGGCGAACTTTAGGCCGAAACTCAATGCTTCCATTTCGGTTTGCGAAAAATGGAAATCCGTCAGGTTTAGGACCATTTCGGGCCGGCCGACGATTTTTCGCAAACCGAAATGGAAGCGTTGAGTTTCAGCCTAAAGTTCGCCACGAGAATACACCGAAACCCAATCCCGGACTCCATCCTCCGGATATAATATATTATAATATTACCATAACATCTTATTATAATGGAGATTGTGTTTTTTTCTGTCTGTAACCGAAACTATATCATAACTCAAATCACAATTCCCTTAGTTATTGACATCACATTCTCAATGATTTTATTTTTATTTAAACCTGAATTATTAATAAAATTATTTTACATTATTAATACTGTTAACCATATCTACATACTAACAACATGCAATTATATTTATATATACAACAAAATAGCGGTTTACAGTGTAAACGGGAAGGCTAATTTGCATATTGATATTAAAAATGTGATTTTAATAAATATGTGCTTAGTATTATTGATTTCTAACTGTTTGGTTTTATTTTAATGAATATAAGCAAAAATCTCTTCAATGAATCTTAAATGAAATCCATTAACAAGAAAAAATAACTGTCATTTTATTCCCTACTCCCTCTTTTAACTAAATACTTAAATTAGAAAAAATAACAATGAAAGATGAGAGTGATTGAAGAGTAAGTTTCAGTTGTTCTATTTTTCGATTATACTCACCTCTGTTTCAAATCTTTTTATCTGCATTCTTATTTAGTTTTATTAGCCTTTCTAATTTAATATAATATTTTATTACATTAAAACTTAAATACTTGCACCCGGAGGGTGCATATATTTGCTAGTGTTATATATTAATATTCGTGTTCCTTAATTCACGGAGAACACGGCAAATAGATCATTTAATAGTAAGGGACTGTTGGAAATTGGAAGTTAGATAAGATTTCTTGTATTAAGGTGGATCCACCACCTCTACATGGAAAGGCATGAGTCCACTTCTCCCTCCATTATTATTATCATCTATATATTAATACCCGTGTTCCTTAATTCAAAGAGAATACGGCAAATAGATGAATTGTTAGTAACGGACTGTTGGAAATTGGAGGCTAGATGAGATTTCTTGTGTGCTTATAAATATTAAGGTGGATCCACCCCCTTCCACCAAGGAAAGGCATGAGTCCATCCCCCCCTGAATTTATAGTTAAATAGGAAGACAATTAGAATCCTTTAATCTTGTAAAAGGCAATCCAACCAGGAATTAGTTCAGGGATAATAACCAGGTATGTATTTACCCAGCACCACCACCAAAGTATTATTATTGTTGTTGTTGTTAATAATAATAATAATAATAATAATAATAATAATAATAATGTCCCTTAAATGTACGACTGTTATCACCTTGCAACACCCTCTGGTTAAAAATGAGGCCGTCCAAATAAATTACAAAATCTACCAGTTGACAAGTTCTCTTTTTCTTGTTAATCAATACTAAGTCTGGTATTACCTCGCTCCTTGCAGGTTTTTCACACCAACGTAAGCCGGTGATCTTTCACTGGAGTCTGAGTGATTACAAGTTTCCTCGGGACTCTTCTGGGTTTTAAAAATGATGTTCTCGATTCTTCCTTTGATTTCCAATTCACCCACACTCTTTTCCAAACCCTTGGGGACCTTCCCACGGTCACCAATTACAATTGGTACATCATATACCTTCATGATCTTCAGTTCTTTCAGTTCTCTAGCAAGGTCCAAGTAATTGTCAATCTTTTCGTTTTCTTTCATTTTTCACGCTGTGATACACTGAGACGACAAGGTCGATTTTTAAGTGGAGTAGAGCTATTTTGAATTCCGATTTTTCTTTTTCCTAGACTAGTTGCCATACCAAGGCTAGAGAACATAATCTACCATATAATCTTAATCCAGAGCCGACAGTGCATTCTAATATTATGGAGTCTACGGCTTCTGAACAAATCTTCACCTATTAGGCAACTCACCATCACATATACCTTGGGTAACTCACGTGGTGTAATATTTAGCAAAATAAACTCCCAAACCATTGGAAGTGAGTTCGATTTTCACTGGGTGCCCTATACTTCTGGCCTTGTGCCACATTTAAGTTAAGCCTTGTATATATATTTACCAACCCCTCTGCACAAGCAGGATTTGACACAAGAGCAATTTATTAAGCAGAGTTTAACGGGTTTGAAATATGAGTTTCCCTTCTCCTAGACTGGTTACCTAAACAAGGTTAAAAAGAGGAAGAACAGTTAGATTCATACCTTTCCCAAGGGTATTACGACTCTAACCATTACACCACGCGCCTCCATCGCATATAATACCCGGAATATATTTTTTAATCTATTTCTAAAAAGATTTTAGATTTTATATGACATCAAAGTGCCGGTTTAGCTCAGTCTGTAGAGCGTCGGACTAGGAAATGCAAGGTTCCGGGTTCAATACCGGCCCTCGCCAACTCAGCGTATGAGTAGCACAGGGATCTGTGCGATAACGTAAGGAGCTGATGATAGAAGTCAATCTCCTCGGTCTAGCGCTAGTGAAAAGGGGATAGACTCCCTCGTTGTCTGGCTGATACCGACTTTAGGCCACCCCGACGACTTTACTTACTATTTACTTACTTCTATATGACATCAAATACAGTATGGGTTGCGAGACAGACATCTTTATACTTTGTCTAAGATTCAAAAAGCACTGCTGACAAATAAGGGCATCTAGACAATCTGTGTGAGGTCTTGCCTTCCTGGTGAAGTCCACCCTAACCCTGTACTCGTCATTATGTCAACAGCCACAGTAGAATGGTATTGTTTTTTCGTCCCGTTGAAATTTCCCGGCAAAGTACAGTCACGTACAAATGTAACCGGAACAAACAGATAAATAGATAGATAAATTGGACGAGATAAATGCAACAGGCATAAATGAGGTGACTGGACAATAGGGACAATGAGCAACCAATATATTAGAGGACACAATTTTCTTTTTTTGTTGCTCATATACGCATATATAAGTAGAAAAAATATGGGCCAATATGTTGAGCCATAGACACAGACACAGACACCACAGACACACAGACACACACACTCTCTCTCTCTCTCTCTCTCTCTCATACACACACACACACACAAACACAGAGAGACACACACACATATATATTTATATATATATATATATCACATTTTTTAAGAAAAGTCTTTTTACTAGATTCATACGCAGCATGATATATATATATATATATATATATATATATATATATATATATATATATATATATATATATATATAATATATAAGCAATTGGTAATTTGCTTGAAGCATTGTTAAGTATGTTATAATATATTAATATTTTGAAGGCCAATACAATGCGTATGAAAAATAAAACAAAAAAAATCTTTTTGTTTTTATTTTTCATACGCATTGTATTGGCCTTCAATATATATATATATATATATATATATATATAATATATATATATATAAGAGAGACTTTTATAATTTGCTTGAAGCATTGTGTATATGTTGGTTTGGAGGTTGATTTTGAAGGCTATCACAATGTAGGTGTAAAGAAAAAAAATAATAAAGTAACAATGGTGTTGTTTGTTAACGTGTAATTTATTCTTGATATTTCGAGATAAAATCTCTTTTTCAGAAGAACACTGGAACTGAAGAGGTTGTCTTCTTGTTATGGCATTTCTTGTTAAATGAAATTTTTTTTTTGAAAATGTTACAGATGGTATTTTTTTTATAACTGTATTCTC
>CM042166.1:15921178-15926178 GCA_023376005.1 Doryteuthis pealeii | reverse complement strand
TTTGTTTTAATAATGTGATATATGTTATTATTCTATGGTTAGCGGAATCAGAACAGGATACTCTCGTGGACTGGATAAAGGGTTAGGTTCAAAGTTCCGTGATGTATCCCGATTACGATAAGAGGTTTCCCGAGTTCGTAAATAAGGTTCCCGAGTCCGAGATGGTTCCCGAGTCCGAGATGGTTCCCGAGTTCAACAAGAAATACCTGAAGAAGGCCGGAGGGCACATCGGCCGAAACATTGTACAGATAACAATGAAGATGAGGACAATAGTCTGAATAATACAAATAATACTAATCATGAAGCCTTATCTCAATAGTATTATTTTACCTCTTTAAAAAATATGCAATAAGGTGACAAGACTTTTGGAACAACCTGTCCACCCTTGTTCCTATCAAAATTTATTCTTAATGTAGTAAGAGTTATGGTTCTTGGTTTTAAAAAATCGGCATTAGAAATGATAGAATTTTAGATTTTATTTATAAACGGTTTTATATTTTTTTTAGAAAACTAATAAAAAATTATCAGTTATTGTTACATACTTTTATAGGAAAAAAAGATGTAAGGCTTGACATCAGGAATAAATACGTTAGTATTTCACATTTTAACGATAGTACATAGTGTAGAATCAAATAGTATTTATTATAATATCTAATAGTATAAGGTGTAGAATCAAATAGTATTTATTATAATATCTAATAGTATATGGTGTAGAATCAACTAGTATTTATTATAATATCTAATAGTATATGGTGTAGAATCAAATAGTATTTATTATAATAGTATTTATTGTATAATCTAATAGTATATGGTGTAGAATAGGCATTAAATTATTATGCCCTGAATTTGATCATTTTGGTTTGTATATAACTGACTATGGATATGACCTTATTAGTCCCATTGATTTTATTAAATTTCCACTTACCAGTTTATTGTTCTATTCTATAGATGCAGACATTTATTATTATTATTATTGTTCACTTCTTTTGAGTTTTTCCCATCAGCATTAGCTAATGGTCTTTCACTGGAGTCTGAGTGACAACAAGTCTCCTCAGGTCTCCAGGACTCTTCTGAGTATTCTGGCAGATTGCAGCAGTGCAGTATTCTGGATGGTCTCAATTCTTCCTCTGATTTCCAGATTTTCCAAGCTTTTTGAGACCGTTCCAAGTGCACCAACTACAATTGGTATCTCTTTGACTTTCATATTCCATAACTTTTTCAGTTCTCTGGCAAGGTCCAGGTATTTGTCCATTTTTTCGTTTTCCTTCATCTCCACCCTGTGATCTGCTGGAACTGCAAAATCCACCAGTTGACATATTCTTTCTTTTTTGTTAATCAACACTAGTTCTGGTCTTCTTGCTGGGATAAAGTGATCCATTTTTATCTCAAAGTCCCAGAGAATTTTATTATTATTATTATTATTATTATTATTATTATTATTATTATTATTATTATTACTACTTAGGGTATATTATTTATAAACTCCAAAATTATATAATGAGTGTCTTTTTCGTATGGTATTAATTATTCATATTTTTCAAAATTAATTTCAAATATCTCTCACTTAAAGAGCAATAGTAAAAATGTGTAAAAAAGTCGCTTTATCTATTGTCGCAATGGCTGCAGCTGTGTTACATAATTCGTGAGTAGCCTACGAATTATGTCTGTAAGTGAAGTAAATTCAAATAACGGCATGGTAAATGGAAATTTACCATTAACCGATATAGGAAGTTGTAAAAGTTATTGACGTCAGTTCACCTTTCTCTGACATAGACGCTGATTGGCTGAATGTGAGCGTGAGAAAGGAACTTACAATTAGATTTTGGCCGTTCGTAGAAAGGAGCAGATGTGAGAGTCGTTGTTTTCAACATACCAGCTTCTCACCGCACGGTAGAAAACCTTTTGGGTTTCGGGTTTTAATAAAGAATAAAGGCGTCTTGTAAAACAATCCAGTCTAGCTTAATTATTACCAACAAGAAATTAGCACAGTCAACCCAGCTCAAAAGAAGGAAGAAAGCAGCCCCCTAAATGATGGTCACCATCGAAACAAAACCAGTAAGAAACCATCTCCTCTCTCCTCGCCTCTCATCCCATTATATAACCAGCAAATGAACGGGTATATAATAGCTGAGATATGGTCAGGGCATGAGGGGATAATGTGGTTATTCCCCCTTCGCCCTTTGTCTTGAAGGTGGCTCTGCGGGTGTTTTTAGAGATTTTAAAGAGAAATATGCCTTAGATAATCATCATGGCTTGGTTTCCTGAACGAAAATTAAGGGGGTGGTCTACGCAAACTGCGGGCGTGGTAACAGCCGTTGCAACTGAAGGGTTGGTTAGAGTTTGTTGGTATAATCTTGTGGTTCTTTTCCCTTCGCCTATTGTCCTTTCTCCCTGCGCGCCGAATAAGAATCATGGGCTAGATAAGATAAAAACTTGATCGAATGACAAAAAATGTTAATTCATTTAATTTAAACAAGCAAAGCCCAACAGAAGCCCTCAGAAGAACTCAACTAGACAGGAACATAGCAACTGGAAGAATAAAGAATACAACCACATCTTGAAGATGGTTGTTGGCGTTTTTGTGATATAAGGTGTGTGCCTGATGTCCACTTCTACTTATAGACTCGCCGATAACCATGTGACCAACCTATTGGCCAACCACTGGCAGTACTCTGCTGCTGATATTGTTATTTATACTGGCTGTTCTGGTCATACCTACGTACATTGCTTTGAACCTTCGTAGACGACGGAACATAGGATTATATCACTGGACCTTTGGCACTACGTAGGATTCCATAACGCAGGACTTATTCACTTACCAAAGGATTCTATAGCTCGGGACTTACTTACTTTAAGTTCTTTTTCAACTGGCCAAGGATGGCTGTCAGAAACTTAACAATGGCTCTGTGAATGTTTTCAAAGGAGGAGACAATATGGTTGGTCTTAACTGGACCCTGTTACTTTTAAGGGAGACATGCCTCTCGTAACCATTATGATTTGGTTTCGAGAACAAAGATTAAGAGGGTGGTCCAAGTTGACTGCAGGGTTGTTCGTGACTGATTAGGGCAATGCCTGACAAGCGGACACGGTGGCAGCGGCTGCAGCTGAAGGACTGGTCAGGATTTGATGGAATTGTGTTGTGGTTCTTTCCCTTTCGTCATTCGGCCTTGAAGTTGACCCTGTGGGTGTTTTTAAAGGAGGAGACATGACTGGTGGTAACTGGATCCTGTTAATTTTAAGGTAGACATGCTTCATGTATTATATTTGTGTGTGTGTAAAAGTACGTGTATACATGTGCATGTATGTCTATATGTTTCTGTGTGTAAGTATGCGTACAATTATGTATATACATTTGTATATGTGTATACGTGTATGCATGTGCATGTATGTATATATGTTTACGTCTCTATGTATGTGTTTATGTTTATGTTTCTGTGCGTATATATGTATGCATGTATGTATGTATGCAAAACTCAGGAGAGCGTGCAGAAAACGTGAAACTCTGCCGGCCAATTCTGGTGATGTGTGGATCAGTGAGGAGTGTGACCGGGTCCTGTTGTCAAAGGCAGGCTTATTCAATCACATGAAATCACATGAGAGCTACCCAAATGCAATTGTTGTTTCTACCATGCTACACTCTGATTCCCAGCATGATCCCTAACACACACACACACACACACACACACACACACACACACACATACTCACAAAACTGTACATGCACACTTTTCATTCATTCAGATATTCTTTTCTAATTTAATGACCATATGAAAAAATCTATTTTTAACAACAACCTCATTATAAATATATTTGGTTCAAATTAGTGTATTAGTCCTCCATAAATAGCCAAATTTCCAATGCATTTTCATATTAAAAATCATTTCCAATGCATTTTCATAGTAAAAATCATTTCCAATGCATTTTCATAGTAAAAATCATTTTCCAATGCATTTTCATAGTAAAAATAATTTCCAATGCATTTTCATAGTAAAAATCATTTTCAATGCATTTTCATAGTAAAATCATTTTCAATGCATTTTCATTTTTTATGTTCCTGCTGCACAAAACTGCGCCGAAGAACTGGTAGTCTCAAGCTTCACATGAAAGTTCACAGTGATGAGTATACAACACCTGTCGACTCAGTCAACACCGATCATTATGTGTGCCAGATATGTTCTAAGTTATGCAAGACTTTGATAGGATTGAAAAGTCATGAACGAGCTCACAAACGAACAATGAATGAAGGAGTGACAGTCGTTTGACAAGACGTTGCGATCAATCTGTATGTGTGTGCGTACAAGTGTATGTGTATGCATATGCATATGTTTAGTACATCAATTGGATGACCACTTAAGCAAAAACAGGTACTGTAAGTAACACGAGTCATTTGGTTATCAAAATGGCTTGATTCGGCAGTAAACGACCCGAAAAGAGTTCATATGCAAAAAATATGATAAAAAGTTACCAAACCAAACCTATATAGTATTGGTTGGTGTATTTTATCAGTCGTATGTGCGAGTAATTAGTAAACAAGGTGGTTGGTTTAATAGGTAATTACTGCAGAGTAGTGAGTACGATGCGCACAGGGTTCTTTTGTAGCTTTGCACCAAAATAAGCTAAGATAGATTTAAGCTGCGATGAGCCTGTTCAATAATTGATTGGGCGACCACCTAAGCAACAATAGGTATTGTAAGTAACCTGAATCCTTTGTTTAGAAGAAATACTGCTTCTCTGTAACATCATCACTATCATTGTCTACCTTGGCAAGAGAATACATTGATTTATTGATCGATTGATTTAAACGGCATGTCAACCCATCCAGGGTTATTATATGCCAATAATTTGGTATAAATTTTTTAAAACAATTTTTATAAACAATTTTTCTATTTAACCCATAGATGGGACCCTAACAGGTACTACCACTCCGGATCAGAGTGGACCTGAGAACTATACTGTAAGTAATCTGAATCCTTTGTTTAGAAGAAATACTGCTTCTCTGT
>CM042166.1:15898678-15916178 GCA_023376005.1 Doryteuthis pealeii | reverse complement strand
TTCTTTTTCCGAGAAGAAACTTGTAAACAATGGCAGCTCATCTTTGATCCAACGTAATTTCACGGAGAAAACACGACGTTTTCAAATCCATTTTAATACATTGTTTTAACTCCTATTATTTAATAACAATTAAGTTCATTTCAAATAATGCGCAAGTACAATTTTATGTAGGAATTTAGTCACTTAAAGTTCAAGATTGCCGTTTTTTTGATAAAACATATATAGATACATGTATTGAAAACTTCATTTTTTTGCATCTCAGTATACGCAAAAAAGGTTACATTAAACGTATTTATTTGTTTTAGAGATACTAAATTAAATTATTGAAAGTTTAATAAGATTTACTTAACATTTTTCACTTAAGCTTTAAGGAAAATTTTAAATTAACTTTAATAAATGTTTGATAATTTTAAAATAAAGGAGATTCCTGAATGAATTTTTAGTAGTGATTTGCGTACCAAAACGTTGTTTTTACAATAAATGTTGAAATAATATAGTTAAGTCCGAAGTTTTATAAAATAAATAGATCTGATACTTAACTTCAATTGAATAATGGTAAGTAATTCCAAGTATAAAAGCAAAATAAAAAATAAAAAGAAAGAAAGAATGAAAGAAGAACAGTTTTCATCTGTATTACAACATCAATTCTTTTACTTATTTCTATTTTTTACTTCATTATACGACATTTGTCTCCGTTATATCGATGTTGTATGATTTAATAAACTCTACCATTTTTTCTCCTTGTATATGACTCTTAACTAAAAAATGAGACTTTTGTATCAAATTCACTAAAATTATTATTTTTTTTTGATTTGGTATTTTACAAAAATAGATAAGTCACTTTGAAATTTGTTTTCAATTGGAAATTTTAAAAAAAATAATGATAATCATCCTTACAAGGATTTAACCATAGCCGAGTTCAAACATAAGACTTTGAATAAATAATTGATTTGATACTTGTTAATAATGGTTAAAGTAATTCCAAAAGCAAAACTTTCTTTGAATTTTTAAGTCGACTATATGAAGCAAACTATCGAAATCTCAAACGCGATGTAAATTTGTCGGACCCAAGTTTTCGACTTTACCTGCCTACTAAATACACCTTCAATATAAAACACCATGGTCGGTCGAACTTTTGTTCAAAGTTTACCAAATTCAACAGCACACAGAAAAAGACCGGAAGATATAACGACTGAAACACTGTGGCTTAACAATAGGGTAGGTCGATTTTGGAACTGTTGTTGTCTCCAGAGTGGCGAAAGTTGCAAATTAATATAAAGAATTACCAAAAATATATTTTTTTCAAACTTTACCTTCGTTTGAGGAAATAGATTTCAATCTTTTAAAATGTTATCCTGTTACAGTTTAATTATTAGGTAAAAAGCAGCATATCAGAGGTGTAGATGGTAAAGAGGTCTATTTTTGTTATAGGGTGATATATCCTATGACTAATGGAATGCGCCGACGGTTCTATAAGTAACAGGGACAATTATGGCTTGTAGAGGAAGCCAATGCGAGTCAGCTCATAACTCTATTGTCGGACGTAATTCCCACTTCTCTGTACTGTAATTGTCTACTCTTTTGTTAATACATTTCTCTACATTTGTTACCCTTCGTTTTGTGTTATTTTGACCCTTAAAACCCACAACAATTTTCAATTTGGATTTCTAATGTTATTTTCATTCGTTTCATTTAAAATGACAACTTTTTCTGTTTTAAATATTGAGAAATTGTTGAATTTTCTGACCAATTTCTAGGCTAAACATTGCAAAAACGAGGATTTTAGTAGACGATCTATTTCCTCAAAACATGTGGCGCAAGTAAGAGATCTAGTTTTTGGTATCAGTATTCAAACAACTTCAACGTTTTGAAGAATTTTATATTTTCTAAAAAGTGAAAAATCAACCTACCCTGCTATTTTTTGTTAAGTTTACCACAAGATTATTCAACATTTTCATTTTAATACAGCATATATACACACATATATCTATCTATTAATAATGGAAATTCGCTTCGGTTTGTGTCTGTAACAAAACTACGTCACTGCTTACGTCACATTACCCAAAATCGTCATACATAGAATAAATACACTTAAAATTTGAACATGCAACATTAACAGTCCTCATTGTCTTTTTAAAACAAGTTTTAATAAATACATGACTGGTATTATATATCTATATATAGTTTGTTTTATTTTAATACATATTTAAAGTTACATTTCAAATTGTTTTTTATTTTTAATCCTTTAATGAATTTGATGATTTTACTTACTTAGGGTACAGACTCGCTGACATTGAATTTTTAACTCCCACCCCTCAGGCAATATGTTTTCAAAAATCTATTTTTACATCGCCGGGGGTGTTTTTTTTTATTTTTGCTAGTAGTATTAATTTATATAATAATAACATCACTTTCGACTTAAAATACCTTTTTAAAATACCTGCTATGTTGTATTACATACAGGAAATACTCTTATAATAATTTTATTTAACAAAGCCTGTCCTCTGCGTGTAGCATGTATGTACAGCTTTGTTTAAAAATAATACCGTTTTAACTCGCCGTAAAAATAATTCAATGGTTAAAAACATATAAATGTTATATATTTAGAAGATTGTTATTTCCTAGTTGAGTAACATGATATTACAGGTGACCCAGAAAAAACATAAACCAAATTATCTATTTATTTTCCCATTAAAACTAACCCTAAATCCCAACCCTAACCCTAAACTCTAACCCTAACCCTAACCCCCCTAGTTGAGTAACATAATATTACAGGGTGACCCCGAAAAAACAGAACCCAAAATTTTTGTAATAAAACTATTCATTTTAATTTTAATTTTTTTAAGTTTAAGTCCAACAAGGGTTAGGGTTAGGGTTGGGATTAGGGTTAGTTTAATGGGAAAATAGATAAATAATTTGGGTTCTGTTTTTTTTCTAGGTCACGCTGTAATATGTTACTCACTAGGAAATATACAGAAAGATTATTTTCTTTTCTTTTTTTTCTTCGCCCTGCTGGTGGGGCGTTAGAATGCACCGACTTACCTCTGCAGAGGGGTAAGACCCCCCAAGTGTGCCCGGGTGCGACCGTAGTGCCTCAGGATAGAACCCAGGTGGCTGAGCAGTCCATGACTTGCAATATTCCACTTTAGGCTTTTTTGGGCGGTCGGAGAGGCCCCCGCGATCAATCGGCTGGCCACGTAGAGGCCCTAGCACCTATATGATTGTCCCAACTCCTAATTGCCCTTCATAGCAACCCAGGCGGTGCTGAGGTCACATGTCTGGGAATACGACATTATCTTCTGATGATGAGGTTCAGTTCTGGAGGTTTGGGGAATGTGGAGCACCCCTTCATCACCATTGCTCCCTGGTCTACTCTGACCCGGAGTGGTAGTACCTGTTAGGGTCCTATCTATGGATTGAATAGAAAAACATGAGTTTATAAACAAAATTGTATTATGCATTAAGAATGACTTTATTTCACAACTTTGTCGGCATTAAATGACCCACCGAGGGAGAATTTTATATTTTCTAAAAAGTGAAAAATCAACTTACCCTGCTATTTTTTGTTGAATTTATCACAAGATTATTCAACATTTTCATTTTAATACAGCATATATACACATATATAGTATTAATTTATATAAATAACATCACTTTCGACTTAAAATACCTTTTTAAATACCTGCTATGTTGTATTACATACAGGAAATAACTCTTTATATAATTTTATAAATAAAACAAACCAAACCAAACCAAACCAAACCAAACAAACCAAACTTCTTTTTTTCTGCTATAACAACCAAAATGAGGATACCAGTTGAAATAAATCAGTTTATAATAAATTCAAGCATAAATCTGAAAATGAAACAGCCCATAAATATTAATAATATTACGATCAATTTGTAATTTATGTTTGGTATGGTTCAAGGGTTTACTTGATCCGAAAAGGTTTTTTTTAAGAATTGTGTGCGGCAATGAGGAACCCTGATTTTTTTCATTCTGTCTTACGGATGTTATGAAAGAATTTACAACTTTTCAGAACGTTGCGTCCTATGACACTCTTGAAAAATTCATTCCCTGAGGAAATTATTTTACATGAAAAAAAAAAAAAAAAAAAAAAGAAAAAAAAAAGAAAAAGAAAGAAAAAGAAAGCAAGTGTTTAGCACTTACACTCCACGGTCTTTCTACATCCGGAAACCAATCCTAGTATTTTAGAATGGACCGCTGTCAAAGTCGATTGAAAACAGGAGATATATATATATATATATATATATATATATATATATATATATATTTTATATACCAAACTTGTTGGTAAATCCTCGCGGTGAGAAAAAACAGCAAATAGTTTATTGTAAAAATATACTACCAAACATCAACCGGGAAGAAATATTTTTTTGTAAAAAGAAAAGACCAAGATAATCATACCAACAAAAAATAATCTATTGGTACAATATTTTGGCAAAAAGAAAAAACAATTTATATGCATATATATATAAAAGATATATATATTCGTACAAAACCGCCAGAAGACTGAAGCTAATATGTAAAAAGTGCTCAATACCTAAGTAGAGCAAATAATAAAGATAAATCTAATGAGTCAAACGAACCTACTAAAAGTTTCGCTTAATGCTCTTCAGGGCTAAGATCTGACTCTCAGATCTTAGCCCTGAAGAGCATTAAGCGAAACTTTTAGTAGGTTCGTCTGACTCATTAGATTTATCTTTATATATATATATATATATATATATATATATATACCAGAGTGAGTTAAAACTTTTGCAATATTTTGGTAACATGAGTCCCAACTCGGCAGTGTAAAGTAATTAAGTATCTGTTGAAATATATTTGTATTATAAAAGTAAGTAAAAGTAAAGTCGTCAGGGCGGCCTAATGTCGGTATCAGCCAAGACAGCGAGGGAATATATCCCCTTTTCACTAGTGCGAGACCAAGGAGATTATTTTAGCGTCTGAGGTGGAGCGCCACACCTACCATCAGCTGCTCACTTGACCACACAGATCCCTGTGCCACTCATACGCAAAGTTGACGAGGGCCGGTATCGAACTAGGAAATAAGACGTGATACATCGAAATACGGTGCCTGGGGATGACAATATATATATATATATATATATATATATATATATATATATATATAACCTAATGAGTCAGATATACCGAAACTTTTAGTAGGTATATCTGACTCATTAGGTTTATCTTTATTATTTGCTCTACTTTGGTATTGAGCACCCTTTACTTATGAGCTTTAGTATATCCTAGCGGTTTTTGTATGAATATATATTTTTCATATATATATATATAAGTATAAATTGTTTTTTCTTTTGGCCAAGTATTATAGTATTAACCGATTATTTTCGGATGGTACGACTATCTTGGTCTTTTCTTTTTTTCAATTTTTTTTTCTCCCCAGGTAATGTTTGGTAGTATATTTTTACATTTAAACTATTTGCCGGGTTTTTTCTTACCGCAAGGGTTTACCAAGAAGTTTGGTATAATATATATATATATATATATATATATATATATATATATATATATATATATAATATGTGTGTGTGTGTGTGTGTGTGTGGTGTGTGTGTATTGCATACATATATATATTATATATATATATATATATATATACATATATATATATATATATATAATATATATTATATATATATTATTGTTGTTACATATACATAATGATGTTATAGAATGCCATATCGATCAGCAAATAGTGCTTAATATCCGTGACGGAATATACATCTCAATATCCTTGATATATATATATATATATATATATATATATATATATATATATGTATGTATATATTATATATATATTAATATTATATATATATGTGTGTGTGTGTGTGTGGTGTGTGTGTATGTCTATGTCTGTGTGCAGACATATGTAGTTTGAATTGTCCTAACTAACCCTAACATGACAACAAAATCAAGCTAGCTTCGATATAAAATATCTATACAGCAATATACTATTTACCTATATGTCTGTGGATGTGTGTAATATATATAATATATATATATTATATAATTATATGTGTGTGGTGTGTGTGTGTGTGTGTGTGTGTGTGTGTGTGTCTGTCTGTGTCTGTGTCTGTGTGTTGTGTGTGTCTATGTCTGTGTGCTGACATATGTAGTTTGAATATGTCCTCACTACCCTAACAGGACAAAAAAATCCCAAGCTAGCTTTGATATAAAATCTCTATACACCAACATACCTGTTTACCTATATGTATGTGTCTGTGTATAATATAATATAATAATATAATATATATATATATATATATGTGTGTGTGTGTGTGTGTGTGTATGTGTGTGGTGTGTGTGTGTGTGTGTGCATTGTGTGTGTTTGTGCATGTGTGTGTTTGTGCAGACGTATATGATTAGAAGATAGGTCGCCCGGTATATAAGTAAATCGTTTTTGTGAAATTTCGGATAAGGTGCCCATTTAAACTGACCAAGTCTAATATAAGTCCTCTAATAAGTCTTTTTTGTCGGCTTTAATGTCTATTTTTCAATAACGTCTAACGTGATAAATGTTTTCTTTCCAAAGAAAATGGCAACCCACGGCTTGATCTCCGTCTCGCCCTGACTTTCTTTCGAGGGGGGTCGCAGTCGTTAATAGCCTTAATGGAAACAAAGAACAATAAACATTGTGGATATTGAATCGTACTTACATATTTTGCTGTTTGTTATGAAGGTTTCCGAGTTGAACTAGTGTATGAAGATGGGATTTGGAGTCCAGAAAGCAAAAAAAATAAATGAATGACACTAAAAAATATAATAAATATGCTGAAACGTTCATCCTATTTTGTTCATTAGGTACCACCATTTTCCCTGTAAAATTTACCCCCCTCTATATTTAACACAATGAAACTTGCATAAATGTTAATATTATCTTGAACATTTTTTGTCCATTAAAAAGAAGTAACATTAAAAAAAAAATCCTGATGATTTAAAAAAAAATTCAGCTGATGGGAATAATAAAAATTATGAACGATAAACGATGTTTACATTTTTGCACCGTTAAATCAATTGAAATTTAACGTAGCCAAAAGCAAGTTATGACTAGAGGCTTTTTTTTTAATTCTATGAGAAATCAATTAATGGTCCGATTTTCATTTTGTGGAAAATTATTTTCCATAATTACTTAACTTTTGATGTAAATATGTCTGAAATAGTTTTTTCCTAAAATATATTAGGGGAAATATTTCGAGACAATCAAGTCTTGGTTTAACTAGAAATCTTTGAGACGCAAGGATTAAGGTTAGCGTTAGTTTTTGGATTTGTGTTAGGATCATAGTTAGGGTTAGAGTTAGGGTTAGTGTTAGGGTTGTGTTAGGGTTAGGGTTAGGCTACCTCGGGAGTTTCCGTAATTTAATGCTATCTATATGTAAAATGCGAATCTAATGATGTCTTGTGCGCTATTCTGCATTTATACCCATTTTATAAATACTTACATAAATTGAGAGTGACATTAAAGTGTCCATTTGCCACATCTTGTAGAGGACCTTAAACAGATTGTCGGGTTGATATTTCTTTTCTTTTATCTCAATAACTTCAGAGAGACCACCAGTCAAATCAACGAGGGTATTCTTAATGAATCCATCGTCGATATCTTATTATAATGGAGATTGTGTGTTTGTCTGTCTGTAACCGAAACTATATTACTATCCAAATCATAATTTCCTTCGTTATTTGCATCACATTCTCCATGATTTTATTTATATTTAAACCTCAATTATTAATAAAATTGCTTCACCTTTTTATTAGTGTTGTCCATATCTACATACAAATAACAAGCAATTGTATTTATATATACAACAAAATAGCGGTTTACAGTGTAAAAGGGAAGGCTAATTTGCATATTGATATTAAAAATGTGATTTTATTAAATATGTGCTTAGTATTATTGATTTCTAATTGTGTGTTTTTATTTTAATGAATATAAGCAAAAATCTCTTCAATGAATCTTAAATGAAATCCATTAACAAGAAAAAATAACTGTCATTTTATTCTTTATTTCCTAATTTAACTAAATTGTTAAATAAGTAAAATTCAGCAATGAAAGACGGGAGTGATGGAAGAGTAAGTTTCATTTCTATTTTTCTATTATACCCCCACTCTGTTACATATCTTTTTATATGCCTTCTTATTAGACTTTCTAATTTAATACGATATTTCATTACATGAAAACTTAAATACTTGCACCCGGAGGGTGCATATATTTGCTAGTTCTTATAAGAACCATATAATCTATAAACAGACAAACAGCGGATATCCCTGTGCAATTTTCACTCAAAACTGAACAATATAGATACGCTGTTTTTGTCGTGAATAATCATTCCTCAATAATTTGAAAAGAATTATAATGCAGTATATCGTATTTATATTGGGTTAAATCGAAATTAACGGACCTAAATTCCATCATCATATGTCAACCTGCCGAAAGAAAAAAAAATATAAAATTCAGGGAATTAACCGAATTTAATGAAATTTTCAGTGTTGATATATTAATGAACAAACAATATAATGCACCAGTTATTTTATTTAAAAACTATTACATTTTTTCAGGTTAGTTAACTTTGAACCACGTATCTTTGGGGCGTAACACAGATTCTCAAAATACGTGGTTCAAAGTTAACTGGCCTATAAAAATGTAAAGGTTTTTAAATAAAATAATTGGTGCATTATATCCTCCTCTGTTTTTTCTTTTCTTTTAGCCATGACATACAATACTGATGATTTTTTTCAGAAAGTATGATGGTACTGGTCTTTCTTTTTAAATTGTTTACTCTCGCTGCCAGTTTGAATTTTTATTTTATCTTGAAAAACTAAATTATCTGGGTTTTCCCCTAGACCGGTAAAGTTTAGAAGTAATATATATATATATATATATATATATATATATATATATATATATATATATGAGGAAAAATGAGTAAAGAAAAGAAATGTAAATGGATAAAATGAATTTGATCGATATCACATTAATCGATATCACTTACACATGTGTTTCGGTCAGTTTATGTGTGTGAAAATATTTCGCACACATAGAAGAATCGACCTTCATCAGAGTGAACATTTTTTTGAAATATTTTGTCGATTCTTCTATGTGTGCGAAATATTTTCACACACATAAACTGGCCGAAACACATGTGTAAGTGATATCGATTAATGTGATATCGATTAAATTAATTTTATCCATTTACATTTTTTCTTTACTCATTTTTCCTCATATTGTTGGATTCAATTCCTTTTCCATTTTTAAACACACACACACACACACACACACACACACACACACACACACATATATATATATATATATATATATATATATATATATATATCGTAAGGGGGTTGAATCCCTCGCTGTTTAGTTGTTACTGAATAGTCTACTCCACCATAAACAAGATTTAGTATTAAAAACTCTTAGTGGTTGATATGCCATTAAAAACAGACTAACCAACCAACCAACCAACCAACCAACCAGCCGACATAAACTTTTATTTCAATCTAACCTTTTTTACAAAGTTCCTTGATCCATTCCTTTTTCTCATGTGTCTGTCAACTTCGTAAATAAGCGAAGAGTGTCCAGTAACAGGTCACATGCCTACCGGGCCTATCTTTTAAGAACAATAAAAAAGACAATTTGATTGAAGCTTTTATTTGAAGTTCATAATTCCAGAGTCGACGCTTTCAGTTGAGTGAGGCTACAACCACCCCGGAGAGAGAGAGAGAGAGAGAGAGAGAGAGAGAGGAGAGAGAGAGAGAGAGAGAGAGAGAGAGAGAGAGAGAGAGAGGTGAGTGGTGTCCGTAAACAAAACGCTAAAATGTTGTGTTTTTTTTAAGTCAGAGAAAAAAATAATAAACACGTACGTGAGACATAAGAAAATAAGTACTTAAAGCGGAGAAAAAATAAAACCAACAAAAATATAAGAAATATATAAATCATTCTCAAAAGCAAAAAGCAAAAAGTGAGAAATAGAAAGAAGAGAAAGATCGTTAAAATAATAATGGGGATTTGGCTGCCATTTGCAAATCAAAACTTGGCGTCAGCGCGGGAAATATAAACGAAACAGCATGAAATTTTGCAAATCGTAAACTGAAAGAAACAAGAAACAATAAATAACAGAATTAAATAAAAGGCAAAACAATCCTGAAAGAAAGAAAGAAAGAAAGAATGAATGAAAGAAAGAAAGAAAGAAAGGATGAATGAAGGAATGGATGATAGAAAGAAAAAAAGAAAGAAAGAAAGAAAAAAAAAAGAAAAGAATGAAAGAATGAAATAAAAAGCAAAACAATCCTGAAATAAATAAATAAATAATAAAGAATGAATGAATGAATGAATGAAAGAAAGAAAGAAAGAAAGAAAGAAGAAAGAAAGAAAGAATGGAATAAAAACAAAACAATCCTGAAAGAAGAAGAAAGAAAGAATGAATGAATGAATGAAAGAAAGAATGAAAGGATGAAATAAAAAGCAAAACAATCCTAAAAGTAATAAAAAATAAAAAATGAATGAATGAAGGAAGGAAAGAAAGAATGAATGAAAGAAAGAAAGAAAAAAAAAGAAAGAAAGAATGAATGAATGAATGAATGATAGAAAGAAAAAGAAAGAAAGAAAGAAAGAAAGAAAGAAAGAATGAATGAATGAATGAATGATAGAAAGAAAAAGAAAGAAAGAAAGAAAAAAAAGAAAGAAAGAATGAATGAATGAATGAATGATAGAAAGAAAAAGAAAGAAAGAAAGAAAGAAAGAAAGAAAGAAAAAAGAAAGAATGAAATAAAAAGCAAAACAATCCTGAAATAAATAAATAAATACATAACGAATGAATGAATGAATGAATGAATGAAAGAAAGAAAGAAAGAAAGAAAGAGAGAATGGAATAAAAACAAATCAATCCTGAAAGAAGAAAGAAAGAATGTATGAATGAATGAATGAATGAAAGAAAGAAAGAATGAAAGGATGAAATAAAAAACAAAACAATCCTAAAGAAAATAAAAAAAAAAATGAATGTATGAAGGAAGGAAAGAAAGAATGAAAGAATGAAAGACAGAAAGAAGGAAAGAATGGAAGGAAGGAGAAAGAAAAAGAAAAAAAAAAGAAAGAAAGAAAGAAAGAAAGTAAATTATATTATTCATAATTTATACTTTTTTTTTCAATTAAACTTTGGGGCTATTTTCTAACTATTAAAACCAAGAACCACTTTAAAAACAAACTTTAAAAAAATTATTTTTGATCATGCTTTTAAAATAAGGTGTTAAAAGGATTGTTCATATCTAAAGTCATAAATTAGATAACAAGAAAACTAAAGTAAAAAGTAATAACATAATTTGTTTAGCTTATAGGAATAAAAATTATGTTAATTGTAGTTTCTCTCCAACATTTACTAAATTGAATCTTAAAGGAAAATAAATATAAACAAAACAATCCTGAAAGAAAGAAAGTAAACAAATATTTAGATAAGTGGTACTCAACCGGGGTCCATATAGATGTCCGGAGACGATATAACATTTTTTGGGTCCAAGCAAGCAAAAAATATTTAATTATACAATATACAATAAGATTTTTAAACAGTGAATAACTATAGGGGGTCCACCAAAGTAAAATAGGAATCAAAGGGGTCCATACGTAAAAAAAAGGTTGAGAAACACTCAAAATAATAATAATAATAATAATAATAATTGGATTTTGTCGTCCCGGCGGATCACAGAGTGAAGATGAAGGAAAACAAAAAATAGACAAATACTTGGACCTGGCTAGAGAGCTGAAAAACTGTAGAAATAGCCAGGAAGAATTGGAAATCCGAAGAAGAAATGAGATCATCCAAATAAAAGCACGGTTAAGATCGGCTAGAATACTCAGAAGAGTCCTGGAGACCTGAGGAGACTTGCTGACACTCAGCCTCCAGTGAACCACCAGCTAGGCAGATTTCAAAAACATTCACAATAATAGTTCTGAAACTACATTACCCTGGGTACTTGGATACGTATATTTCATTTTGATCAAATGACCAAAAATCATATCTATTCACAAAATAGCAGCAAATTCTAATCATATTAAGACCATCTATAGATATATAAAGAGCAGAGGGTGTGTATGTATGTCCAGATAAAACTCTGAAATACAACAATTAAGTATATATATATATATATATATATATATATATATATATATACACAAAGATAAATCTAATGAGTCAGACGAACCTACTAAAAGTTTCGCTTAATGCTCTTCAGGGTTAATATCTGACTCTCCCCGGGTAATGTTAGATAGTATATTTTTACAATCTGTTTTTTTCTCACCGCGAGGATTTACCAACAAGTTTGGTATATTATATATATATATATATACGAGGCGATATAGTGTTTCACTATACTTGCTGAGGTCCCGGTTTCGATTTCTGTCGGAGGGAAATCGTTAGTATATATCGCTGATGAGACTTAATAAAGTCGAAACAGTCTGTACGATATTCTACACACCGAGCGATCCTTTGCCGGGATTACACTTGTCAATTTCATTTTCTATAAGAAAAATTAACGAATTTTATGCGATACATAAGTGCCTTCAAGTAAAAATTTAATATATATATATATATATATATATATATTATATATATACATCAAATATCACCGGTTCTTGCTTTTTGTGCAAAAATTATGAAGATTTAATTCATATTCACAAATATATATAAAAATGAAAATATACATAATGGATATCTAAGTCTAACTTGCTAACCATTACACAACGTTTTTTTTTATCCCTCCCTCTACCAAGGTGATGCTGGGTAGTCGCTTCTGGTGTAAGTTGAATGGAATGATCGATGTCGGTTTTTACAGGCCGACAAAGTTACAGGAACTAATTATATTTACCAAGTGAGACTCGAATTAAAAAGCTTTGATTTTAGAGAAGAATATATATATATATATATATATATATATATATATATATATATATATAATATATATAATATATATATATGACCAGATGATAAAATTAAAAGCACTTGGTTTTTATAACCTTACCATCAAATACATGAAGCATATACAATTTTGAATATATATACATATATATAATTTCCTCATCGTATTTCCAGACACACACACACACACACACACACACAACACATATATATATATATATATCACCCCCTCTTTCATATATATATATATATATATAATATATATATATGTATATTATATATATATAACAATTAAGATTATATATAGATATACATAATCTATAACATTTCATATATACGTAATATAAACATACATATATACACACATAATGTATAACATTATAGGGCTGGGTTAGCTCAGTTGGTAGAGTGTTCGGTTAGAAACCACAAGGTTCCCAGTTCGATACCGGCCCTCGCCAATTCAAAGTATGAGTAGCATAGGAATCTGTGCGGTAAAGTAAGGAGCTGATGGTAGGTGTGGCGCACCACCTCAGATGCAAAAACAATCTCCTTTGTCTAGCACTAGTGAAAAAGGGGATAGACTCCATCGCTGATTGGCTGATACCGACCTTAGGCCACCCGACTACTTTACCTTTTTTTACTTATATATATATATATAAGATTATATTTAGATATACGCATAACCTATAACATTTTATATATATGTAATATAAACATACACATATATATACACATAACCTATAACTTTATATACATATATATATATATATATATATATATATATATATATATATATATATATATATATATGAGGTTAAGTAAACAAACAGATGTGTTTATTTTTTTTATATGGCTTTAAGCCGACAATTTTTGGAGGATATGTGCTTAATTGAAGTCATACCTAATTTTGAAAATAAATTAGTTAATAATTAATGAATTTAGGCGGGCATATATGTTCAAATGTAAGGCTAAATTTTCTCGATTCGTTTAGCCTTACATTTGAACATATATGCCCGCCTAAATTCATTAATTATTAACTAATTAATTTTCAAAATTAGGTATGACTTCAATTAAGCACATATCCTCCAAATATATATATATATATATACATTATATATATATATATATATATATATATATATAATATATATATATATATAATGTATTCTTTCGCCCTTTCTGTCAGATTCTCTCTATTTCTCTTTTACCTCCATAAAGTATCATTTAATTCTAGGCTCCAACACTCATCGTTATCTAGAGAGGCTTTCCATCACCCCCAACCCTACACTTTCTCCTGACCCCCCACATCCCCACTTTGACTCATGACAATTTCCCTTGCTCCGCTCCTCCCTACTTCTTGCCTATGGCACATGGATTTTGTTTCGTAGTTAGCGTAGCAAACATCCACTACGACGACGACGACGACGGGGCAACGAGAAGACAACAAGTACTCTAACTGACACTAACAACTTCTTGCCATACGCCACAACAAGTTTTACTGCGGGCCTTTAAGTGTTCTTATTGTCAGTCAAGTGGTTATAAAACAAAAATTATACACGAACGAAAGGATAAGAACTCTTCACGGCTGAAGATAAGAAAAAAAACACAAAAAAAAACACGCCGTTTGGGATCTGGTATTAGCGGAAAATGCTCATTCCATCTCTTCCTTGTTTGTTTATTGTATGATTTCTTTCTTCTTTAGTTATTATCTTGACTAAAGCTTTTTATGTTGACGCTCTCGGTGCTTTTTTCTTTTTATTTATTATTTATTTTTTTAATGTTTCGTTTATCTGAGGGGATCCTGTTTTTGTGGATAAACCCAAGCGGAATAGAAAGGATATTAAACCTTGCAGCCTAAATGAGATGTGGATGGCATGTGTTAAGAGAATGGGTCTTTAAGGTCTTTAATTCCGCTAGAAGATTGCAGGCATCAACCCGAATTAAATATGGCATGTTCTTTGTGAATTGGGTGTCGAGCTTGTTAAGACGGAATTTACGGCTCTCTAAAATACGCCATGGGGACATGAAGAAGAACATTTTGGCGTAATACGAGAGTTTACTTGATGAATTCTTTCACATTAAGAAAAGAGGTTACGTTATGCTTTTGAGTGGGGGCAACTAAATACCTGATTTGAATGTTGATAGTTTAATAGTAAAAGGGTTTGATGGAAGTGGTTTAAAAAGACAATGGCTAACAATGGTACTGTGTTGACGAATTCCTATACATTAAAAAAGCGTTACGCTATATCTTTGTGTGGTGGCAGCTAAATACCTGATTTCAATATTAATTGTAATTAATAGTAATTAATAATAATCTCTAGTAAACAATTATAGTTTCAAGTAGCTTAGAGCAAATAATTTTCACACAGTTATACGGTACCAACAATATATTTACCCAAGCCTTCACCAGGAGTAGAATGGCCAATCTGTAGGGGGAATAGAGCTGGCTTGAATTAAGAGACTTTTTTCTAAGACCAATTGCCGCACCAAGACTAAAGAGTCCCATTTTCCCTATTATTTATTAAGTAGAAGAAGTGATCGATTCATGTCCTTTCCAATAGAATTAGAGAGAAGTGAAGTATAAACGGTCTGTTGTTGTTGTTGTTGTTGTTGTTGTTGGCATCCTTCCGTCTGTGAAAACGATGGAGTAGTGTCCAAAAGTTTTTTTTTTTTGGGGGGGGGGGCTACATAGCCTGGGCGGGTTGATAATACCATTCCGGGTCAGATGATAACTTCTCTTCTTCTTGTTAATTAATTTTCTTATTCTTATTAATTAGCACTAGGTCTGGTCTTCTGGCAGAGATTAGGTTATCCGTCTGTATCTCAAAGTCTAAAAGATGGAGAAGTGATGGATTCATGTCCGCTCCAATGGAATTAGAGAGAACTTCAATATAAACAGCCTGTTGCTGTTGTTGTTGTTCTTGGCATCCTTCCATCTGCGAAAGACGATGGTATAGTGTCCAAAAGATATTTTTAACTACATAGTCTTGGCGGGTTGATACGGAGGATGTGATGTTGCCCAAGCAGCAGATCCCCTTCTTCACACTGCCGCTGTGGTCCAAATGAAAGGTAAGAAACCAATGCAGTTTGGCAACGGCAGTGTCGCAGGAGTTGCTGTGTAACACTGAAGTTCAGTGTTATTCCATCTTAGCGACTCCGGCTCCGGATTTGTTTTCGGGGTTCATTCCCTTAGCTTTCTTCGGAGCCTGTAAGATATATAAAAGCAGTTAGAGAAGTTAAATCTGACAGAAACAAAGCCGTATCCGTAGCCGGCCACCAAACTAGCCCCTACCACCTTATTCCACTTTGATGGGATTGAAGAGGCTCGTTAGCAAACCAGCAAGACCTATCAAAAGGTGGATGGACCTAAATTGACAGTTAAATCGAGATGGTGTCTCGATAAAAAAAAGAACCGTGAAAGCAACGGGAAACCTCTCCTCTCAGGAACAATCATGGTGATGTCGAGTTTACTGATAAAAGAAAGCTGTGGAGAGCCATGATCGCGTACCCCCTGAAGAGACATGGCACATAGATATTATGGAGTGAGCCTGTGTACAATTACGGGCAAGATTTAACCTAACAGATACGTCGACCTTTTATGTACAATGTGCCAGATATTGAGAGCCATATTTGGTAAAAAGGAGAAGATTTATATACTATCAAATAGGACGGCTGTTTGACAACGAGTGTCCTCAGGTCTCCAGGACTCTTCTAAGTATTCTAGTCGATTGCAGCAGTGCAGTAGTCTGGATGGTCTCAATTCTTACTCTGATTTCTAGATCCTCTAGTCTTTTTTCCAAATTTATTGGGACCGTTCCAAGTTCACCAACTACAATTGGTATCACTTTCACTCTCATGTTCCACAGCTTTTTCAATTCTCTGGTAAGGTCCAGGTTATTATTATTATTATTATTATTATTATTATTATTATTACTCATTCGATTTTTTGACATCTGTCGTAGCCGGTGGTTCACTGGAGACTGAGTGACAGCAAGTCTCTGGGACTCTTCTGGGTATTCCAGTCGATCTCACCAATGCTGTAGTCTGGATGGTCTCGATTCTTCCTCTGATTTCCAGTTCATCCAAACTCTTTTCCAGACCCCTGGGGATCGTCCCAAGGGCCCCAATTACAATTGATATGACCTTCACCTCATCTTCCACAGTTTTCTTAATTCTCTGGCAAGGTCCAAGTATTTGTCTATCTTTTCGCTTTCTTTCACTTTCACTCGGTGATTGGCCGGGACGGCAAAATCCACGAGATGACAAGTTTTCTTATTATTATTTATCAACACTAGGTCTGGTGTCCTAGCCGGGATTAGGTGATCCGTCTGTACCTCAAAATCCTTTGAACTTTGTGCGTCTCATTATTATTATTATTATTATTATTATTATTATTATTATTATTATTATTGAGTTTTTCACACCAGCGATAGCTGATGGTCATTCACTGGAGGCTGAGTGACAAAAAATCTCCTCAAGATCCCAGGTTTCTTCTGAGTATTCTGACCGATTGCAGCAATGCAGTTGTCTGGATGGTCTCCATT
>CM042166.1:15873678-15893678 GCA_023376005.1 Doryteuthis pealeii | reverse complement strand
ACGCGCGTGGTAGCTCAAAGCGTGCACGAATATGTCTGACGTGCAAAATGAGATCAGGGGGAGTGTAGCAGGTGATTAGGAAGATTGAACTCACATTCTCTTGATCGTGAGTCGTGGCTTGACGTCAAACCACCTCGTTGGTGCGCATGTAAATTACTACTCTGCGCGATTGACCCGGATGTGGGATTTTAGTATGATTATTTAAGGCTTGCCTTAACACACCGCGGGAGTTGCGTTCCAGTCTTGCTGGCGAGGGAATTGGGTACGACAAGCAACAAGAGGCGAGTGAGCTTTGGTGAAGAGATCCGACTGTTCAACCCGACGGATTTTCTATTACTTTCTTATAGTGAAGTAATAATTTTCCCGAAATTTCTTAAAAATAATTTTGGTGAATGGAAAAATACCTTATTTGATTGAATATTAAAAAAATAAAATTAATATTATTGATCAACAATGGTGCAAGTAAGAGATCTAGTTTTTGGTATCAGTATTTATTATACCAACACAAAACTTTCGATGTTTGAGAGAATTTGATATTTTTTTAAAAGTGAAAAATCAACCTACCCTATTAGACTAGCTATTTAACATACCTAAAGTTTCTATAAGTGATTTTAATAAGTTTCAATAATTTGATTTGATTTGTTCTTGTTTTACGGCATATCAACCTCAATGGGTCATTTAATGCCGACTACGTTTTTTGAAATGAATTGGTGATAATGTTTAATTTTCTAAAGGTTTTTTTTTGCCATATTTTTTGTGAATGAAACTTTTAGATGATTTTTTTTAACATATATTTTTGTGTTTTCATGTTTTTGGAAGATTTTTAGATTTTGTTGTAGATGTGTGCTTCTTACAAAAATTGCGTCGATCCCATCGGCATTCCCCCCTCAAGGGGGCGCCTCAGGCGCTGGGCAATAAACCCAGCCCTGCCCCCAAAGGGACAGGTATTGCCTGGAGGGATGGCCCTCTGGGATCGACGCTATTAATTTAACACTTCACCGGTCCAGAGGCCGAAGCTCACTGGACCCCCGCCCCGAAGGCCGGGTTGGAAATGCCTCTAAGTTTTAATAAGTGATTTTAATTTATAGTATATTCCTGGATAAATCATTTCTGTCCCTTTAAGATTTTACAAATTTCTGTTTTTTTTTTTTTGTGTGGTGGTGGTAATTTTGTTTTCCTGCCTGGACCACGAGACATTTTAAAATATGTAACGCAAAATAAACGTGTATGAATATGCTAGGTGAACGTATTTTTGGACTGCATCGTATTGTGATGTTTAGACACTAGTTTAACTTGATGAGGGGATAAGTTATAAAAACCTATGTTTTATTTTTCATTTTTTTATAAAATTACATATTTTCGGATTTATTACCACTAAACACGGTGTCTGTGGATGACAAAATATTTATGCTCCCAACTCCTTGTTGGTTGACTTCTCGGTGGTAAAAATGTAATTGTCGGTCGTAAATTAAGCTAAATTGGCAAGGCTCTCATATAAACCGGATGTGAGCTCTCTAACAGCTGTAACATATATATATACCTATGTATGAAAGTAAGTAAACAAACAATGTGTTTATTTATGATATGGCTTTTAGCCGACAATTTTTGGAGGATGTGTGCTTAATTGAAGTTATGCCTAATTTTGAAAATTAATTCGTTAATAATTAATGAATTTAGGCGGGCATATATGTTCAAATGTAAGGCTAAACAAATCGAGAAAATGTCAATCCCTGTAGGTCGAAATGTACATACAGGGATTGACATGTTATCGATTTGTTTAGCCTTACATTTGAACATATATGCCCGCCTAAATCCATTAATTATTTACTAATTAATATCAAAATTAGGTATGACTTGAATTAAGCACATATCCTCCAAAAATACCTATGTATGTATTTAACAGTTCAAATCTACCCCATCCCTGCAGGTGGCAGATTTTATATAAAAAACAATAAGAATATAATTAAAATAAGTGTAATCTTTTTATATGCGTTCTTATTTAATTTCTTTAGTTTTTCTATTTTAATATATTTCATTACATTAAAACTTAAATACTTATGTTCGCAGGACGCATATTCTTGTTAGTTTTTATAATTAAATATTTTTTGCTTCTTTTGACGCCAAAATAAGTTCATTCCTTCTTCTTCTTCCGTTCTTTCTTCTTTCTTCTTCTTCTTCTTTTCTTCTTCTTCTTCTTCTTCTTCTTCTTCTTCTTCTACGATATCTACACCAGTCCACGCCACCCCCTTCTTCCCCTCCTCCTCATTCTTCTTCTCCCGGGGTGGGGCCATATGGTACACGGTTGAGCACCACTCTTTCAGATTCTGATTTTTCTATTGTACGTAGATAAATGATGCTTGATCATAGAGGAAGAATAGGAATGAAAAAGCATATGAAAAAAAAAAGGCCACCAATTATATGTGCATTTGAACATTGTTTTAAACGTATATTTTTTGCTATCAATTTCCACCATAGTTAATCCACTGATGGTGACAGGCTATCTTCGTTTCAGTTTTTCTCAGTCACCACTGACAAATATGATTTATTATAACTACCAGAGATGCTGATAGGTACGCGTCCTGCGTCCCTGACGCACAAAATCTAAAAGGACGCAGTAAAATCGTACCCATGGATCCAAGTGTTTTTCTTTTTTCTTCTCTCACCATTTCAAGCTAACTGTAAATACATTTCAATAGTTTCTTAGAAATGAATTAACACAGGATAAATTACAAGGTAGGAGTTAGATGGTTTTAATTGGGACCCTTAAATTTTTCCCGGGACTCATTCAAAGCAAATATTTGCGTTCCAGGACGCACTAAATCAAAAGGTTATAAGCATCACTGACTACAATTTGTCACTGTAAGGCTGCATAAAAATAAACTATTTTTAATCAATAGAAGTCAGAAATAGAATGAGTGTCCAAAAGAGTCAAATCAGCTTCACAGAATTTAACGATTTTATCAGCCGAAATGACAAAGTATACGATATCCAGGATCAATATATTGGGAATACGAGATGGAGAGATGGAATCGAAAACGAGGCTATTGTAACTGTCGTCTGTCAGGCTTTTTTTTTTTCACTTATTTTTGTTTTTTCTTTTTGAAAATCTGAATGCCAACAATGACAGAATAAAAATAAATAACACGCACGTATACAAATGGGAAAATAAATGGATAAAAGAAATGTTTATGAAGAAGAAGAAGAAGAAGAAGAATGAGGAGCAGGAGAGGGAGGAAGAGGCGAAGGCAGGGACTGGTGTAGATATCGTAGAAGAAGAAGAAGAAGAAGAGAAGAAGAAGAAGAAGAAGAAGAAGAAGAAGAAGAAGAAGAAGAAAGAGGAGTTGGGGACTGGAGTAGATATCGCAAAAGAAGAAGAAAGAAAGAAAGAAAGAAGAAGAAGAAGAAGAAGAAGTAGAAGAAGAAGAAATGAAATGAAAAACGAAAAAAGAAGGAACGAATGGAAGAAGAAGAAGAAGAAGAAGAAGAAGAAGAAGAAGAAGAAGAAGAAGAAGAAGAAGAAGAAGAAGAAATGAAATGAAAAACGAAAAAAGAAGGAACGATGGAAGAAGAAGAAGAAGAAGAAGAAGAAGAAGAAGAAGAAGAAAAGAAGAAGAAGAAGAAGTTGGGGACTGGAGTAGATATCGCAAAAGAAGAAGAAAAAAAGAAAGAAAGAAAAGAAAGAAGAAGAAGAAGAAGAAGAGAAAGAAGAAGAAGAAGAAGAAGAAGAAGAAGAAGAAGAAGAGAAGAAGAATTAAGATGACAACGATTGATGAATAAGAGTCACTGATATTTATAAAAAAAACGAAAAAAAAACGAAAGAAAAAAGAATGAGCCTCGCAGCATCTGCTGATACAAATATGACCGGACTAAATGTACACAACTTGTCCCAATCTCAGGTTAAAATGTCGTCATATTTCAAACTATCAACGACACATCAGCGCCGTCGACAAGAAATTATAGCAAAAGGGGCAGACAAAAACGTCGAAATTGATCATTTGAAAAGGTGAAATGGTAAACCCGTCCGAGTATCTGTACCATTTACATTCTCATTTTTTCGATTGCTCGTCGGTTTTTAATGTTTCGCGTTGCAACCCTGACCGACCGAATCGGGATTAAAAGGCTTTTTTTTAAGTTTAGAGTTATGGCATGGTCGCGAAAGGCGATACTGCTGGGTTTTACGGATTTGTTATTAATCTTAAGATATTCACATCTGCCACGGCACCTGCTCCCTTCTCATGGTCGACAGCAGACGATCAACGACGCCATTTTGTTTTTAACCTTTATCAAGATGAAATCTTCAAAAAAGAAACAGGCGTCACTTTACTAAAAACAAATTTATATAAAAAAACGCTGAGAGAAGTTGACAAACAATACAACCCCATCCCACAACACACTCAAAAACATATCCGAACAATAAATAAAAACAAATAAAAATACCTTTAATGCCGAATGGTTATAGTGCTGGACGAACGCCAATGAAATAGTTTAATACCTAATACCTGGCAGATAACTTATTAGGCTAGCACAAAAGCTTCCCGTGCTATTTTTTTTCACTATGTTAACAAAATCTCAGACGTGTGTTTGAACTTTATTTAGCTTTCTATTAGACATAGACGCTGTTGAAAAATTATTTTCATAATGAAGATTGTGTGTTTGTCTGTAACCGAAACTATATTACTACTCAAGTCACAATTCCCCAAAATTTACGTCACATTCTCAATAATTATGATTTTATTTAAACCTCAATTATTAATGAAATTGTTTTACATTATTCATACTGTTGACCATATCTACATACTAAGAACATAAAATTGTATTTATATATTGTAGAGTGTTATGAGAATGTGTTCAATAATATTAGGAATGACGAATAAAGATATGACACAGTTTAGGTAGAGAATACGGAGAAATGATAAAACAAATGCATATAATTATAAAATAACAAATAAATTTATTCAGAGAATAAATTTGCGATAACCAACAAAATGTGAATGTACAAAAGAGATAGAATGTGTATATATGATGTAGAAAGGTTTTCTAAGAAATGTGTAATGTAAAATGTAAAAGTTCTTGTGTTAAGTTTGGAAAAGTTCGTTTAGATGTGGGCAGAAATGAGAATCAAGTTTGTATACACGACCTGCTGAAAACGGATTCCTGATGCCGAATGCGGTGGTACGAGTGAATGGTAATAGTAGTAATTGTGTTGACTTGGTCGTATTCTATCTGGAAGCGAGATAGGATTCATGTGTTTGTTTGTGGTCGTCGGATGTGTCCGGTTTGAACGTGAGTTGAAGTCTGTCTGTTGATTTTTTCTCCGTATATTTATAATTAGAAGATAGGATCGAAAAGTAATTAATTTTTGGCGCAAACGCGCAGACGTAGTTGAGAGCAATACTAACCTAGCCAATCGATTTTGATTTTTGTGTAAACATTTATTTTAATCACTTTTCCTTAAATTTAGGAAAAGGATTTGTGTTCGTGTGTTCGTTTTAATCTCTTTTCCTTAAGTTTGGGAAAAGGAATGTGTTGTGTGTTTGTTTTAATTTCTTTTTCTTAAGTTTGGGAAAAGAAATGTGTACGTGTATTTATTTAAAAATATAGAATTGTATTCTATAATATACAACAAAATAGCGGTTTATAGTGTGAACGGGAAGGGCTAATTTGCATATTGATATTTTATACGAAAGACGTTTTGTTTTATTCATTCTTAATGGTACTTAATTTTTTTCAAGCTCAATTTTGAAAAAACATTTTTAAAACTCATTTTTTCTATTTAACCGATAGATAGGACCTTAACGGACAATTCAGACGCAAAAACAATCTCCCTGGTCTAGCGCTAGAGAAAGAGGATAGACTCCCTTGCTGTCCGGCTGATACCAATAATAGTCTACTTTAACAATTTTTAACTTATTTACCACATTTTTTTTTAAACTTAAATAGCTTAGACCCACAAAGGAAGTGATTATTTCCCCCGATTATAGTTATCAATTTTGAGCTTTTTCAATCTCAAACAATTGATTACGAACCATTAGCAAATGACTAATATCAAATTAGGCGCTGCATAAGAAGGAGAATACTTGCAAGGTGTCGTAGATTAAAGGCTGAAAACCCTCCTGTAAAAATGCTCATATAAACCTATGACTCAAAAGTAGAAATTCCCTTAGCAAAGGACTAATCATAAGTACGACCTACTGAAGAGGGAGAACGTTTGCTGAGTGTCGTAGATTAAAGGCTGAAATCCCTCCTGTAAAAAATGCTCATATAAACCTATGACTCAAAAGTAGAAATTCCCTTAGCAAAGGACTAATCATAAAGTACGACCTACTGAAGAGGGAGAACGTTTGCTGAGTGTCGTAGATTAAAGGCTGAAATCCCTCCTGTAAAAAATGCTCATATAAACCTATGACTCAAAAGTAGAAATTCCCTTAGCAAAGACTAATCATAAAGTACGACCTACTGAAGAGGGAGAACGTTTGCTGAGTGTCGTAGATTAAAGGCTGAAATCCCTCCTGTAAAAAATGCTCATATAAACCTATGACTCAAAAGTAGAAATTCCCTTAGCAAAGGACTAATCATAAAGTACGACCTGCTGAAGAGGGAGAACGTTTGCTGAGTGTCGTAGATTAAAGATTGAAAACTCTCCTGTAAGATATCTGAATGCTCAGCCATTACAGCTAATTGCTTCACTTCGATTCACACTCGCTGACCCCTACATATATACACATTCTCATATTGCATCACACTTATGTATAATATTTACACCTTCAGGACAAAGAGAAAAATATTTTCCATTGTTGGAGTGTTCAAGTACTTAAAATATTGGAATTAACTTAACATATAATCTTATTATCATGGGAAAAAGGAGAAAACATAGAAAATAAGGAATAGTTGTATCCTTAAGGAATCCGGGTTAAATATCTACATTAACTGTGTTGAAAAGAAAGAAGAGATAAAAGGTATTACACTACCTCTGACAAATGATTCGAACCTAGGAAATTCAAACACTGTTCTGCCTTCATTGAAGGCAACCCTCCTCCTCTCACACACATTCATCTCTTCGTTTATTCCATCGCTGATATTCTGCCTTCATCGAAGTTAACTCTTCTCCCCCCAAGTCCACCTCCGTCAATCCAAGCCTATGATTTGTGACTCATAGGTCGAAATCCTATAGCAACAGACATACATACCAAGACAATCGTTAAAACTACAAATTAGAAACCAACTAGGTCTGCAAACTTTGGCACTTAATTTGAGACTTTAACAGTTTCTTCTGAGTTGTCGTTAGATCCAGACGCATCTAACATGACTCTTCAAAGATACAGTCCACATCCCTTAATCTTTTTTTTTCACCTGGTGTTAGTGGAGAACATTGAACTTTTCTGTATATTTTCCTGTTATTTCTTCTTCTAAAATGTACCATATTTGACGGCATATAAGACGCACGGGCATATAAGACGCACCCCCATTTCAGCAGGTCAGATTCAGGAAAAAAAGTTCTTAGTGTATTTAAGTATATATTGTTGAAAACATTCTAGCTGTGCATTTCACAAGCAGAAACATAGCTGTATAAAAGCAATTTGGCAGCTTAGGGTAGGTAAAGGTACTGAGCGTAAGCTGGGTTAGAGAGAAGATTAGCCTAGGCCTACGGGAGGTCTCAAACTTCACCTACGATGTATAAGACGCTGGACATTTTTTGAGCCAAATTTTGGGAAAAAGTGTGTACTATATGCCATCAAATACGGTACGTATTTGTTAATGAAATCTAACATTTACTGTCTCGTGTTTTTTTTTTTAAATCATTTTTATTTCATTCTTAATATTCTTTCGTCGCCGTGTAGCTCAACCAGCCCTATTCCTTCGCTAAAGGGAAAAGGCAGAATGGGCGCTACACTGATTACCTTGCTTGATTGAACGAGAATCGGTGTGTTCAGCATGTGTGGAGGCGGGGGAGACGGAAGAGGCAAAAGCAGAGGGTCTCTCAAAATAATTTTGGTTAACGAGAAGAGAACCACTTTGGACAGAATTTAGTTTTTCTTCTCCTAACGCGGTTGCCATACCAAGGTTAAAGAGCCCCGTCAGCCCTACTATTAATCCATAGCAAAAGGAAGAATAGTTGTATTTACAACTTTCGCAAGGATATTAGCGCTATATAAAATGCAAACAGTCACGTCCAGGATTTGAATTGTCTCGTTGTATCTATTCCCTACGACGGTAACCATTACACCATGCGCCTCCAACAACAAGAAAATTAACTGGCTTGGGCAGGGGTGTCCAAACTTTTTGCAAAGACGGACAAATTTATAAAGTGAAGAAACACACACACACACACACACACACACACATACAGAATATATATATATATATATATATATATATATATATATATATATCGAAGTGCCGAAAATACTTTGGATAAAATCTTCGGTGTACTAATATATATATATATATATATATATATATATATATATATATATAATAAACGTATATGGTTATTACTATTACACTCGGGTACTAAACAACTAAGGTATCTTCTATTTCTTTATTTGTAATACTTCGTATATATAAAAATATATGTGCAAATCTTTATATATGTACGTTTGTTACCAATGTTGCTTTAATCCTATCAAGGAAACACTTGATATCACACACATACACACACACACACACACATATATATATATATATATATATATATATATAGAGAGAGAGAGAGAGAGAGAGAGGGAGAGAGAGAGAGAGTGACAGAGACAGAGACAGAGAGAGAGAGAGAGACAGACAGACAGACAGACAGAGATAAAGTATATCTGCATATATATATATATATATATATATATATATATATATATATATAGAGAGAGAGAGAGAGAGAGAGAGAGAGAGAGAGAGAGAGGGGGGAAGGGCATATTTAAATAAAAACATTTGCCTATATTCTCATAGTTTTTGGGTTGAAGCATTTACATAGCTTTCTGAAATTGTCGTCCCTGACTATATATATATATATATATATATATATATATATATATATAATATATATATATATATATATAACGCTCGTAGAATGAAAAATAAATACAATATTTGTTTATATAACTTCTGCAATGGAATACGAAGAAATAGATTAGAACCCACCCACCAAAAAACAAAAAGACAAAAAAGAAAACACACAATAGATTGAATGACTTATACTAAGTCTGTGTAGACAATCAGTGTCATCGAATGTCGCTGGGTTACCAAAGACTAATTGTATTGTATTTATTGTTCAATCTGTTTTTATGACTAATCGAAAGAGTGTTGCAGTATTTTGCGATCAACAGACATCCGCACCAGGTGACTCTTGGAAAAACTAGGCCAACCTTTTCAAGATATCCATTACAGTCAGGAGTATTTTCATTTCTTCATGGTCAATAAAGTCACATGTTTTGTCAACTTTACTATCATAGTTGGTGTAATTGCTAAGGCAGACCCCCAGCAAAAACGGAATCCACTGAGGTTGGTGTTGTCGTACACCATTTGAATTCAGGTCTTCGCCCTTTTTTTACGGTGTTTGTGCTTCGTGCTATCAATAATGGCGAGTCTCTCGCTTCCCGTCATTCTCAGCGAAATCGCGGGAGAACAACAGATGAACAGAAGAGTTTTGTGGAAAGAAGAAGAAGAAGAAGAAGAAGAAGAAGAAGAAGAAGAAGAAGAAGAAGAAGAAGACAGATGAAAATTAAGAAGAAGAAGAAGAAGAAGAAGAAGAACAACAACAAAACAACAAAAATGACAAGAAGAAGACAGATGAAGAGGAAGAAGAGGAACACAGAAGAAGAAGAAGAAGAAGAAGAAGAAGAAAAGAAGAAGAAGAAGAAGAAGAAGAAGTTATGGACGAAGAATGGGCGTTAGAGAGATGGTGTATCGCATTGATAGTGTTTGCTGTAGTTTTCATGAAGTTAAAACGAGAAAAATGCGTGATGATCTGAATTGGAAGGAAGACAATGTAGAGAAATAGATGAATGCGTAATGGAGGAAGATACAGTGAAAATGAATAGTCTCAGTCGGTAGAGTGTTCGGCTAGGAATCACAAGGTTCTTGGTTCGATACCGGCACTCGCCAACTCAGCGTATGAGTAGCACAGGGATATGTGCGGTAAAGTGAGGAGCTAATGGTAGGTGTGGCGCTCCGTCTCAGACGCTAAACCAATCTCCTTTGTCTAGCGCTAGTGAAAAGGGGATAGACTCCCTCACTGTCTGGCTGATACCGACATTAGGCCGCCCGACGACTTTAATTTACTTTATATATATATATATATATATATATATATATATATATTATATATATATATATAGAGAGAGAGAGAGAGAGAGACAGACAGACAGACAGACAGAGAGAGACAGACAGAGACAGAAAACAGAGAGAGGCAGAGAGGGGGGGAGTAAGGAGAAAGGAACGAATGAACGAATGGAGGCAGATACAGTGAAAATGAATAGTACAAAGGAGAGAGAGAGAGAGAGAGAGAGAGAGAGAGAGAGAGAGAGAGAGAGGGGGGAGAGAGGGGGGCGAACAAACAAAAGAAGAAAGGAAGAAAGAAAATAGAATGAATTTGCAAGAAGGTAAATAGTGACGTTTTTAGAGAAGAATTGGGGAAAAGAACAGTAAATTTTTTGAGTGAATATTGATAGATAGAGAATTATAAACTGACATAGATAAATAGATAGATACATAGATATATAGAGAGATAGAGATAGAGAAATGGAAAAGGAAGGAAGAAACGAACGAACAAAAGAAAGAAAGAAAGAAAGAAAGAAAGAAAGAAGGAGCACATGGTGTTATGGTTATCATCGAAGGAAGTCGATCTTTTCAAATCCTGGACGAGAATTTCATTTGACATGGAGCTATTGCCCATTGGAAATGTATGCATTCAACTATTCTACCTACAGCTATGGGTAAATAGCAGGGTAGACTGGGCTCTTTAACCATGATAAGGCAACCAGTCTAGGAGACGGAAAACTCTGAATTCAAACCTGTTAACGCTTCGCCTACAACATTTTCCTCGCGGCTGTAACAAATTTTCTTGGTATTTTTTCACTGTAAGATAGGACATTTCAAAGGATCAAGTACCTGTCTTAGGGTTGGTTTACAGACAAAACGAAAAATGGCAGGGGTGTTCACGTAGTGATTTTTCAGTGGGAATAAGTGACACGCGCGAGAGCAGTTGTCAGCGGCCTATGGTAGAATTGCAGTGGTGGCTATAAAGCCAAACAAAAATATTTAACTACAAAATATTCTCTTATATATCATACATACAAAAAACAAGATTTATATTAAATAGCCCACAAGGGTTGATATGCCATTAAACAAAATTTAACCAAGTAAATAAATTTTTATTTTGTAAACTTTCGTTTGAACTTTATTCTTTTTAAAAAAATTGTTTTTGTTTGTTGTTTTTTTTTTTTTTTGCTATTGTTTATTCTTGTTGTTGTTTCGTTGTCGATGTTTTTAGTTTGTTTGTAATTAAATTAAAGTTGGTTGACTGGCCTATTGTCGGTATCAGCCGAACCGCGAGGGTGTCTACCCCCTTTTCGCTAGCACTAGACCAGGGACATTGTATTTATTAGATGGAGCGCCATTGGCTCCTCACTTTACCGCGCAAATAAAATTACCCAAGCTCTGCTATTCATGCGCTGAGTTGGCGGGGCCTGGTATCGAACCAGGGACGTTGCAATTCCTTGGCGGATGCTCTACCGACTGAGATAAATTGGCTCCTTTGTTTGTTTGTTTTTTTTCTTCGTTTGTTTTTGTTTTATTTTACTGATATTTATTTAAACGACGCTCCCTCATTTTATTCGTGGGTAACTCTCGCTTTTACGGCATCGCTGGGTACAGCGACAACATTTTCTGACCCCCATTGCTTAATGGACACGAAAATATGAGCTGTGATGATGATAGTTTTTTTTATTTAGTGCGTCCTGGGACACACATATTTGCTTTGAATCCCCGGGAAAATTTAGTCCCAACTAAAGCCGTCTAACTCCTACCTTGTAACTTACCCTGTGTAATTCGTTTCTAAGAAACTATTGAAATGTATTTACAGTTAACTTGAAATGGTGAGGGAAGAAAAAAGAAAAACACAGGGACGTATGGATACGATTATACAATGACAAAATTGTGTGACACTTACTCAAGATCAAACCTTTGGCAATAATAATAGCTCCCCGTTTCTGCACCAAACCAATCCCCCCAAAAAAAATTCAATAATTAAAGGTGCGTTGGCACTTATAATTTACTGATCATTTTCTCATGTAAATATTTTGAGAGTAATCCTAAAAGTAAGGTCTCCAAAGCACCAGGGCGCGGGGAAACTGTCAGTGTAGCTATTGGCAATACAGTTGTATTGGTTTTTGAGGCACCTGCACCCTCCTTTGCCTGACAATCATTTCTGATGGAGCTCCCGATTTTCGCAGTTTTTCAGTTTTTGAACGAGTATTACCTAATCGGTAATACTCGTCCAAATAATGGCCCAAGTAAAGACCAAAGCAGTGTGTTGCATGTCATGGAATGCTCAGCCACCAGGACCCCGCCCTTAAGCATTGCATGTATCCACACACGGCCAACAGGAGTTCCCATTGAGGATCTTACCCTTCTATAGAGGTGCAGTCGGTATATTCTAGAGCCCCTGTCGACAGGGCGAAATTTATTGCTGAGTATGACACTAAACTTCATCTGATGGTGAGGCTCCAGATATGGAGATCTAGAGAGTGTCGATTACTCCCCTATTGCCCTAACTCCAGGGTACATTCTGACCGGCAGTATTAGTAACAGTTATGGGTCAAATAGATCAGATTAAAAATTATTCGTATTTAATATATATATATATATGTATATTATATATATATATATATATATATATATATATATATATATATATATAATAAATAAGTAATCCACAGACACGTGTTTCGAGGTATCACCTCTCATCAATGTGGTTATACATTAACAGCTACCCCTGGCCGGGTTTGAGACCCGAATGAATTTGCGTTCGCCAATCCTCTTACCCGTGCGGCCAGAGTCAGCTGTCAAATATAGGAGAATATTTAATTGCTACATTTCTAAGCGGAAATGAATTCACTAGAGGCCTCAAACATTTGTAAACAAAGCGAGCTTTATATATATATATATATATATATATATATATATATATATATATATATGAAGGAAGGTTGGATGGGTTTAGGATCCGACGATATGCTGTAGATAGAAGGAAAATGGTCAAGAAATGATCAACTCAAAACAAGTCACAGGGTGGTACGTTTCGTCTGTATTCACAGACTTCCTCAGACGGCTGAGGAAGTCTGTGAATACAGACGAAACGTACCACCCTGTGACTTGTTTTGAGTTGATCATTTCTTGACCATTTTCCTTCTATCTACAGCATATATATATATATATATATATATATATATATATATTATATATATATATAGGGGGACCATAATAATGAGACACATTTTAATTGCTATTTTCTCAGAATACAAAAGCGACACAGAGTACTAAGTATATTCATTACATAACTGGTACACAGGAGTTTTACATGTGATCTAAGATTTGAATGTTACGTCCTTGAGATGGTCACCATCATGACGAAAACATTCGAGAGATCGATTTCTCATATCACGTAAAGTGTGGTTTAGCATATCAACTAGAATAGCTGTTATCTCTCTACGAATGTTTTCTTTCAGTTCAACTGTCGTGTGTGTCTGCCTGTGTATGCCCGATCTTTCAGGTAATCCCACAGAAAAATCTGAGAGATTAGCAAGCTAGTCTCTAAAGTGGATTAACTACTCAATAGCGAGTTCGATCCTCGCTGGATACCCAATACTTACAACCTTCTGTCACATTCTACTCATAGCGGACTGGTTGGGTAAAGAAGGGCGTCCCATCGCGGGGTAATGGTTAGCAAACTAGTCTCTAATATCCGATACCACTGAATAGAGAGTTCGATCCTTGCTGGATGCCCCATACAAACGAGGCTTGATTCCCAATACCTGTAACTTTCTATCCCATCCTACTCGTATTGAACGGGCTGGGTAAAGAAAGGCGTCCCATCGTGGGTTAATAGTTTGCAAACTAGTCTCTAATATCCGATACTACTGATTAGCGAGTTCGATCCTCACTAGATGCCCCATACAAGGGACCTTGTGTCCCATCCCAACCGTGGTGAACGGATTGGGTAAAAGTGGCGTACAATTGTGGTGTAATGGTTAAAAAGCTAGTCTAGGGTTGGGTACTGGTTCTGTTGGATTATTTTGGCATATAAGGCATGCTAGAACCCACCACTTAAACTTATAGACTCGTCGTGGGTGAGTGAATTAAACCCAGCCAATCAACAGTTCGAAAGAAAGCTGGCCTAACCCAGCATGATTGCACATAGATTAGTTAATGTCTAAACAAAATTAAGATAATAATGTTTTAACGTAACTTTGTTTACTATTTATAGTGTTCGTACATATATGCACAGGTGTTATAAATAGCAAACAATGTTAAGTAAAAATTTTATTATATATATATATATATATATATATATATATATATATATATATATATGGTTAGTTAATTATTTAATCGCCGATTTGGAAAGCCGTTCATTTGCACGTATTCGCCATTGTTAAACAGAGCTGCAACCACGGACTTTGCTCAACCGAAGGATTCTAATCAACACTAAGGGACACCAAGGAAGAACAAAAGGATTTTACCTAACCCTAAGGAACACCGAGGAACAACCAAAGGATTCTTCACTAAAGATCAGCCTCTGCTTAACACGAGGAATCTCTACAATAAAGTGCTCTCACTTGAAGCCTAAAATTGGTCACAACAAATCGTAAAGTCTTGTTCATTGTATTCTGTATTATTCAATTTTATCGACTCAGCCTCGAGGATGTAAACGTAGAAAATCTCCAACCCCTTGCACACACCGCTGAGCTATAGTCACCAAAGAGTAAGAGGGTCAAAGAGTAGATAAATAAAGTAAGCCACTGTCCATTTATTCCAGCGTCAGCGTTAGTTTTCTCTTTGCTCTTTTTCTTCTTTTCCTTTTTTTTCAATTTTTCCCGCTCGTGCTGACTTATCAGTCACGTGTCAACATGTCGACCCTATTGTTGGGGGGAATTCCCTTCACAGAGTGACTATAAATAAAGTCATGGCGGTGTTTTAACACCTTTCACTGTGTTAGCGACTGGGATTTGTTTGCGTGTTTATATACGAGGCAATTGGCTGACCCTCGAGATGTGAGTCTTCAACAGGATCGTATAAAAGGTGTTAAGGTATCGCGTGGGGTGTCCGTAAGGCCGTTAACGATGTCAGGGTGGTACAGCATATCAAGGATCTAGCGAGGGTGGAGTATTTGTAGACTTTCGGGTGGGTCAAAAACACGTGAGAAAAATAAATAAACAAATAAACAGACAAACAAATTGTATTATTATTACTAGTACAAAATAAAAAACACCCTCCGGGTGATGTAAAAACAGATTTTTGAAATATATTGCCTGAGGGGTGGGAGTAAAAAATTCAATGTCAGAGAGTTTGTACCCTAAGTAAGTAAAATCATCAAATTCATTAAAGGATTAAAAAATAAAACAATTTGAAATGTAAACTTTAAATATGCATTAAAATAAAACAAACTATATATATATATAATACCAGTCATGTATGTATTAAAACTTGTTTTAAAAAACAATGAGGACTGTCTGATGTTGCATGTTCAAATTTTGAGTCTATTTATTCTGTTATGACGATTTTGGGTAATGTGACATAAGCAGTGACGTAATTTTTGTAATAGACAAAAACCGGAAGCGAATCTCCATTATTAATAGATAATTATTATTATTATTATTATTATTATTATTATTATTATTATTGTTGTTGTTGTTGTTGTTGTTGTATTATATATAGTATTCTGGTTTCATTTTCATAGCAGAATAATAATATAATAATAATAATAATAATAATAATAATAATAATAATAATAATATATTATTGGCATTTCAGTCTCGAAAGACGATAATATAGTTTTTGTGTCCCTGAAGGCGCTATAACTTTTGGGGCACAAAAAATATATTATAGTCTTCCGAGGCTGAAATGCCAATAATATATACTACTACTACTACTACTACTACTACTACTATTAAGAATAGTTACTTAAAGCAAAAATTGTTTACTCCGGATTATTGTTAGTTACTTGAAACCGTTTAACTTTGGACAAACAATGACTATTATTAAATAAGTAATTATTTGAAAATCTATATGGGGTTATTTTATGCATAGATGTTAAGGAATTGCGTTCATTGTACATTCATAATTACCTTTTTTATATACTTAGTTATCTAATGTTTTTTATATAGTTTTTTATATAGTTATTTTATAAATTTTTTCTATTTTTTATATGATTAGTTTTTTAGTTATATAGTTATTTTTTATATATTTTTTTAATAGTTTTTTTTATATTTTTTTTTATATAGTTATTTCTCAAAAGTTTTTTTAACGGTCCTATCGAATACAAATAATTTTCAAACAAATTCATTTGACCCATACATGTAATTTTAACTGGTTCTAACACTGCGGCTCAGAGTCGATATGGAAAAAGTGGTAATGAAGGGGTATTTTACACCCTCCACATATACATAACTGGATACCACAAGAAAGAGAAAGGAAATGTGTATGTGTGTGTGTGTGTGTGTGTGTGTGTGTGTGTGTGTGTGTGAGAGAGAGAAGAGAGAGAGAGAGAGAGAGAGAGAGAAGAGAGAGAGAGAGGAGAGAGAGAACAGGTTTTGTGTCATTGAATCAAAAACGTTTGAACATGAAAACGATAAACGTCCATAGGAAAAAACATAACAAATTATATATATATAATATGTGTGTGTGTGTGTGTGTGTGTGAAAAGAGAAAGTGGAAGTGAATCCGACGGTATGTAATATAGTGAAAAATTGAAAAAACCTAAGTTCATAAAACGAGTGATATTTATTTCGCCAACGCTGCAGTGTTTCGATCTGTTTCAATAGATCTTCACACACACACACACACACACACACACACACACATATATATATATATATATATATATATAATATAGGAAAGGAATGGAAGAAATGTCGAATACTGATATATATATATATATATATATATATATATATATATTATATAATATATATATATATCAGTATTCGACATTTCTTCCATTCCTTTCCTTCTTGGCAAGTTAAGAAAGAAAGAAAGAAAGAAAGAAAGAAAGAAAGAAACGAAGAACATGATAAAAAATAATTAAAAAATAAAAGAAGAAAGGAAAAAAGAAAAATATTTTTAAAAGGAAAAGAATAGTGAAATTAAAAGAAGACAAACAATACAAAACTAAAACTAAAAACAAAAAAAAAACAAAAAAGATATATATCAGTATTTGACAATTCCTCCCTTCTCCAACCGAATTTCCCGCGTCGAACCCATAAAATATGGCCGACCTATTTGCTTGAGTACATTACGGTCGCGGCTAATTGACGAAATGTTTGAACGTAATCCTTGCCTTAAGAACTCTTATTAACTAAAAAAAAAAAAGTCTTCAAGTCTTTTGAAGACGAATGCACTTGCTTCCTGCATTTTCAGATAGCTTTGGTGCGAGAATGAAAAAGGAAAAAGAACCAATCGCTGGGAAATATCTCCCAATATTTCTCACAATTCTTTCACACACTTTGACTTCATCTAATCGTTTACATCCCCAGAAGTATTTGGATTTATTTCTCACACTAGAAAACTTTTTTCGTAAAGTTCCAAACCAACGAACAATGACCACTTTTGTTGGTTGGTTGGTTGGATTTTACGGTATATCAACTCTTGGGTTATTTTATGACGAAGACGTTTTTGTTGAACCCAGTTTACGAAAAAGAAAATCTCTATGCCGAAGACGTTTTTGTTGAAAGTAGTTTATGAAAAAGAAAATCTCTATGCTGAAGACGTTTTTGTTGAAAGCAGTTTACGAAAAGAAATCTTTATGCCGAAGACGTTTTTGTTGAAACAGTTTACGAAAAGAAAAATCTCTATGCCGAAGACGTTTTTGTTGAAAGCAGTTTACTAAAAAGAAAATCTCTTTGCCGAAGACGTTTTTGTTGAAAAGTTACGAAAAGAAAATCTCTTTGCCGAAGACCGAAAAAGCAGTTTACGAAAAAAAAATCTCGCCGAAGACGTTTTGTTGAAAGCAGTTTACGAAAAAGAAAATCTCTATGAAGAAGTTTTTGTTGAAAGCAGTTTACGAAAAAGAAAATCTCTATGCCGAAGACGTTTTGTTGAAACCAGTTTACGAAAAAGAAAATGTCTATGCCAAAGACGTTTTTGTTGAAAGCAGTTTACGAAAAGAAAATGTCTATGCCAAAGACGTTTTTGTTGAAAGCAGTTTACGAAAAAGAAAATCTCTTTGCCGAAGACGTTTTTTGTTGAAACCAGTTTACGAAAAAAAAAATCTCTATGCTGAAGACGTTTTTGTTGAAGCAGTTTACGAAAAAGAAAATCTCTTTGCCGAAGACGTTTTGTTGAAAACAGTTTACGAAAAAGAAAATCTCTAAACCAGTTTACGCAAAAGAAAATCTCTATGCTGAAGACGTTTTTGTTGAAAGCAGTTTACGAAAAAGAAAATCTCTTTGCCAAAGACGTTTTTGTTGAAACCAGTTTACGAAAAAGAAAATCTCTTTGCCGAAGACGTTTTTGTTGAAAGCAGTTTACGAAAAAAAAATCTCTTTGCCGAAGACGTTTTTGTTGAAAAAGAAAATCTGACGTTTTTGTTGAAAGCAGTTTACGAAAAAGAAAATCTCTATGCTGAAGACGTTTTTGTTGAAAGCAATTTACGAAAAAGAAAATCTCTATGTTTATGAAAAGTTGGTTGGTTGGTTTACGGCATTTGAAGTCTTGGGTTATTTTATACCAAAGACGTTTTTTTGGATTCATTATTGTTTATTCAAAACAAATATCAACCTCCCAAACATAAATACTAGTAAAGATTAAAAAGTAATCCATTCTTTTTTTAATTGGTTGGTTGGGTTTTACGGCATTTCAAGTCTTGGTTATTTTATGCCGAAGACGTTTTTGTTTTATTCTTATTGTGTATTTAAATATTTCTTTAAAACTCATTTTTAAACACATTTTTAATTTAGTTTATTTTATCTATTTAATCATAAATGCGAACCTCACAGGCACTACCACTCTCGGTCTGAGTGGACCTGGGAGTAATAGGCAATGAACGGGTACTTCAAACTCCCCAGGCTCCAGATTTGAAACCTCACTACTAACCATCATATTGTTTGGGGCTGTAGAATACACCGACTGCACCTCTGCATAGAGGTAAAACCCTCTATAGGGCCACCTATTGGCCATGGGTAGCAATACCTGATGCTTAAAGACGGAATCCTGGTGGCTGAACAGTTCGTGAGAGGTAGTAATCATAAATGCAAACCCCACAGGAACTACGACTTAGGGTCACATCTATGGGTTAAATAGATTTAAAAAATAATTATTACGAATGTGTTTAAAATAAAAATGAGTTTGAAAAAAAAAAGAATACTAAACAAGGAGGAATAAAACAAAATGTCTTCGTTATAAAATAATCGAACAAGGATTGAAATACTGTAAATCCAACCAACCAACCAACCCGCCCTGTCAGCTGGGCATTAGAATGCACCGACTGCAACTCTGCAGAGGGGTAAGAATCCCCCAATGGGCCACCTGTTGCCCGTGGGTGGCGACCCGTGATTAAGGATAGAAACCAGGTGGTTGAGCAGTCCATGACTTGCAATACTCCACTTTGTCCCTTTCTTGGGCTAGACGGGCGGTTGGAGAGGCCCTCGATCAATCGGCTGGTCACGTCAAGCCCTAGCACTTATATGATTCTCCCAACCCTATTGCCCTTATGGCAAGCCCCATTTCCTGGGAATGATGTTAAACTCTATCTGATGGTGAGGTTCCAATTGTGGAGGTTTGGGGAATGTGGAGCA
>CM042166.1:15856178-15868678 GCA_023376005.1 Doryteuthis pealeii | reverse complement strand
CTGAGGACACCAAGGAGCAACCAAAGGATCGTGCCCAACATTAAGGGACACAAAGGAACAACCAAAGGTTTCTTCACAAAGGATCACGGTCTGATTAACACACGGGAATCTCAGCTGGGGAGTGCTCTCGCTTGAAGCCTAAGAATGGCCACAAAAATCCATTAGTTTACGAGGAAACTTGCTACACAGGCAACGGTTGGTGGGAGGACAACCCTGCACATGCCTGCCTCCTGGAGAGGACGCAAGACTTACCGAACTCAGATCCATCATCTCAACAGACTAACAAACCCCATCGATCCAGTAAGGAGGGAAAATATAGTTAAGTATAGTTCAGGGTTCTGTTTAGCTCAGTCGGTAGAGCACTAGCATCGGAATAACAAGGTCCCGGGTTCGATACTGGTCCCCAACGAAGCAGCACAATCAGATTACCCAATCTGTGAAAATGAGTTGGACAGATTGGATAATCCGATCTGTGCGGTAATGTGTGGAGCTGACGGTTGGTGCGGCGCTCCACCTAATAAAAAACAACAATCACTCTGTTCTAGCGTTAGTGAAATGGCAATAGACTACCTCGCTGTCCGGCTGACACCGACAATAGGCCACTGTGTCTACTCTATTTTTATTATAGTTTACGGCAAATTTCAAAGGAATTTTTCCATAAATTATCAAATGACAAACAGTGAAGAGATATACGCTCATCAAAGCAAATCTATTAAAACAACTGATCGATTGAATTCATTAGGATCGTGTCTTTTTATGTTTCAAAAATCCTGGCTTTAACAATAACTTATGATTTAGAAACGGTCTCTCCTTGCTGTAGTGGTTAATGCTAAGCCACTTAATGAATTCATTTCACGCAAGATAGCCCACTAATGTGGGCGGGATTTATACTGACCCTCACTACAAATCTCGATAATTCACTCGTGATCCTCGCAGTATCAGTTCACCAGTTGTGATCAAAAGGTATTGAGACTGAATAAATGAAGGTTTGAGCACACATTAATAATAAACTTGTTGATTAATAATATGGTTTTATGTTGCTGTTTCTATTTGATAATGAACATAGTTTGTACACAGTTAGATGGTTTGAAATACCTATTTCTATTAACTAACAATCATGCATTTGTATAGTTATATGGTTTCAAGTAACATTTCTATTAAATAATAATCATTGTTTCTATACATTATATGGTTTCAAGTAACTATTCTATTTAATAATATCATTTGTTTCTATACATTATATGGTTTCAAGTAACTATTTCTATTAAATTATAATTCATTGTTTGTACACAATTATATGGTTTCAAGTAACCATTTCTATTAAATAATAATCAATTGTTTCTATACAGTTATATGGTTTCAAGTAACTATTTCTATTAAATAATATCATTTGTTTTATACAGTTATATGGTTTCAAGTAACTATTTCTATTAAATAATAATCATTTGTTTCTATACAGTTATATGGTTTCTATTAACTATTTCTATTAAATAATAATCATTCGTTTATACACAATTATATTTTCAAGTAACTATTTCTATTAAATAATAATCATTTGTTTGTATACAGTTATATGGTTTCAAGTAACTATTTCTATTAAATTATAATTCATTGTTTGTACACAATTATATGGTTTCAAGTAACCATTTCTATTAAATAATAATCAATTGTTTGAAGTAACTACATTTGTTTCTATACAGTTATATGGTTTCAAGTAACTATTTCTATTAAATAATAATCATTTGTTTCTATACACAGTTATATGTTTCAAGTAACTATTTCTATTAAATAATAATCATTTGTTTATACACAATTATATGGTTTCAAGTAACTATTCTATTAAATAATAATCATTTGTTTATAGACAATTATATGGTTTCAAGTAACTATTTCTATTAAATAATAATCATTTGTTTATACACAATTATATGGTTTCAAGTAACCATTTCTATTAAATAATAATCATTTGTTTATACACAATTATATGGTTTCAAGTAACCATTTCTATTAAATAATAATCATTTGTTTATACACAATTATATGGTTTCAAGTAACTATTTCTATTAAATAATAATTCATTGTTTGTACACATATATGGTTTCAAGTAATTATTTCTATTAAATAATAATTATTTGTTTATACACATTTTATACACATTGACATTAAATTACCTACGAGGTTGATATGCCATTAAACAAAGAAAGCGAAAGAGAAACCTGTTTATGAAATCAAACCAAACAAGAATATTTACCAACAAACTGTTCACTTACAAATCATATATACAGAAAAAAACAGGAATTGGTTGGCTGGTTGGATTTTACGGCATATCACCCTTGTTGGGTTATCTTATGCCAAAGATGTTTTGTTGGGTATCATTCTTGATGTGTAATCAATTTTTTAATTGACTTTTTAAACGCAATTTTAAAACTTATTTTTTTCTATTTAACCCATAGATGGAACCCTAACAGGTACTACCACTCCGGGTAAGAGTGGATCTGAGTAATGGCGATGAAAAAGTACTCCACATTACCCAGAGCTTCCAGAATTGGATATTCACCATTAGATGCAGTTTAACGTCATATCCAGAACACTATCCACCTCAGCCACGCGTTCCTGTCTATATATGATAATAATGATTGGGAGTATGACATGGGGTTGGGAAAATCATATAGATGCTAGGCTTGGCGGAGGGAGCCTCTCCAACCACCCGTCTAGCATAAGTAAGGGCCAAAGTGGAGTGTTGCATGTCATGAACTGCTCAGTCACTAGGATTCCATCATTCATTGGGGGATTTTATCCCTCAGTAGACTTACAGTTGGTGTATTCTACAGCCACAACTGACAGTGATTTGGCATTAGGTGGCCCACAAAGAGTTGGTATGCCATTAAAGAAAATAACCAAGAAACCAAGAAACCAACTAACAAACCAACCAAATCTGATTGGATAGAAAATGAAGAAGAAGAAGAAGAAGAAGAAGAAGAAGAAGAAGAAGAAGAAGAAGAAGAAGAAGAAGAAGAAGAAGAAAGATGATGATGATGATGATGATGATGATGATGATGATGATGATGATGGAGGGGAGAGGCGGGGTCTGGTGAATATATCGTCAAAGAAGAAGAAGAAGAAGAGAAGAAAGAAAGAAAGAAAGAAGAAGAGGAAAAGAAAGAAGAAAAAAAGAAGATCATGATGATAAAGGAGAGGTGGAAGAGGCGGGGTCTGGTGAATATATCGTAAAGAGAAGAAGAAGAAGAAGAAGGAAAAAAGAAAGAAAGAAGAAGAAGAAGAAGAAGAAGAAGAAGAAGAAGAAGAAGAAGAAGAAGAAGAAGAAGAAGAAGATTTCAAGATTGTGCAAAGAAAGATAATATAAAAAGAAGTGAGCAAATAAGTAAACGAAAAAAAGGAGGAAAGTGTATGAGAAAGGAGGCAAATGACTGGAAGGACGGACAGAAATGAAAATGAAAATGAAATTAATAAAGAAAGAAGAAGCAATGATGAAATCAGAGATAAAGGATTCCGACATATCAAGTGCTCCCTGGGGACGCGTATATAAAAGACATTTCGACGTCTGTGGGACTCATGATATGCGTTGGTTAGCATCCATAAAAACTGCTTTTATCATAGAAGATCACGTGGTCAGGTCAACTTCATTTATTCAATACGAGAAATGAATCCCGGCGACTATCGGCTTTTTGTTTGGACGCGACCGTTCTCGAATGAGAGAAACCAAATGTAAGTATTATTTATTAAGTGTTATAACAAAAGAATCAAAATGAGATTTATCCCAAATGAAGACTTGGAGTAGATTGGAAAGTATTCCTTACATAAAGATAGAAAAATTAAAGGGAATAAACACACACACACACACACACACACACACACACACACACACACACACTATATATATATATATATATATATATAGTGATAAGGAGTGAAAAAGAGAGGAAAGAAGCCGCCACAGCAAAGAGAGCCAGAAGGAAGGAGAGGCAACAGCAAATCCAGCAAGCATCACTGTTTGTTTGCAGTCACTGCACCAGAGAATGCCATTCAAAATTTGATCTGTTCAGCCACTCACACAGTTGCAGATAAAAAAGGGGACACTACACCATCCTCAGGATGCCAACACACACACACACACACACACACACACACACACACACACACATATATATTATATATATATATATATATATATATATATATATATATATATATATATTTTCTAAACTCCGAGAGTATAAAAAAAACTCTCGGCTTTACAATTTGTAATTACACAAAACCAACTTTTGCCTGGCGAAAAATATAGCAAAAATAGAGAAGTCGAAATTTTCTGCACCTCCTGATAATAATCAGATAATATTTAAAAAATGGCTAATGAAATTTAAACAAGAATATAAAAAATTAAAAAGTAAATAATAATAAAAATAATATAGAAATAGATATAAATAAATATAAAAATTAGGTAAATAAAGGAATAAAATATAGGTTTGATTTATTGTAGTTATTTTCTATTGGTTTCTTCTTTTTATACTAATTTTGTATGCACTTGTGACAAATTTGGGAATAAAATGAATTGTGCACCTAAGCCTTACAGTCAGAATTATCCTGATGATCTGTTAGGAGAAACCTAGGTAGATATTCTCTGACTCATTAAGCTTACTTTACTATATATATTTCCTTCCTTTCATCTTTACATAATGTTCGATTGAAACAGATTGTCGTTATCACTTCGGTGCGCTTTTCCCCTTTCTGTATCTCTCTTCAACTCTCTTTCTTTTTGTCTTTATTTCTTTATTTATTTTTATAATATTTTTTTGTGTGGCATGTCCTTTTTCTCTCATTTGTTTCTTTAGAATAAAAACGGAATGATCCATTATTTCCCGGAACTCCAAAATCGGAATCCCACTACTCGAAAATGTTTATCGTCATACTCAGGGCATTGAAGCTCTATTTGACCCATAGATGTGACCCTAACTGGTACTATAACCCAGGATTGGAGTGGACCTGGGGGTACTGGCAATGAAGGGATACTCTACACTCACCAGAGCTTATTATATGTTCTTACAAACTTAAAATCAAACTTGTGTAATGGTTATCTTCATAGGAAAGGGACATAGGAAGGTGACCCGAGTTCAAATCTGGGACGAGGCTGTTTGCATTTCACATATACGATTCTAGCGAATCTCTCTCCAGTTATGGATAAAAAGTAGGACAGACTGGGCTCTTTAAACTTGGCATGGCAACTGTTTAGGAGAAGGAAAACTTTGTATTCAAACCTGTTAAACCCCGCTCAAGAAATTCACCTTGTGTCACATCCTGCTCATCTGAAGGGTTTGGGTAAATATATACAATCAAACTACATTAAACTATCTTGTTCGCAAGTAGGGCAGCTCCTGTACTAAAAATTAACAAAAAAAATATATTAATGCGTGAATTTAAATAAGATGCGTCCCTTGCAGGGAAAGAAAAAAAAAGTTTGAATTTTTTTTTTTGCATGCCTCGTCAAATGAAGGAACTTAAAACATTTTCCTGTTTTTAATTTAACGCTTCGCATCGTCAAGTAATCCATAATTTGTGTAACTCTTTCACTGGCCAAGTTTCCCAGATGACGTCACTTCCTGAAACTAATCCCGCAGCGGACCATTTTCTTTCTGGAGATAAAGGAACTAGTCTGAATTTCCTTTTATAAAGTCTACAGCTATTACAAATTAAGAAAGAGACAACATCCCGTTTTAAATGTATAAAATCAAGAAATTAAATTTGCACAAATACAAAGTTGGTGGTGTATAAAAAGAACACTTTATTCTGTGAGCGTTGATATATAATTAGTAAAGAAAAAAAGCTTAAAATCGGTTATTATGCGGTTATGGTACCATTTCCACTCATCTGAATATTCAGATATCTATGAGTGGAAATGGTACCGTAACCGCATAATAATCGATTTTTAAACTTTTTTCTTTACAAATTATATTGTTCTGTTTATAAAAAATTAAACATCGAGCTCTCAATGTGCTCCTGAAATCTAACATTTTACCGTTGAAAAAGGACCAGCTTAGAATCATCGTAATACCTAGTTAACTGTATCCCACCTACGAAGAAAGTACACACACACACACAACACACAAAACACATGCACACACACACACACACACACACACACACAATATATATATATATATATATATATATATATATATATATATATATTCTCTTAAACTTAGATTACTTAGATTTATTAATATCCAGGATATGGTAGAAACACCTCTTACATTTTAAACTGTCACGTGTTAGGCGCAAATGAACTTAGGCAAGTAGTAATGGTAGCTCTATTTAGCTAATTTCTTGCAATTTTATTAATGTACAGAGTACACCAGAAATACCTCCCACATTTTAAACTGTAACCTATGAGGCACAAATGAATCTCGACAAGTTGCTCCATCTAGCTAATGTCTTACCATTCATTAAAAAATCAATACAATGGGTTGAAAATTCTATCCAGAACAGTATCATTGCAACACAACATGAAATAAGCACGAAAAGCTCTCTGTGTTAGCAATTACATATTCACTAGTCTTAAAAATGTTCCAATGGCAAGCATATGGTGTACACCGGTTCACACAGTGTGCACCGGTCCATCACGCTAACACCCTTGCCTACTTTGGCTAAATAGTAGGGCAGACTGGGCTCGTTAGCCTCGCTATGGCAACCGGTATGGAAGAAGGAAAACCCTGAATTCAAACCAATGGTAGATCTGATATGGGATGGGCTCCAGGCTATTCTTATCCATAACACGCTACATGAGTAGAGTCCCACGATCTACCCAAGGTACGGAACCAAACTAGAATTCTATCCGAAACAGTATCATTGCGACGTAATATTAAATGAGCACAAAAAGATCTCTATGTAGCAATTACAGATTCATCAGCCTTAAAAACAAAACGTTTCAACACTAAACACACGGTGTACACAGGTCCAAGCTATGACCCAATTCTGCAGTTATGAGGAGTGTGGTGTACTCCTTCATTACCAGGACTCTCAGATCCACTCTAGCCATGAAATGGTAGTATATGTTAGGGTCCCATCTATGGATAAAATAGATCTATAGTGTTCTGGGTATGACACTAAACTATGATAGAATCCTGGTAGCTGAACAAACCATGACATGCAACACTTGCCCCTTGCTTGGACTAGACAGGCGGTCGGAGAGGCTTAAAGAGTATTAAAAAAAAATCAGCAACCGCAGTGTGCACCGGTCCAAGCCAGTCGTAACTGATCGTATCCAAAAAAAAAAAAAAGAAAAAAGAAAATGAAAAATGAAATGGTAAGACATTAACTAGATGGAGCTATCATTGCCACTTGCCTAAGTTCATGTACACCACACGGGTAATAGTTAAAAAAGTGGGAGCTATTTTTGTGGAACACTGTACTTACATTTTCTCTGGTACTTTCGACTGCCTGCCATCGTGCCTGTGTCCAGTGGCTTCAGCCTCTGGACCAGTAAAGTAATTAACGCGTGATCACAGGGGCGATCCCCCCAGGCAACAACTGTCTCCCTGATTTAAAGGGGAAGAGCTGTTTATTTCCCAGTGCCTGAGGCGCCCCTTTTGAGGGGAAAAGCCAACGGGATCAACGCATTTTTGTGTACCTGCCATCCCATGTCCTTCGGTTCGTGGGTGGTCCCACATTAAACGACCTTGTGTCATACCCACATACGTGTGATGCGAGGTAAATAAATACTTTCGACTGACATACCACCAACATTCATTTTTTGACTGGAGAGGAGACGGCGTTTTTACTGTTCAAAGAACAGAGAAAAAGAGACCGTGTGTGGATTTATGGGATTGCCATGGGACCATAGACACAGGTGTCTTCGGTGGAACTTTCTTACGAGAACAACATTCAGGCTCGTATAGACCTAAATACCCTCAGTGTTTTAGTTAACAGAAGTTGGGGATGCAAGTAATCTGAAAGAAAGCTGTAATTTTTTTAAAGAAATAATATACATTATAAAATTCATTGATTAATAAGTCTACACTGATTTTTTTAAGATTAAAATCGGATAATTCCTTGATTTTTGGTATTTCTTTTTATTAATCAGGGTTTGTGAATTGTTACCATATAAAACAACTAGAAACGGCTAGCCGGTGCCGTCTGGGTAGAGGGGGGGCGTAAAAAGGTAGTTTCGTAGATCCATTATTGTTAAATCGTGAGTTCGATCCTCACAGGATGCCCATGTAAAAAAGACGTTGCATTGATCCAGACAATTTGAAAAGAAAAATTAATGCAATAAATTCCATGCTGTTATCATTTAAATTTTATTTTTCTAATTATTATCACAAATATAAATCAAATCTTCATTATTTTTTTTCAAAAACCAAGCCCTGGTGATATCTAATGTGTATATATATTTACTTTTTCGGTAATTGTTTTATTTTCGAAGTTTCCTCCGGACATACACATACACACAACTGCCCTTTATATATGTATAGATTACATTCGGACATACACACAACTGCCCTTTATATATGTATAGATTATATTCGGACATACATACTCACAACTGCCCTTTATATATGTATAGATTACATTCGGACATACATACTCACAACTGCCATTTATATATGTATAGATTACATTCGGACATACATACACACAACTGCTCTTTATATATGTATATATGACATTCAGACATACATACACACAACTGCTCTTTATATATGTATAGATAGATATAGATAGATAATCATGTCTCGGTTACCATAGTTCTAAAATATTTCACGGGAATATTAACTAACCAAATCAAGAGTAAATTTTTTAATGGACTTTTTTTCTGCATGTGGAACAAAAAATAAAGGATATATCATTGAAATAAAGTATAAACAAGTGAGTAATTTTTCTGTACATCTATTTGTGGATCTAACATTTTTTGTTATTGATTTTTAAGAAGAAACTTTTTTTCTGTTTTGTGAGTACGTAAGTTACTTCACGCAAAGCGTTTGGTTTCTTAAATTTTTAAGCAAATTTAATGTTTAAAATGTATTAAAAATCAGTTACATATGCAATATTATTTTTCTTTTTTACTGATGCTCATTATGTTACATTTTTTTTTACTAAAATTAAAATCTAATCTTAAATAATCGATTTAATTAATTTTAATTCGTTTTTAATCGAGTATGACTATTGTCCTCATCTTTATTGTTATCTACACAAGGTTTTGGTCGATGTGCCATCGGGTCTTCTTCAGGTATTTCTTGTTGAAGGCTCCCATATAGTCCCTATTGTATGTGTTTACCCAGCCCCTCACCCACGAACCGAGTACGATACAAGGTCAATTTAAGGCAGGGTTCAACAAAATTTAATTCAGGGTTTTGTTTATTCTAAAACACTTGCCATGCCAAGGTTAAAGAAACAGGTCTTCCCTACTATTAACCCATAGCTGGAGGGAGAATATTTGGATTCGTACTTTTCCCATGGGTATTAGCGCTATGGGAAATAAAAACAGCAAACTCGTATAGGATTTGAAGCAGACTCGCCTAATCCGTTTGCCACGACGATAATCGTTACAAAAAGAGTGCCTCAAGTAGACGTGAAACGTACTTTTCATGTTGCTCTCAGTGAATCTTATTTGATCGTTATCGTAGAACAGTTGCCATGCCAAGGTTAAAAAGTCTGTTCTATCCTACAATTTACCCATAGCTGGAGGGAGAATAATAGATTTCATACCTTTCTCAAGGGTATTAGCGATATTTGAAATACAAACAGACACGTATAGGTTTTGAAGCCAGTTCGCCTTATCGGTTTGCCACGACGAGGATCGTTACAGTAAGAGCGTCTCAAGTAGACGTGAAACTTATTTTTCATGTGAATCTTATTTGATAATAATTTACTGACTTGACTGGTGGGTGTAATAAGACAGAATTTACTTGAGTCTACAAATATCTGAGGGTTATTCTTAGGGTCCTTAACAAAACAGCAGGAAATCAATAGGTATACTTGTGGCCCAGAGAAAATCCATCAAACAGTAACACACACACACACACACACACACACACACACACACACTCGTATACGTATTTATGTGTGTGTCTTGGGGGGTGGTTGGGATTGACCGTGGTTGTATGCGTACCGGATACAAGCAATAAATATTAACTTACGATAATTTATAAACTATGTCAGTTTAAAGATCCCTTAACCCCCACGCATGAACTGACATATATACACATAGCTACGCACGAACATAAGAAGATATACATATTTATACACACACGCGAACGCACATGTACACGTATACGTGCACGCACGCACGCACACATAAACACACACACACACACACACATATAAATATATACATATGGGGAGAAACTGATATTTATCAATCACCGTTGACTCTGTCTACGCTATCCTAACTTTATATATATATATATATATATATATATATATATATATATATATATATATATATATGCGTGTGTGTCGGTGGTAATAAATTTATAATGCTAATATGGCCTTTTATATATATATATATATATATATATATGATTGAAAAATATATAAATATATGCACGTATGTGTATATACATGATAAATATATACTATTATATATATATATATTATATATATATATATATATATATATATATATATATATATATATATATATATATAAGTAAACAAACAATGTGTTTGATATGGCTTTTGTAGCCGACAATTTTGGAAGAATATGTGCTTAATTGAAGTCGTACCTAATTTTGAAAATTAATTAATTGATAATTAATGAATTAGGCGGGCATACCTATTCAAATGTAAGGCTAAACAAATCGAGAAAAATCAATCTCTGTATGTACATTTCAGCATCTTAGGCCTCATCAGCAGAGCTATAGACAGGAAGACTGCTTTGTGTGTGATTCGAACCCTGACTGTCAAGCTGACAACTCAGTTATATTCCACATTTGGTGACTTTGATACACGACAGTATGAGAAGTAAACAAACATATATATATATAATATATATATATATATATATATATATATATATATAATACCTATGTATATGTCATGTACATACATACATGCATATATTCGTATATTTTTTAATGATTTAAATACGTATCGTTTACTCTTTATATGTATCCACACGCATATAAGTAAAGTCGTCAGAGTGGCCTATTGTTTGTATCAGCCGGAAAGCGAGGGAGTGTCTCCCCTTTTAACTAACACTAGACCAAGAATATTGTTTTGTGTCTGAGGTGGTATGCCACACCTAGCATCAACTCCCTACTTTACTGCACAGATCCAAGCTGTGCTACTCATGTATCCATGTCCGCATATCTTTATATGCCTAAACATAGTACGTACATCTATAGCCTTTACTTTTTAAGCACTTATAAATATAACACGCATATATATATATATATATATATATATATATATATATATATATATATATATATATATATTATTAAATATTTCTTTTCTGAAGAAATCCGTTGCAGGCTGACCATGAACGGGTTAAAACACTTCCTGTTTGAAAAAGAGAATTTGTCTATTTTTGAATTTGAAATATGTCTTCTTTCAAAAACTGTTACACTAAAGATATACAATTATGTCGTTGGGTTAGAAACGCGTAGCGGATGTACTAATGACGAAACGATCGCATGACTTGGACGCTTTTTGGAACATCAATGTTTTTCGTTTTGAATTCAAATTATTTTCTGCTTCTCTCTCGATGAGTCCAGATTAAAAACAAGCTCTGAAGATGATTTTTATAAATCGAAATATTGTTCAATATTTGCTATGAATATGATATAAAATATTTTTCATTTTAACAGCATTGTGTGTTTTTATACCCTTTTATCTATACTTATACACAACACACACACACACACACACACACACACACACACACACACACACACACACATATATATATATATATATATATATATATATATATAGTGTGTGTGTGTGTATGTGTGAGTACGAGTATACCCTCACATGTGTTTAATATATCTATATCTATATATACCTATCTCTCTCTCTCTCTCTCTCTCTCTCTATATATATATATATATATATATATATATATTATATATATATTAGCGTTTACTTATATATTTCATTATATCTATAATTCAGATATAAGGATTTCTATCTACTTTTTATGTACCAAAATATATTTATGTACACATGTATTTCTACGTATACATACATTGTATATGTCCGTCCCCATAATTTACATATAAATGTGTCTATCTATATGCACATCTATACGTATGCGTATATGTAGATAAACATATTATGTCTATATCTATTTGAACACACACATACGCAAATTTATACATAAACTAGTACAAAAATATACACATACAAATACAAATACAGATATACACACATACAAACACCGACACACACATTTGCACACACACATATGCACACATAGGTATACATAAACGCCCACACGCATATATACATTCGTACACAAACATACAATCATACAACACAAA
>CM042166.1:15843678-15853678 GCA_023376005.1 Doryteuthis pealeii | reverse complement strand
ATTTTCCTTCTCATTTTTTCATTTTTTTTTCACGCCCCATTCTACGTACTTTTTTTTGGCTGACTTCTGATTTAGGTTGGAAAATTAAAACGGAAACTTTTTTAGTGATACCCAATGACAGTTTAACTACAGTCTATGAATTAACATTTTGCGAATTGGGTTACGGTTTTAGGGGATTTAGGTTGTTTTTAATTACGTATTGCTTAAAAAAAATAAACAACAAAAAACCCAAATTACTATCTTATTATAATGGAGATTGTGTGCTTTTCTGTCTGAAACCGAAACTATATTCCTACTCAAGTCACAATTCTCTTAGTTATTGACATCACATTCTCAATGATTTTATTTTTTATTTAAACCTCAATTATTAATAAAATTGTTTTACATTATTAATACTGTTAACCATATCTACATATTAACAACATGCAATTATATTTATATATACATCAAAATAGCGGTTTACTGTGGGAACGGGAAGGTTAATTTGCATATTGATATTAAAAATGTGATTTTATTAAATATGTGCTTAGTATTATTGATTTCTAACTGTTTGGTTTTATTTTAATGGATATAATAAAAAATCTCTTCAATGAATCTTAAATTAACAAGAAACAAGAACTGTCATTTTATTATTTACTTCCTATTTTAACTAAATACTTAAATTAGAAAAAATAACAATGAAAGACGAGAGTTATGGAAGAGTAAGTTTCAGTTGTTCCATTTTTTATTATACTCCCTCTGTTTCAAATCTTTTATTATACTCCCTCTGTTTCAAATCTTTTTATCTGCATTTCCCATTTAGTTTCATTAGCCTTTCTAATTTAATATAATATTTTATTACATTAAACTTAAATACTTGCACCCGTAGGGTGCATATATTTGCTAGTACATTTAATTAACCATTGAAATTAATTATTGAATCTATTATTGAGACAGTTGTTTGTGTTAGTATTGCAATGTATAATTTCAATTAAACTTAGTTTTAAAAATATTTTTCAACATTAAATGTATAGTAATTTTTATTTGTTTTAAAGCAATACGTAATTAAAAACAACCTTAATCCCCTAAAACCGTAACCAAATTCGTAAAATGTTAATTCATAGACTGTAGTTAAACTGTCATTGGGTACCACCAAAACACTTTCCGTTTTAATTTTCCGACCTAAATCAGAAGTCATCCCTTTTTTTTTTATTTCCGTTTTTTCTTATTTTATTCGTTTTGTTATTCTTTGATTTTTTTTCTTTCTTCCTCTTTCTTCCTCTTTCTTATTTTTCACATTTCTTTCTAATCCCCCCCCCCTTTTTAAAAACTATATTCTGTGATGTTTTCTTATTTTCCTTTTCATTTTTCTATCTTAGTTAATGTCCTATTTAACCTCGTTTTTGTCCTCTATCGGTCATCGCTCCTGGAATGTCCTCTGCACAGCATCCGATATCCATGCAGAGCTGGTCGATGTAGGTTTTTAGGTAGGTATGTCTGTTGGTTAGATTTTACGGCATGTCAACTCTTGCTGGGTTATTTTATACTGGAGACGTTTTGTTTTATTCATTCTTGATGGGTATTCGATCTTTTTTAAACTCAATTTTTTAAACACATTTTAATATCGTTGTTTTTTTTTATTCAACCCATCGATAGGATCCTAACAGGTACTACCATTCTACCAAGTCAGAGTGGGCCTGGTAGTAATGGTGCTGAAGAGGAACTCAACACTCCCTACCTTCACCACGAAATGCAATATGACGTCATACCCAGGACATGTAGGTTTTGACTGGCCGAATCACACTGATATGTTTAGTAAGTTTAGTAATCATGTTAAATCAGACATATTTTCATAGTTTTTATATATTTAAATTCTTTAAAAAAAATTTTTTTACTAATGATTTTTCTCATTTATTTACAGCAGAATATAAAAACATTACTGGAAGCAAATAAAAAAATCGGCTTAAGCTATGATTTTTCTTTAAAGAAAACCTTTGTGCTACAGGGTTTTAAGGTTTTGGGGAGTGAAAAATCATAGCTGACCCAGCTATGATTTTTCTCAAAAAAAACAGTATGCCTAAAACATGAAGTAATATGGCACTACGAAGGATTACGTTTTGGAAGCACCAAAAAGAAAAGAAACTTGTTCTCATGACATTGTAAGAAGAATTGAGAATAATCTAGTTTAATAGAGAAGAAATATGGCCGGATAATTCTTAAAAAATGTCTATAAATTTAAGTGGAATTAAATATAAATGACAATTAAAATAAACGAAGGAACTTATTTACTAAAAGTATTAGTAAATGAAATTATTGATGAGACAATACGACTGGATAATTTAGAAGCTGAACATTTTATTTCTTATTGTTTTGTATTAAAAACTGTACAAAAAATAAGATTTAAATTTTTTTAAAAGAAAGCATATTATATTAACATTACCGACAAATAAAAACGTAAGTTATCGTAAAAAAGGGAATTGCGTTGATTTTTGTTTTGTTTTTTCATTTAATTCGTACATCTTTTAATCCCTAAACATCACAAATCATGATTTTATTACAAAATCAGTTGATTTGGATTAATTCTCATCTTTTAGTGATGAAAAACTTGTGCCTATCTTTTAAAAAAATTTAAGACCGTTTATTTTTGTGGTAGTAAGAAGTGGTGATAGTGATTATCAGTTATGGATTTGGAATGGTAACAATTAAAGAGGGTGGGTTAACTCACACTTGGCGAGCAAAATTTCTCTTTGCGCTATCAGAAAGATTAAAGCATATAGGGAGTGGTTAGTTAATATATATATATATATATAGGGAGGGTTAAATTGATAGGTAGATATCAAGAGAGAGATTGGTCAATTTATGACTTAATTGTTAATTACTACTTAGTAAAATGATGAAAATGATGTTTTTCAAACATAATTTAATCGTAAACCTAAGGAATAACTTAGTATAATTTTCGTGTCATCAAAACTAAACAGTAAAAAAAGCTTTTAGTGTTCGAAAGGTGATTCGCTCAGCTTTAGTATAATATATATATATATATATATATATATATATATATATATATATATATATATATATATATATATGAGGTAAGTAAACAAACAAATGTGTTTATTTTTTTATATGGCTTTAAGCCGACAATTTTTGGAGGATATGTGCTTAATTGAAGTCATACCTAATTTTGAAAATTAATTAGTTAATAATTAATTAGTTAATAATTAATGAATTTAATTTTTATTTAATCATATATATATATATATATATATATATATATATATGTGTGTGTGTGTGTGTTTATATTTCTCCCTCTCAATATATATATATATATATATATATATATTAGTGTGTGTAGTATGCGTGTGTATGTGTTTGTGTGTGTGTGTGTGACACAAGACAAAAACAGTTTCTTAGAGAGTGTGCATGAAAGAGTTAGAAGGACTAAGCGTTTTCGTATTCACTTATTGAGGTTCACCTGTAGTGCGTGTGTCCCTCTGTCTTTTGTGTGTGTGTGTGTGTGTGTGTGTGTGTGTGTGTGTGTGTGTGAGACCGTGTGTGTTGGGGGGTGGGGTAGGGCGAATGTATACGAAAGTGAGGCTGTTTTTTTTAAAAGAAACATAAAGCATCCCAAACTTAAAAATTGGCGCAAAATAATTTCATAAATGGCGTCGAATAGTGGACAAAAAAAAAGATCAGAGGAGCCTCATTTTGACATGTCACATCGAATGAAGGATCAGGTGTTTTTGTTGTAAAGAAAAAAGGAAAAAGAAAGAAAGAAAAAAGATAAAGCATTTTTTGAGGTTGAAGGAAATTGCGATAAAACACCGGGTGGTTGTCTCCCTTTGAGTTTCCGTTGATCTCGTCGCCATTGACGGAGAGATTCACGGCGCGACATTCTCAGGTTTGTCTCTCCTCAATGGGCCTTATTCATATTGATTGGGTAATTATGAACTTTTGTTTAGTAAATTAGGGTGTCCCAGAAAAAAACAGAACCCACAAATTTTGTAATAAAACTGTTAATTTTAACTAGGGGGGGGGGGTTAGGTTTAGGGTTAGGGTTGGGGTTTAGGTTGGTTTAATGGGAAAATAAATAAATAATTTGGGTTCTGTTTTTTTTCTGGGTCACTCTGTACAGGATGACCCAGAAAAAACAGAACCCAAACCCTAATCCTAACCCCAACCCCAACACTAACCCTAACCCTACTCCCCCCCCCCAGTTAAAATTAACAGTTTTATTACAAAATTTGTGGGTTCTGTCTTTTCTGGGACACTCTAATTTATTAAACAAAAGTTCATAATTACCATTGATTAGTTGAGTGTGTATTGACATTATTAAACAGTGTTAACTCGTTCTATAGCATTGGTCCCTAACGTAGGCGTGCGTCCCACGGGGAGTCAATTTGATTTTTGAGTGGGCAATTAAGACTAACGAGGTCTGGGTCTAAATTTTCGATTTTTATTTTTTTCATTATTTTCTGTCTTTTGTTTATTTCATTTTTAATTTTCATAGACGGCTTGTTCTTTTGAAACTTATTTAAACCAAGGTATTTAAGATTCTTCAGCTAAATGTCACCCTGCCGAAAGGAAAAAAATCAAGGAATTAACCGAATTCAATGAAATTTTCAGTGTTGATATATTAATGAATAAAAGGTATAATGCACCAGTTATTTATTTTTTAAACTTTTACATTTTTTCAGGTCAGTTAACTTTGAACCACGTATCTTTGAGGCGTAACACAGATTCTCATCTAAGTTATTTCCTTTTATTCATTCTTGATGGGTATTCATTTTTTTAAAACTCACTTTTATAAACACATTTTTGTAAACTTACTTTTTTCTATTTAACCCATAGATGGGACCCTAACAGGTACTACCACTCCCGATCAGAGTGGACCTGAGAATAATCGCGTTGAAGAAATACTCAACACTCCCCAGTGAAAATTGGAACTTCACCATTAGATGCAGTTTAACGTCATAATCAGGACACGCGAGGAGCCGGTATCGAACCCGGAAACGTTGTCGTTCCGAGGCGGATGTTATACCGACTGGGCTAAACCATTGAGCATATCCTTGAATATACTTATATTGTTGCATACCCCTTTCCTTACGTTCTTTCTTACTTCTATTCCTTGTCATCTTCTAGCGTCTCTTCTAGCGTCTGAACTTCGTCTTGGTGGTCGGTCGCACTTAACTCATTTCTTCTTCTAGATCAGTCTTGTTACCAAGACATTCATTAATCACAAAACCATATTATTTTCGTAAGTTTTTATTTCTTAACTAAACATTTTTCATCTGACTAACATAGCGCGCGTATGCAGTGAGTTCCAGTTAAGGCAGTACATCTTCTCTGCCCGACGTCCAAACTGAAACTGAGGACCCAACCAGGTCCCATGTGACTTCACGCATTTCGCGGGCTTTCTGTAATATTCCATGGAAAGTCCCGCCCGTGATATGAAAAGGGGCCATCCCTTTAGAAATACAGGGGATTGACAATAATCTTATGCAACCGCATAGATTATGTAACAATATATTTGTCTGCCTTGTCGCAGGCCCATGTATGGTAGTATGTGTTGAATGTGTATCGCTGGATTCAACTTTCGGCGAAAAGCTTACGTTTGTAGATTAGATTCACGAAAAAGACGAATTTCGCATTTAAATATCATGGACCGATGATTTGGCTATAACTGGGTGGCTGCTACACCTTCCAGTCACCCGTCTGTTGCTCCCTCCACGTCTTGCTTTCTTCCAGGTCTTTCTCACTCAACTTTCCTAGTCCTTTCTTTTTTTTCTTTTTTGACAAAACCAATTTAACATAGTATTATTTGTATTATTCGAATTGTTGTCATCATTTTCATTGTTATCTATACAACGCTTCGGTCAATGTACCCTCCAGCCTTCTTCAGGTATTTCTTATCAGACTCTGGAACCTTTTCGGACTCGGTAACCATCTCGGACTCGGGAACTTTCTTTTCGAACCCGGGAACATTCCGTGGACTGAATAAAGGGTTAGGTTCAAAGCTCCGTGATGGCTCCCGATTACAATAAGAAGGTTCCCGAGTCTGAGATGGTTCCCGACTCCTAGAAGTTTCCAGAGTCCGACAAGAAATACCTGAAGAAGGCCGGAGGGCACATCGACCGAAACGTTGTACAGATAACAATGAAGATGAGGACAATAGTCCGAATAATACAAATAATACTAATTATCAAGCCTCCTGTAAAAAAATTTCCAGAGAAATAAAATTTAACATATTTTGGAATTAAATAACCTACAGAGGTTGATATGCCGTTAATCAAAATTCAAACATACCTTTTCCAACTTTTTCCCACATTCATACACATACAATTAGAAATGGATTATTCCTACTTTCTTCTTAAATAGTCGTGTCTCTTTGTTTATTTATTGCTATTTTCTCTTATTCGTTGCCTCTTTTATTTTTGTTTATTAAACATGTTATACATGTACATGCAATTCCTAAAGGAACGGAGTTGTGAGTTGGGGTAGACGGAGGTCATATTTATTGGAGATGGAAGTCTTAACGAAACTTCTTTTAACATTAAGTTAATAATTTCTCTTTTATGGATCGTGATTTATCGAGTTTCAACGTTCGTCTTCAGACACTGGAATGCACACACACACACCACACACACACACACACACCACACACACACAAATATATATATATATATATATATATATATATATATATATATATATAATATAAGCTATGATAACGTAGATATAGGGTCAAAGACGTTTGGTAATAATTTAGTTTCACGCGTAAGCGATACCCAGACCAATTATATATATATATATATATATATATATATATATATATATATATATATACATATACCCTGATACCTGTGGGTAGAAATACATTTATAACCGCAAAATGACCGACGTTTAATCTTTTTCTTTACCAATTATACTGCTCTGTTCAATAATATTAAACATCGAACTCTCAACTCTATCATTCTCTTGTTGGAAAAAAGGTCCAACTTAGAATCATCCTAATACGAACTGACTGGGCAATGCATCGACGGACACACACACACACATATATATATATATATATATATATAATATATAATATATATATATATATATGGGAGTAAAATGAGGAAATCATATATATATATATACATTTATACATGCATATATATAATACACGCACACACACACACACATATATAATATATATATATATATATATATATATATATAGAGAGAGAGAAGGAGAGAGAGGCGGGAGAGAGAGAGAGAGAAAAGAGAGATATGAACATGTTTATGATTAGATAGATTGTTTATAACAGACTGAGGTAGATAGAAAACAGATAGATAGATAGATATGAAGGGACAGACAAACAGATAGATAGACAGACAGACAGATGGATATTACAGAGCTGGGAAATATATATATATATATATATATATATATTATATAGAGAGAGAGAGAGATACAGACACGGGTACAGACAAAGAGGTGGTGTAGAAGGAAATTCAACTTCATAATTTCGTTTTTTTACATTTAATCATAGTAGGTATGGTATGTGTATATGCTCTTATCAAAGTTTATATTGCCAAAGTACACACACATGAACTCACACAGCACCGCCCATAGATAGACAGACACATATCGAATGCACAGCCTGCACGGTCGCACACACACACACACACCACACACACACACGCACTCACACACATATATATATATATATATATATGTATAAGTCTTTTTTCTGGTTTCCTTCAATTTCTTCTTTCATTATTTTCTCTCTTTTCTCTTTTCTGTTTCTCTTTTGTCTCTCACCGTCTTCCGAAAAAGTGATAAGTACTTACCGCCATAGGTCGCCCCATTTAATTCTTTCACAAGGCGATAGGAGGTGAACCGCGTAATGCCTGAGATAACACTTCCTGTGAGATCTTGCAAACGAGAGTTGGGAGGTACCAGAACGCTGTGGCTTGGTTGTGACAAAAAAAAGAAGAAAAAAACAACAACAAAAAAAAAAAGAAAGAACAAAGAAGAAAAAAGAGAAAAGAAAAATCAAAAGAGGAGAGTAACAGGGCGAAGAGTAAGGATCTTGGTGTGCATCGGACAGAAGAGCAAAGATGGGAAACGAAGAAAAGGGAATTAAGAGGAATAAAGACGACGAGTTGAGAGATGGAAGATAAATGTCAGTATTCAAAAAAGAAAAGAAAACTAAATTGAAATATGAGGAGAAATGTGATTCTGAGCATCATCCACACTGGGTATAAATTTATATCAAAGTTTTTACATACATACATATGTATGTATTTATCGGTTAAATTCTCCCTCCGCTGCTTGAGGTGTGCTAAATAGCCCCAATGGTTAGGAAGTGACTGATGAAAATCAGTCGGGTTTCCATCCTTGGCTGTATGGGTAGCCTGCTAAGTCTAGTCCACACCGAGGAGACGTGATACGTCGAAGCACAGTGTCTGTCGATGACTATATTATATATATATATATATATATATATATATATATATTATATACTATATATATATATTATGTGTGTGTGTTCTGTCTTTTTTCTTTGTTTTTATTGGTTAGTTCAGTCTATGCTAATTTATTTGAGTCATGGTGGAAGGTGTTTTATAAATATGAGTTTGCTCCAAATCTCTTTAGTCGGATCTTAGCCCTGAAGAGCACTAAGCGCGAGACTTTAAGTAGGTTGTATCTGACTTTTAGGTTTATTATATATATATATAGTATATATATATATATATATATAAATTTAACATTTTTGAAAAAACAAAATGATGTTATATAATTGCCGGACAGAAATCGTGTTCGACCAAATCGATAAATTGTCTTCATCACGAGCAACATAGACGGGAAAAGAAAAAAATATCCGTTAGAAGACTGATTACAAACGCTATATTCAAATGCTGAAAATTTTTAAAAAATGCGTGTTCTGTTTTAAAAATAAACTAAATTTTAAATTTAATTTTTTTAAAATCAGAAGCATTATAGCTTATAGTAAAACTCAAAAGTTTGTTGTAAAATTATATAAAAAGTGTAAGGTGGGTATCAAAATTGTTTAGGATATATTTCAGCTATTAAAATATAATATACAAGTCCACAACGTATTATATAATTTTACAACAAACTCTTTTGAGTTTTACTATAAACTATAATGCTTCTGATTTTAGAAAATTAAAATTTAAAATTTATTTTATTTTTAAAACAGAACACGCATTTTTTAAAAATTTTCAGCATTTGAATATAGCGTTCGTTTGTAAACAGTCTTCTAACGGATATTTTTTCTTTTCCCGTCTATGTTGCTCGTGAAGATGACCAGTTTATCGATTGGTCGAAACAGATTTCTGTCAGCGATTATATAACATAATTTGTTTTTTTCAAAAATTGTTAAATTTCAGTACTGTCGGATTAACTTCCATCTATTTTTCATATATATATACTATATATTATATATTATATACTGATATATATATAGTTAGTAAAAAAAGTTAACTGCGGATTCTTTTAATTAATGTTAAACATATTAAACAATTGATCTCATAGATAAAAAATTATTTACACTAATAATACTTTTTTTGCGTCTTTGTTTTTGAAGTGTGGTCATTGAAACAATATGTTTTCTACGATGCAGCGTCAAACTAAAAAAAGGGTTGGTGGGGGTTTCTACTGTGGGTTGTATGTGTGGAGTTAGTTGATGTGACGTAGCGGGGGTAGGCGCTGCTAAAAATTATGTATTAAGGTCTGTCTAAAGGCTGAGGATGCAAGGAAACCTTTCGTGTGGCTTATTGCGCAACTCTCTTGCGTTTATTGTGAATGCGCCTGCTCCTTTTCGAGCGCCTCGTTTCGTGCATGGAACGTTCGGATTGACCGCTACTCACCAAGTGTGAACTTGTGCAATTATTTGGTATCTGGGATGCAAAAGCATTCAAACCGATTGAAATTAATCGCCAATTAACGGAAGCTGTTATAGCGTCGTGCGAAAGTCAAAATGTCGCAGTGGCATCTCTCTCTTTTCTC
>CM042166.1:15823840-15843578 GCA_023376005.1 Doryteuthis pealeii | reverse complement strand
CAGGAGAGAGGATGGGTAATAGAGATTAAGGCTCTTACCCTTGGTTAGGCAACCAAGTCTAATGAGAAGGAAAACTCTGAATTAAACCTGTTAACTCCCTTCAGAAATTGATCTTGTGTACGCCGTAATAGGCGTTGGTAAATATGTAAATACCAACCCGTTCGTCAAGGGTAGGATGTGACACAAGTATGGGACATTCAGCGAGAATCGAACTCACTATTCAGTAGCAATGGATCTGCGAGACTAGCTTGCTACCCATTACAATTTTATGACCATCAAGAATTAATGTAAGCGCTACATAGATAAATCAGTTATTATATGTGTAATTCATAGGGCACCTCGTGTGGTGTAATGCTTAGCAAGCTAAATTAGCAGACAATTGTTAGTGAGTTCGATTCTCATTGGTGCCCCATACGTCTGACCTTGTGCTACGCTTAGTAAATAATTATATGTCCAAAATATGTTAGGAATTGTGTGGTGTAATGGTTACAGTCATGGGAAATGGATTCGTCGCCCCGAGTTCAAATCCTGGATGTGTTAATTGCATTTCACTTAGCGCTAATACCCTTGGGAAAGGTATGAATCCTACTCTCCCTCCGGATATGGATAAATAGTAGGGCAGACTGGGCTCTTTAACCTTGGTTAGCAACCGGTCCAGGAGAGGAAAAACTCTGAATTCAAATCTATTGAACTCCGCTTAAGAAATTGACCTTGTGTCACATCATACTCGTGCGGAGGGGTTGGTAAATATATATATGTTTAAAATATCCCAACATCAACAATCTTGAATGCTGCCTTCTCCATTTAAAGTTACGTCAGTTCGCAAACGAAAGGGACGAGGCATTTGCTGACCAAACACACAAATATAAACTCACCATTCAATCCTTTAAAGTCACCTCAATCACAAACAGAAATGACAAATCCAATGTATTTTTTCGTTCTTTTTTTCCTCTTTACTATTTATTATGACACAGACATAAAACGAGAAACACAGCCGTTAAAAAACAAACAAAAAAACAAAAAAACAAAGCTTGATTCATTCTATTTGACAAGATAAAAGAAAAGAACAAATTCAAATGATTCAAAGGGTTTTATGGTGTGATTGATTACAGAAGGTTTCGGACAGCTATGGTCACTGAAAAGGTGTCAGGGGTATCTGGAAGGTTTGGAGTATCCGCTCGTTACCATTATTCCAGTTCCACTCTGAGCAGGATTGGTAGTACCCGTTAGGGTTAAAAAGATTGAAAAAATGAATTTTAAAATGTGTCTACAAGAACATCTATCTATCTATCTATCTCTCTATCTATCTCTCTTTCTCTCTCTCTCTCTCTCTCTCTATATATATATATATATATATAGTATATATATATATATAACTCCCAATCCATTGGTTGAGTCCACTGGAAGGAATTTTAGCTAACAGTCGCGAATTACATTTAAGTGGCAAGGCTCTCCTATGAAACAAATGCGAGTTCTATGGCAGTCGTCAACACACACACACACACACACACACACATATACCACACTCAAACTTTGACTGATGAAAAATTAGGTTCGTTTCGATCCTGGCCGGAGGTAGCCTGCTAAGTCTAGCCCACCGAGGAGACGCATCGAAACACGGTGTCTTTGGATGACTACGTATATATATATATTATATATATATATAATATATATTACATATATAAGTAAAGCTCCCATATCATCTCTAAGTCTATTTCCTATATAGTCTACTCTAACATTAAGTAGCTCATACTGCGACTCAAGCGGACTTTTGGACTTATTACGATCAAGGCACCCAATATCATCTATCTATCCTATAGGTAGCCTACTAATCTAGCCACACCGAGGCGACGCGTCGAAAACGGTGCTGTGGATGACTATATATATATAATATATAATATATATATATATATTATATATATATATATATGCTTCTCCATATTACTGATCACCGGTTTACTTATAAAATAGCACCCATATTACCTATTTCTCTCTCTCTCTCTCTCTCTCTCTCTATATATATATATATATATATATATATATATATATATATATGAAAAAAATACAGAAATGAAATAAGTCATTGTTATGCAATAAAAACACTTGAAAAGTTTCAAAATGTTGTTTAAATTCTCAAAGAACACGAAATTGTTTTGCTTTCGCGAATTGCGAAGAAAAAAGATGCAAAAATCACAAACCTGATCTTTCAAGGTAAAACGATACAGTGCCTGACCCCCAGAACCCATGGCACAAGGGACAACCTCTATAAACACCCCTCAAGATTCTCTTTGTTATTTCTGTATTGGTGAGCGATAACAGGGTTCGGCTTTGTGTGTGCGAACACGCGCGTGCGTCTGTGTGTGTAGTCGGCCATTTTTTGGGTGTGGAGATTTGTATCGTGATTTTCCTAAGGGAGGGCCACCGAGAAGTGAAAGGCGAGAGAGAAATGTCAGGAGAAATATTATTGAAGACCATTTTTGCGGAACAAAGCAAGATTTCTGTCTTTTTCCCAAATGAATCTGAGGTTTCGAATGTCTTCTGATGGCGGACGACAAGTCATATACGAATTCAGACCACAGACATCGTCAAATGAAAAAAGGGGGTTGGGGGAGAAAGAAAAAAAAAAGAAAAGGTCGATAGGTGCAAACAGGTCAATTCGTCCAGGTATTAAAATTTTCTACTTTCTTTTATCCTTTTAAATCAAATTTTAAAAAAAATTGAAATAGATCAAATATCTTAGTAGTGACCTCCCCAAGCAGAGATTTAAGAGGTTTGAATTCAAAGTTTTCCTTCTCCTAGAAGGTTAAAGAGCCAAGTCTTCCCTACTATTGATCCATAGCTGGAAGGAGAATTGTTTCCCAAGGGTATTAGCGTTATGTGAACTGTGGCTCCGTTCAGGATTTGAACTCGGTTTGACGAATCCATTTTCTACGACTCTAACCATTAGACCACGCGCCCACAACTAATTGATTATACTATACTACACAGTATAGAAAATATATCAAACAAATTGGGTTAAATCGAACTTAACAGACCTAAATTCCACCATCGTATGTCACCCCGCCGAAAAAAAAAAAATAAAAGTCAGGGAATAAACCGAATTGAATGAAATTTTCAAAAGTTGGCTATTAATGAATAAAAGATATAATGCACTAGTTAGTATCTAAAAACCTTTACATTATTTCAGGTCAGTTAACTTTGACCACGTATCTTTGGGCGTAACACAGATTCTCAAACTGACCAGAAAAATGTAAAATTAAAATCCCTATCTAAAAAAGGACCTTGCATTGATCCAGCCACTCTGAAAAGAAAAAAAATAATGTCTCCTATTTAAAATATTAAAATACAAAAAAAAATATCTGCTGTTATTTAAATGTTATTTTTTAATTATCTTCATTAATATAAATCAAGCCTTCATTATTTTTGCTCAAAAAGCAATATCTAGTGATAGTGAATGTGTATATATATTTACTTTGTCATTAATTGTTTTATTTTCATAGTTTCCTTCGGACATACATACACACAAATTGCCCTTTATATATGTATATATAGATATGTATTTACTAACTCTTTCTGATTTTCAATCACATTGATGGTAATCTACCCAAAGTTCCGCAAAGTGCATTTTTTTTTTGTATTTCGTAAAGGCTGAGAGTGCAAAGTATCTTGTTAATATGTCCGTTTCTTGTCATATTCATGGCTCCGATTATTACAATTATCTGGTCTAGTCTTCTGGCTGGGATAAGGTGATCCGTCTTTACCTCAGTCCCAGAGAATGTTATGCGTTTCATTCTCAAGAACAGATTCTGATTTATGCATATACGATATTGTTGTATGGGCAAAATTTAGTTTTTTGCGCAATTCCAAGTAAATCACCTTTCCAACCCAGTCGTGCATAGTGTCGTATTCTCTTTGTGCTAGTTTGCTGCATTCGGATCAGTAATTCGGATTGCCAGGAGTAAATAATCCTGTCTGCCCTACTATTTACCCACAGCTGGAGAGAGAATAGTTGGATACATATCTTTCTCAAGGTTATTAGTGCTATGTGAAATGCAAACAACCACGCTCAGGATTTTAAATTTATTTATAATTATGACAAATTGAACTATATATATATATATATATATATATATATATATATATATATATATATATATATATATATAACGTGTGCCAAAAGGTATCAAGATTGTTTATGCTTTTTGACATAACTTGTATTCTGAAAAATTAACGTTCCATTCATTCTTCATTTCTATCTTGGAAAACACAGCTTTAAAATGTGTACTTCTTGACACACCTTGTATTCTGAAAAAAATTGACGTTACATTTATTGTTCATTCCTATCTTGGAAAATACAACTTCAGTCTCGATACTTTTATGACACCCCTTATATATATATATATATATAATATATATATATATATATATATATATATATATATATCAGTGTGTATGGTTGGTACTATTATACTTGAAGAAGCTGTAGTAATCCAACGTACAGTGATATTAGAAGAGTGCTCAATATCTGTGATAAAGCGTTAATAGATAAATAAATAAATAAAAAGGTTTAGCTTTTATGTATTTTCATTTGAACAATTTTGCTACCATTGGTTTCTTGCTCTGTGGCAAAAACACTTTCGTTGCCTGATGACTGCCGCAGAGCAAGAAACCAATGGTAGCAAAATTATTCCAATGATAATAAATATCAGATAAAACTTTTATTTGTTTATATATATATATATATATATATATATATATATATATATATATGTGTGTGTGTGTGTGTGTGTGTGTGTGTGTATGTATGTATGTATGTATGTATAATTGAATAAAAGCTGGCGAAGCTTAAAGGGAGATAATTGATAAATGGTTCACAGATCATTCGTTACATGATGAATGAAAATATCGAGAGATAAGTGAACAAAGTTCGCTTTGTTTTGATGGAAAAAGAGTTAAAGATTTGGGAAGGGGAGGAGTCGGGTGTTCTGGTTTCGTGCCTCTTCCTCTGTCGGGTGGTCTTCACCTCTGAAAAATTTCTCGCTAGGAATAGAAAAGATTTTCAGTGGCGGTCAGTTTAAAATCTTGTTTGCAAGATCATCGCTTCCGTGTGCGCTAAGATCGTTGCTTGAATATGAAGTGAGCGGCAGTTAATATTTTGACAGGGACATTTCACGGATACTGAATTATGGCGGGAGAAGGCAATTCTTGATCTTAGAGTAGATTATGATAATAATAAGAATAAGAAGAAGAAGAAGAAGAAGAAGAAGAAGAAGATGGAAGAAAGGATATAGGGCTGGAAATGTTTATGAGAGAGGTTAGGGTGTGAAGAAGAAGAAAGAAGAAGAAGAAGAAGAAGAAAGAAGAAGAAGAAGAAGAAGAAGAAGAAAGAAGAAGGGAGGAGAGAAGATGGAAGAAAGGATACAGGACAGGAAATATGTTTATGAGAGAGTGAGGGATGTGAAGAAGAGAAGAAAGAAGAAGAAGAAGAAGAAGAAGAAGAAGAAGGGCAGATGAGCATAGAGAAAATATAAAAAGTATTTGAATAAATTTAGTAAGAAAGAAAGAACCGTAAAAGAAAGAAAGAAAGAAAGAAAAGACATAGAAATGTATTGACAAAAAGAAGTAATTAACACAGCTTAACACTTGTTCCCAGCGGAATTAAAACAGGATACCCCCGAATATTGAATAAAGGTTTGGATTCAAAATTCCGTGATGGCTTCCGATTAGGACAAGAAGGTTCCCGAGTTTGAAAAGAAGGTTCCCAAGTTCGAGAAGGCTCCAGAGTCCGACAAAAACATACCAGAAGAAGGCCGGGGTGCACATTGATCGAAACGTTGTACAGATAACAATAAAGATGAGGACAATAGTTTGAATAATCCAAATTATACAAAAAGTAATAAAACTGAAACTCCAAACAGGAAAAGATGAAGATGAGAATCCAAAAAATCAGTTTTTTTTGTGTTTTTTTTAATTCAGAACTTTCCTTCTCTGTGTTTTGTTACCGAACCAAGGTTAAAGAGCCCAGTCTGTCCTACGATTTACTTATATCTGGAGAGAGAATAGATGCATACCTTTCCCAAGGGTGTTATCACCATTTGAAATGCAACACATATATATATATATATATATATATATATGTGTGTGTATGTGTGTGTGTGTCCGTGCGTGTCTGTAAGTGCGTATCTGTGTGTGTTTTGAGTGATTCCATGTATACATGTGTAAGTATGTATTCTTAATTATAGCTATAAATGAAAATCAAGGAGGGGGAGAGAGTGTGTGTATATGTGTGCATGTGCGTGCGTGGGGGGAGGTGTGGGGGAGTGTCGGGTCAAATCTATGAAAAGCTGACGACAATATAGCATTGCCTTTGTTCCTGTTGTTCTAAGGCAACCAGGGCGTCGACTCCCGGGTGGTCTGCGCGGCAAAAAAAATTGCATTTGAAAGGAAGAGAGAGAGAGAGAGAGAGAGAGAGAGAGAGAGAGAGAGAGAGAGAGAGAGAGAGGAGAGAGAGGGGGGGAGGAGAGAGAGAGAGAGAAGGAGGAAAAAGGAACAGATCCCAAATGATTAGTAGTCGTTAGACAAGGCTTTAGTTAATTGCTTCAAAGACTAAGATTCTGTTTCTTCTACGGGTCAAATTCCTTGCTCCTTCAATACCATTTCCCATACGACTCGTGGTAGACGAAAGATGAAGGAAGTCACATGACTTTTCAAAGAACGGTAACTCTTAGTTTAACCCAAAAAAAGAAATCTGGTTTACTTGTAAACTTTTTTTTCTCTATTTATTTTGCTATCACCTGATTAGAAATGTATTTAGATTAAAACTAGGTTGAAAAATTAACTTCATTTGATCAAATTCCATGAGAGTTTTTGGTCAGCCTATGAAATTCTCAGCCGACCCCCCCATATATATATATATATATATATATATATATATATATATATATAACTTTCAAAGAAAGAAAATCTTAACAAACCGTCATCCCGTTATTTTTTTTCGACCGGGAAACTCAAAAACTTCAAAAAAAAAAAAAAAAAAAAAAAGAAAGGAAAGAATATATATATATATATATATTATATATATATATATATATATATATATATATATGAAAATGAATGGAAGTGAATCCGACAGTATAGAATAAATATTTTAGAAAAAACATCATGTGTTTGTTTTTTCTAAAATATTTATTTCATATATATATATATATTCATATATATAATATTTCATATATATATATAAATTACAGAAACACGCACAACCTATGTATATATATATATATATATATATATATATATATATATATATATATATATATATATATATATATATATATATATATGTATATCAATATATGTATTGATCAAAGCCTGGAGAAGATACCAGAATATCTGAAACACGTGTTGCGTATGTGAAATAAAAAGAATAAACATTTTTTCTGAGAACGACACGTTTTGCGGACCTTCTTCTCTTTTTTATAAAATATTACATTTTCTCCCGTTGGAACCAGAAAACATTTATATATATATATATATATTATATATATATATATATATATATTATAAATAATAAAATTCGAAGGCAATACAATGCGTAAAAATAAAGACAAAAAGATGTTTATATGTCTAATCGATTTCAAAGCGAAGCTTTATCGTCAGAGACTGATTTCAGAAATGATGTGCTTATGTTTTTTTTATTTGTGTGGTTATAATTTCTCTTCTTATTTCCTTTTCCTCTCCTTTTTTCCTCTCTTTCTTCTTCTCCTCCTTTATGAATGGGCGAATAACTGTAATTTCTTATTTCTCTCTTTCTTTTTTTTCTTTCTTAAAAGTTTGTTGAGAACAAGGCTGACATCCGGTAAGATGTTGCAATGTGTAGCAATGTGTAGTAACGGTGTGAGCATGTCATAATTTCAAAACAAAAGTGAACAAATGAATAAAAACCGTTAATAGAAATTTTTTTTTTTTTTTTAACATACTTAGCTTTTGTTTCGCTTTCACCTTTCATTTCTTATTCTTTCTCCCTCTCTTTCTTTTTTTTTTGTTATTTTCTTCTTTTTTTTTTTTTTCCCCTTTATCCCCTTTGTTCTCTAATTTAAAGCATTAACAATAAAACATAAAAATGTTATTACACCATGCTCACTAACCAACTGCCCAATAAAGACCCTAACTTATGCCACAAGACCTATACAATTTACCGTCTAACTTGCTCCAAATGCCTTAATTTCTACATAGGTAGTACAATTAGACCCCTCCACATTAGAATCAAGGAACACATCCACACACGTGCATCCTCATTCCATAAACACCTAATCAAATGCAAAAATAAGGAGAACAATTTTTCAGTTAAGATAGAGGCATAATACGCAACATTGGTAATCTCAGAATTAGAGAAAGTTTATTAATAGCTAAATTAGGTCCTAATATAAACAATAGATTAGAATTAAACACAGAATACATAATTAACTAAATTTACACGTTCCATATATAGGTTTTAGTTTATTTAGTACACATGTTCTCTCATATATATATAATTTTCCCTATCATAAATTTTAAACCTACCAACTATCAATAGATTAGAATTAAACTCAGAATACACGATTAACTAAATTTACACGTTTCATATATAGCCTTTTTTTTTTTTTTTTTTTTTTTTAATTAAAATTAAATATATATATATATATATATAGTGATGGGATGATTGAGAATGAAAAGAAGATAATAGAGAAATATAAAAAAAATTAATTACGATTAATTTAACAATATTGACATACTTATTAACTCCTTTACATGACATTATTCTTTAAACCATGACACTATTTCTTTAAACCATAATACCCTCTTAGGATTACGGTCAGTCTAGAACTATTAATAAATATTTAAGGAAATGTGGGGGAAAAAAAAAAAAAAAAAAGAATAAATAATAACAACAAAAGAATGAAAAAAATAAATAGTTAAATAAAATATATAATTGAAGCAGTACATTATGCCTTTTGTAATTCAAATATTTGATTTATGATATTTAATCTATCTGAAATTTAAGGGGGGAATGGTTTGTTTTATTTTTATTGTTTTGAATTTTACATCAATCCTAATATGTAATTATTATATGATATTTTAATATATAATTAATATAATATTTAATCTATTTAAGTTTAAAAGAAAAAGAAAAAAGTACTCATAAAAGATATTTTCTTAAAAAAAAAAATAATAATAAAAAGAATCATTTATTTTTTCTATCAATACTAATACATAATTTAAGATAATCTTTTATTTACTTATTTACTATAAAAAAATAATTTAAATTAGAGAACAAAGGGGATAAAGGGGGAAAAAAAAAAAGAAAAGAAGAGAAATAACACAAAAAAAGAAAGAGAGGGAGAAAGAATAAGAAATGAAAGGTGAAAGCGAAACAAAAGCTAAGTATGTTAAAAAAAAAAAAAAATTTCTATTAACGGTTTTTATTCATTTGTTCACTTTTGTTTTTGAAATTATGACATGCTCACACCGTTACTACACATTGCTACACATTGCAACATCTTACCGGATGTCAGCCTTGTTCTCAACAAACTTTTAAGAAAGAAAAAAAAGAAGAGAGAAATAAGAAATTACAGTTATTCGCCCATTCATAAAGGAGGAGAAGAAGAAAGAGAGGAAAAAAAGGAGAGGAAAAGGAAATAAGAAGAGAAATTATAACCACACAAATAAAAAAACATAAGCACGTCATTTCTGAAATCAGTCTCTGACGATAAAGCTTCGCTTTGAAATCGATTAGACATATAAACATCTTTTTGTCTTTATTTTTTACGCATTGTATTGCCTTCGAATTTTATTATTTATAACATACTTAACAATGCTTCAAGCAAATTACCAATTACTTTTATATATATATATATATATATATATATATATATATATATATATATATATAATATACACATATATAACGGGATGACGTTTGTTAGGTTTTTCTTTCTTTGAAAGTAAAATATTACTCTGTATATAATTTAATTTATTGATTATTATACATTGAGCTTTGGAGGGGGGATCCTTGCATAGGTTTGTACCGACCGACGAGAGCATACAGTATGGTTGTACAGTGAGATTTCGATGATTCCAAATAGAACCAACCGTTATTTACCAGTCATTTGGGTTACCTTACTCACACACACACACACACACACACACACACACACACACACACACATATATATATATATATATATTACCATAAAGGTACACGGTAATAACCTACTCGAGTTTCACCATAAGGATCTTCAGAGTTAAATCCACTGGATTAATCAAGCTATTGATTAATTGCAGTCGATTTCATGTGTGTATTATTTCGCGGTAAACGGTTGATAATAGGTCCGCAGTCGACACGTGTACCTTTATGATAATAAATTTGCTCTACTAACGTATTGAGCACTTGATATTTGTTATATCGCTGCCTTATTAATGTGAAACTTGAATCAACTAACTACTGTGACCATTTTCACCGGTAAGTCACTTTTTCCACAAATACCATATATATATATATATATATATATATATATATATATGTGTGTGTGTGTGTGTGTGTGTGTGTGTGTGTGTTCTGCCTTCTTATCTTTACGAAAGATTCAATTCGAGCAGCAGTTTAACCAATCGGTGATGAAAGAACATAAAACAATGAAATAAAAATAATGAAAAACAAAACATGAGAAAATAAATATGACGTAAAAGTTTGGTATTATCAACAAATATATACATTTAAGAAGAAAAAAAAATAACAAGAAAATTAATAGATAACTTTTAATATTCTCCATCAATCTATGTTATATATATTTACCAACCCCTCCGCACGAGCAGGATGTGACACAAGGTCATTTTCTTAAGCGGAGTTCAACAGGTTTTAATTCAGAGTTTTCCTTCTCTTACACCGGTTGCCTCACCAAGGTTAAAGAGCCCAGTCTGCCCTACTATTTATCCATAGCTGGAGGGCAATGCTATATTGTCGTCAGTTATAAAAGATTATGGGAATGTGGTATGTTTCTTTGTAGAGTTGTGTAGACGCGTTTGGACCCAACGACTAACTCGAGGAAATCTGAAGAAAAATCTCAAGTTAAATGTCAAAATCTGATGTCGTAGTTAAATCCTGAATTGACGCATTCAAGGATTAACTGGTGTGCTTATTATGATATGATTATCATGTTTATCATTGGTATGATTATCATGTCTTTGGGATTTCAACCTATGAATCTGAAAAAAAAAAGAAATTCTATGCTGCTATCATATATATTTTATCTTTTATTTATCATCACGAATACAAATCATATATTCATTATTTGTCCTCCAAAAGCCGGACCTGGTTATAGTGAATGTGTATACATATTTACTTTGTCGTTAATTGTTTTATTTTCGCAGTTTCCTCCGGACATGCATACACACAACTGTCCTTTATATATGTATAGATTACAAGGTTCTGGCTCGTATCATTCTCAATTGTTCATCCATCCTAGACATCATCCTTTTTAAAGGCGCGGATGTACTTGACTTATTCCTGTTCCATCACACTTCCTCGTCCAAACGATCAGTTATGGATTGTAATTAATGTTGTTCACCATTCTCATATATATATATATATATATATAATATATATATATATATATAATATTGTAGAGTAACTGCATACCTTGCCCTTATGTCAAGTCCCGACCCTTTTTATCCTATATATATATATCTACCAACCCCTCCGCACGAGCAGGATGCGACACAAGGTCAATTTCTTAAGCTTAACAATGGCATTACTATATGAACTTGTTTAATACTTTGTCTACCTTCGGCAGTCTTTTCTCACTGACGTCACCACATTTCCTTTATAGTATCAGTTTTGAAAAACAAGAAAAAGATGCTGTGGATGCTAGGAAAAACTTTCATTAAATAAAAATTGAAAAAAATAAGACTTGTAGAGTCACCCCATTTTATGACCAATGTAAGGGACAGTCTTATCTAGGCATTAAATAATTTGCAAAAAAAGCATAAAAATTCATAAATAATGATTCATTGTCTCAATATAAATGAAAATCGCTTTAGAAAATTATTTTCATACAAATCTTTATTATTTTGATATTTTATTTGGCTGTGAGTTTATATTTGTTTGTTTAGTCAGCAAATGCCTCGTCACTTTGGAAAGACGAGAGAATATTCGTTTGCGAACTGACGTAACTTAAAATGGAGAAGAGCAGAATTCAATATTGTTGATGTTGGAATATTTTAGACATATATATATATATTTACCAACCCCTCCGCACGAGTATGATGTGACACAAGGTCAATTTCTTAAGCGGAGTTTTAACAGGTTTGAATTCAGAGTTTTCCTTCTCCTGGACCGGTTGCCTAACCAAGGTTAAAGAGCCCAGTCTGCCCTACTATTTGCCTATAATTGAGAAGAGAGTAGGATTCATACCTTTCCCAAGGGTATTAGCGCTAAGTGAAATGCAATTACCACGTCCAGGATTTTTATCCTATATGTATTACAAGGCGGTGGCTGAGGGTTTTAGTGTTTGGGAATGACGTTAAAACTCTATCTGATGGTCACGCCCCAGTTCTGGAGCTCGGAGAATGTGGAGTACCCCTTCATCACCATTACTCCCAGGTCCACTCTGATTCGGAGTGGTAGTACCTGTTCAGGTCCTATATATAGGTTAAATAGAATGAAAAGGAGTTTAAAAAAATGAATACCGATCAAAAATGAATCTATTTCAAAACTTTGTGGGCATTAAATGACCCACCGAGGTTGATATGACGTAAAACAAAACAAAACAAAAAAACAAGCAAACATGCCTACATACGCGTAATTCTATACCAGGGGTCACCAAACTACTGCCAGCCTGATAAAATGCCATTGCAGGCCGGATCCGGCCCGCAAAGGCATTTTATCAGGCCCACCAACGGTACTTGAATTTGTTTGTTAAAACATACGGAACACAAGACATTCTGATACTATTTAAATTTAAATATCATGTTAAGCTTATTAAATTTTAATGGACTTGACTACTGTAGGTAGGTTGCAAAATTATTTATCGTTTATTATATTTGGATGTAGCAATTCCAATCCAAACATTCACGATATCTTGCAAGGCAAACTTCAGTTTCACAAATCTCTTTAAACATTTCTCCTAATGCTGCGTTCATTCTCGCCTTCACCCCGATCGTTATAATTTCTCAAGGGAGCTAACTTACTAATGCAGTGCTTAACATTTATTTATTCCATTATTTACAATTAATTATTAAACTTAAGATCCACCAAAGGCGGTCTTTAAACGAGTCCAGATCAAAACCATTCTATACCACTAAGCACCTTTTAATCAGCTGGTATGTCGAGTGGTTCTGTCCTTTTTATAGATAAATATGGGACTGACAATTCATCAAATTATATCAGTGTCTGACCCCCTGCCTGGAATTCAACTTTCGGGATAACCAGATAGCGTTTTTCCTTTCTATCTCATTAAACCCTCATCGCCAAACACTTTATTTTATTTATCCTATAATTCTATGCGTTATCGTCCTGAAGTTCTTAATGCTTTTTCATTTTCTGATTATTTCTTATTATTTACAGTTTTGTACTTCTCTTACTCTGCTTATTTCCATCGTCTTTTCTTGAATTTTTCAAACGGCTGATTTCGTATCGGCCGGAGTATCTGGTTATCTTCTTCATCAGTCTCTCTCTCTCTCTCTCTCCTCTCTCTCTCTCTCTCTCTCTCTCTCTCTCTCATATATATATATATATATATATATATATATATATATATATATATATATGTGTGTGTGTGTGTGTGTGTGTGTGTACCGGGTACCCATAAAGTCCGTATAAATTTAAGGAATTTTAAATTCTAAATGGCACACGGACATTTTTAACACCCTGTATCTATCTATCTATCTATCTATCTGTTTGTCGATTCCTTCGCAACGAACATTTTAATGCAATGAACACACACGTGAAATCGACTGCTATTAATCGGTGTCTGAAGATCCTTATGGTGAAACTCGAGTAGGTTATCTTTTGTACCCATTTCCTAATATATATATATATATATATATATATATATATATATATATATTGAAAGGATAAATAAATAAAGGAAAGAAAAATGTTGAATGGATAAAATCAATTTAATGAATTACCTTCATGACCTGAGAATAACGTTAAACTTTATCTGATGATGAGGTTCCAGTTCTGAATGTTTGGGGAATGTGGAGCACCCCTTAATCCCCATTGCTCCCTGGTCCACTCTGACCCGGAATGGTAGTACCTGTCAGAGTCCCATCTATTAAATAGAAAATGTGTTCATAAAAAAGTGTGTATATATTAAGAATGAATGTATTTCAAAACTTTGTGGGCATTAAATGACCCACTGAGGTTGATATGCCGTGAAACAAACCAAGCCAAACTAAACCGATTTGTCTACTTTGCTATTTTGCTTCTTCTATGCTGGATTGATTCTCCCTGTTCTGTGACTTCTTGGGTTTTTGTGTCCATTGTTATTCTTATTAATGAAAACAAGACTTGGAATAGTTTTTAGACATCTTTATTTAGCCCATTTTGAACCAACACGCGTGAAGAATTAGCCATTTTCACCATTTCTGTCTCCTTCAAAAACTAATCTCTACTTCCTGTTCTCACGAAATAGACCGACCAATCCATGAACAGCTACAAGCCCTGTCAATTTTTAAAAGTTTTTTTTTCATTATTCAGAATTACCGTTATTTTTAATTTCTACACTACCGTACATAATCCATACATATTTACCTCCTCCCGCACGAGCAGGGTGTGATACAAGGTACATTTCTTGAATTCAGAGTTTTCTTTCTTCTAGACTGGTTCCCATACCAAGATTTAAGAGCCCAGTCTGCCCTACTGTTTACCCATATCTGAGCGGAGAAGTTGTATTCATACTTTCCCAATGGTATTAGCGCTATGCGGAATGCAATCTGCCTCGTCCAGCATTTGAACTCGTGTCGACAAGTCAATTTCCATGACCTCCACCGTACATAATTTATTGGTAACCTGTGGAGGTGGGAGTAGTTCGGATCCTGGGCACAGTTCGATTTTACTGAACCTCTGTGGTTCGTTTCGTCAATGCTCTTAGATCGCTTGACAGCAAGCAACTCACAGATTTAAGGTGAAAACCCATGGTTTTAAGGGACACATTGAAGTGCTTCATCTATCTATTATCTATGATATTTATCAATATATCTACCCAGGATGTTCATATCTATCTATCTATCTATCTATCTATCTATCTAACTACACTAGTGTGTTCTTATCTATCTATCAATTTATCTATCTACCCCAGTGTATTCATATTTATATATGTATGTATCTATCTATCTGTTATCTATCTATCTGTCTATCTATCTGCCTATCTTATTATATTCATTATCTATCTATCTATCTATCTATCTCAATATGTTCACATCTATCTATCTGTCTATCTACCCCAGTGTTTTCTTATCTATCTATCTATCTATCTATCTATCTATCTATCTATCTATGTACCCCAGTGTGTTTCTATCTATCTATCTATCTATATTTCTATCTACCTTTGTGTGTTCCTATCTTAGTCTTTTCATATCTATCTATCTATCTATCTATCTATCTATCTATCCACCCCAATTTTTCATATCTCTATTTCAATGTGTTCATATCTATCTATCTATCTATCTATCTATCTATCTTACTCTATTTCATATCTATCTTTCTCCGTCTTTTCATATCTATCTATCCATTTATCTATCTTAAAAGTTTAAAAGGTGTAATCTATGAATGGCATGTAAAAGGGTTTCCTTTCTTTCGACCTACATTGTTTTCTTGTTTCTTTAACCAGATCCTGATTACCTACAAATATGTTTTCCGGATTTTTTCACTGTCAACATTTTAAAAGGGACAAGGACCTTCTTTCTTTCTTTATAAAGAACCAAATAACCCTTATTCTTATTTATTTATCTATTTATTTTTAATGGATTGATGGAAAAAAAAAACTAAAAAAAAATTTCCCACAATTTATTCACAGGAACAAGTTCACCGTATGTATTGATAACTGTGTTCACCTCTCTAAGCCTTGGAGATTCTTCAAGAGGGTCCAACTGCTCAGATCTGACAGTTTCCAGTCGGGAGTTAATAAAATAATATACGCCTGGCAAGACATCAATAGACGACTCTTATTCTGACGGAGGGGAGGGGGGCGGATGGAATAGCGTCACCCACCCCGGACATCCACCCCACCCACCACCTGATAAAATGGCCGTCTAATCGCTTAACACAGTCACGTGTCAAGTATAATGGTCGTCGATCCGTGACCCATGACCTGTCAAGTCAGGGGTTGGGTTGAGTAGTCTTTCCCATGGACCAAGAGATGTCGTCTCCAATCTCCGCCCCCCCCCTTTTTCCGCTTATTTTGTCGCAGACGGAGCAGCCTCCCTCTTATTGGCGAGTTTTTATTACTTGTTCATGTCTCTTCTGTTGCGGAGGTGGGTTATTGGTTGTGGCAGGTTTGTAGGTTTTGATGAGGGTGATTAGCTGGTTGCTAGGAGAAGATCTGCCTCAGGGCAACACCCCCGCTCAAGTTGATGACAAGTTAAAAAAAAAGAAAAAGAAAAAGAAAGAATCAAAAGTTAAAGAAAAGAAAGAAGAAAGAAGAAAGAAAGAAAGAAAGAAGGTTAAGAGAGGGGATAGAAAGAAAGAACCAAAAGGAAGAAAAAGAGAAAGAAGAGAAAAAATGAAAAAAAGAAAGAAAGAAAGTGAGTGAAAGAAGCAGGGAAGAGGGGAAGAAAAAGAAAAAGAAAGCAAGAAGCAAAGATGAAAGAAAAAATGAAAGAAAGAAAGAAATAAGAAAATGAAAAGAAATAATTGAACAGAATAGAACAAAGAAGAAATATGAATAAAAATAAAGATTGAGAAAGAAAGAAAGAAAGAAGAAAGAAAAAAAGAAAGAAAGAAGTAAAAATGACTGAAATAGTGACAAAAAGATAGACAGATAGAAAAAAAATGAAAGAAAGAAAGAAAAAGAAAGTCAAAGAAAGAGAAAGAAAGAAAGAAAGAAAAATGACTGAAATAGTGACAAAAAGATAGACAGATAGAAGAAAAAAATGAAAGAAGAAAGAAAAAAAAAAAAAAGAAGAAAGAAAAGAAGAAAGAAAGAAAATGACTGAAATAGTGACAAAAAGATAGACAGATAGAAGAAAATGAAAGAAAGAAAGAAAAAAAAGAAAAGTCAAATAAAGAAAGAAAGAAAAGAAAGAAAGAAAGAAAGAAAGAAGAATGAAGAAGACAAGAAGAAAGGACATAAATAAATCATTAATTTGTGAATTAATATAAATATAAAAATAAAGTCGTCGGGTGGCCTAAAGTCGGCATCAGCCAGACAGCAAAGGAGTCTATCCCCTTTTCATTAGCGCTAGACCAAGGAGATTGTTTTTGGTATCTGAAGTGGAACGCTACACCTACAATCAGCTCCTTACTTTACCGCACATATCCCTGTGCTACTCATAAGCTGAGTTGGCGAGGGCCTGTATCAAACCAGGAACCTTGTGGTTCCTAGTCGAACGCTTTACCGACTAAGATAAATAAATAAGGATTGAATGAATAAATGAAAGAAAGAAATGAAGAAAAATGAGATAGAGTTCGGTAAGAAAAGCAGTTGAGAGAAAAAGAAAACAAGCAAAAAAGGAACTTTGAATCAATGAAAGAAATAAAACTTCTTCATTTCAAGATATACAAATATAATAAGAAAAAAGAAAGAAAGAATAGAAGGAAGGAGAAAGAAAGAAAAAAAAGAACGAAGAAAAGGGTGGGAGAAATAATAAAAATAAAAGTTACAGGAGAAAAAGAAATTAATCGATGAAAGAAACTGAAGATGAAAGATAGATATAGGAAAGGAAAACCGAATTAGTGAAAGAAGGAAAAAAGCACAAATAGTACATTGGAAAAGAAAGAAAGAAGGAAAGAAAAAGAAAAAGAAAGGAGAAAGCAAAAAAGAAAGAAGAAAGGAAGAAAGAAAAAAGAAAAAGAAAGAAGTAAGCAAAAAAAGAAAGAAAGAAAGAAAGAAAGAAAAAAGAAAAAGAAAGAAGGAGCAAAAAAAGAAAGAAAGAAGAAAGAAAGGAAAAAAAAAGAAAGAAAGCAAAAAAAGAAAGAAAGAAAGAAATAAGGAAAAAGAAAAGAAAGAAGAAAGAAAAAAGAAAGAGAAAGAAGGAAGCAAAAAAAGAAAGAAAGAAAGAAAGAAGGAAAAAGAAAAGAAAGAGGAAGCAAAAAGAAGAAGAAAATAAAGGAAAGAAAAAGAAAGAAGGAAGAAAAAAGAAAGAAAGAAGAATAAAGGAAAAGAAAAAGAAAGAAGGAAGGAAAAAAGAAGAGAAAGAGGAAGCAAAAAAGAAAGAAAGAAAGAAAGAAAGGAAAAAGAAAAAGAAAGAGGAAGCAAAAAAGAAAGAAAGAAGAAAGGAAACAAAAAGAAAGAAGGAAGCAAAAAAAGAAAGAGAAAGAAAGGAAGCAAAAAAAGGAAAGAAAGAAGAAAGAAAGGAAAGAAAGAAAGAAGGAAGAAAAAGAAAGAAAGAAAGAAAGGAAAAGAAAGAAAGAGGAAGAAAAAAAAAGAAAGAAAGAAAGAAAGAAAAAGAAAAGAAAGAAAAGAAAAAGAAAGAGAAGAAGGAAGCAAAAAAAGAAAGAAAGAAAGAAGAAAGAAAAAGAAAAAGAAAGAAGGAAGCAAAAAAAGAAAGAAAGAAAGAAAGAAAGGAAAAAGAAAAAGAAGAAGGAAGCAAAAAAAAAAAGAAAGAAGAAAGAAAAAGAAAGAAAAAGGAAGCAAAAAAAAGAAAGAAAGAAAGAAAGAAAGGAAAGAAAAAGAAAGAAGGAAGCAAAAAAAGAAAAAAAAGAAAGAAAGAAAGGAAAAGAAAAAGAAAGAAGAAGAAAAAAGAAAGAAGAAGAAAGAAAAGAAAAAGAAAGGAAAAAAAAGAAAGAAAGAAGAAAGAAAGGAAAAAAGAAAAGAAAGAAGGAAGCAAAAAAGAAAGAAGAAAGAGAAGAAAAGAAAGAAGAAGAAAAAAAGAAAGAAAGAAAGAAAGAAAAAGAAAAGAAAGAAGGAAGCAAAAAAAAGAAAAGAAGAAAGAAAGAAAGAAAAAAAGAAAGAAAAAAAAAAAAGAAAGAAAAGAAGAAGAAAGCAAAAAAGAAAGAAAAAGAAAAAAGAAAAAGAAAAAGAAAAGAAGAATGAAGAAAATAAGAAAGAAAGAAAGAAAGAGAAAAATAACAAACCAGAAACAGAGAATAAAAAGGAAAGAAAAAAAGAAGGAACGAATTAGAATATAAAAGAAAGGAATAAAGGAACGATGGAAAACCGAATTAAATGGTAAAACGAAAAGAAAAGTGAACAAAGAAAAAAAAAAGAGTTTGAGGAATAGATACATTGACTGATTTCAATGGCATATCAAACCTTCTGTGGGTATTTTATGCCAGGAAGTTAGGGAATTGCATACATTGTATGTTTATATTTACAATTTTGTGATGTTTATTAAGTGTGTACGCATGTTTATATGATATCAAATATTCCTCTTCAATACTAATAATTCTAAAACATATCTGGTAGGACTTAACAGGTACTACCACTTCTGTCAGAGTGGACCTGAGAGTAATGACAATGAAAGGGCACTCCATACATCATAGATGGGGGGAAATTGCAGAAGAAGAAGAAGGGGGAGGAAGAGATGGCAGAAAGGAGATAGG
>CM042166.1:15803840-15821340 GCA_023376005.1 Doryteuthis pealeii | reverse complement strand
TTTCGACCGAGGTGCCCTCCGGCCTTCTTCAGGTATTTCTTGTCGGACTCGGAAACCTTCTTTTCGAACTGTCGCAATCGGGAGTCATTACTGACCTTTGTTTCTCTTCTTTCTTTCTTTTTTCATTCATCACTTTTTTATGTCTACGGCTGTTTTTCCTTCTTCTTTAATTTGTCTCTTGTTCTTCAAATTCCCCTGTCTCTTCTTCTACACTTTTTCTTTTCTTCCTTCCTTATTTCCTTCCACCTTTTTTCATTTCCTTCCTTCTATCCTACATTTCTTTCTTTCTTTCTTTCTTTCTTTCTTCATTCCACCCTTCCTTTCTTTCTTTCTTTTCTTTCTTTCTTTCTTTCTTCATTGCATCCTACCCTTCTTTCTTCCTTCTATCCTTCCTTTCTTTCTTCTTTCCTTTCTTTCTTTCTTTCTTCAATCCATCCTACCTTTCTTCCTTTCTTTTCTGTGCGCACCTCATATACTTCACGTAGAAATACCATTCATGGGGGAGAATACCATCTATATACTTGCACGTAGACATAGTAAAGAGCCCAGTCTGACTACTATTATCTATAACCCGGGGGAGGGGATTTAGAACAGATAGATTTATGACACCCGGTTCTAGGATTTGAATTTAAGTCACTGATTTAATTTCGAACAATGATAACCGTTACGCTAAGTTCATTTCTAAAACCTATACACACACACACACAACACACACACACAACACACACACATTTACCTAAAAAAAATCTCTTAAAATAATTCATATATTCTTCTCTGCCTTTTTTAAAAAAAAAACAAACATTCATGAATGAAAAGCCGTTTCCCAAATATACATCTATCTATTTCTATACCCGCCTCTGCACGCATCTTATATACATACACGTAGACATACCATTCATTGGGAGAATACCATCTATATACTTGCACGTAGATATACCATTCATTGGGGACCATAATTTATTTCGCGTTTATTTCTGTTACACTTTTATTGACATTTATCAGGGGGCGTCATTTTGTTCAGATCAACCTTAACAGTTAAAACTAATCGAACGGAAAAAACTGAGCAGATGTCAACATGGCGGGTTTCAATTTCCAAGAACATTTTCTAAGCTCGATGTTTCTTTTTTTTATTGAATTGTTTCGTTGTCCTCCTCGCCAACTCGCTCGGGTCTTTAGATGATCACCTGAGGTTCTCAACCGGGAGCCATATGGCCACCGGGGAACACATAAACGCGTTGCATGTCCAGGCAAACAAAAAGCCGTTGGCATTCATCCGTCTACTAGAAAACGATGGCATAGTATCCAAAAAATCTGGAACCACATAGCCTGGACGGGTTGATATGGAGGATGAGCTGCCACCTAAGTAGCAGGTCCTCACCCTCCTCACTGCCGTTGTGGTCCAAAAAAAAAAGGAAAAAAATGCACTTTGACAAGCAAAACATAAAAATGCTATAGGATTTTTTAAAAAACTCTTTGCCTACTTTAAGGCGCTCACAGCGGCTTTCCCGTCACACTGATCCTACTGTAAACAACTGGCTGCGGCTCTCGCATGTGCTACTTGAAGGACTCAGATTATAATAATAATAGGACTTTATTTGAATAGAATGAGTTCTAAGGTAAATAAATAGTGAACTTTGAAATATCCCATCATACAGACAATTTAAAGATTTTAAATGAATTAATAATATGGGCAGTTTTGCGGCAAATCTAACCCAGCTAGACTTTAATAGAGACACTGTTAATAAATAAGATTCTAATCAGGATTAAATAATGACTATTTCATAATCCTTGAGAATATAACTTAAATAGCTAAGAAAATCTTGACATCAGTGGCAACGTAGTTTCGGTTACAGACAGACAGCTACATAATATCAATTATAATAAGAGATAGAATGTGTTCTGTGGTGAATAGATAGTGAACTTTGAAATGTCCTATCATACAGGTAAAAGATACAAGAACATTTGGTACAGCTATGGGGGAAATTTGGTAGTTAAAGAGTTAGATGTACAAAGTGTGTCATAAAAGTATTGAGTTTGAAGCTGTATTTACCAAGATAGAAATGAACAATGAATGGAACGTTAATTTTTTTCAAAATACAAGGTGTGTCATAAAAGTATTGAGTTTGAAGCTGTATTTACCAAGATAGAAATGAACAATGAACGGAACGGTAATTTTTCAGAATACAAGGCGAGTAAAAATTACAGATTTTAAAACTGTATTTACCAAGATAGAAATGAACAATGAATAGAACGTTATTTTTTTTCCGAATACAAGGTGTGTCATAAAAGTATCGAGTTTGAAGCTGTATTTCCAAGATAGAAATGAACAATGAATGGAACGTTAATTTTTTCCGAATACAAGGTGTGTCATAAAAGTATCGAGTTTGAAGCTGTATTTACCCAGATAGAAATGAACAATGAATGGAACGTTAATTTTTCAGAATACAAGGTGAGTAAAAATTACAGATTTTAAAGCTGTATTTACCCAGATAGAAATGAACAATGAATGGAACGTTAATTTTTCAGAATGCAAAGTGTGTCAAAAATTACAGATTTTAAAGCTGTATTTACCCAAATAGAAATGAACAATAAATGGAACGTTCTTTTTTTTCAGAATACAAGGTGTGTCAAAAAGTACAAAAAAACTCGATACTTTTTTGACACACCTTGTATAATTGAATCACGTAAGAATATTTAAGCTCTTCTTCTTTTTGTTCCATTATCATTTCAGTTTCTTTCTACGATTTTATTGCTTCATTCGTCCGATTTCCTTTTTAGTCTTCTTTTCTTTCAACTGACTCCAGCTGGTTACATCAACAATTTTAAGAGTTTTGTTCTTTGAATTATTTCGATCTATTTTGACTTGGAAAATCATTCAATGAAGATTTATCTATATTGGGGGACGAGTAATTTTATTCATACGGGATGAATGGCATTTATCTATTTGGGCAATAAGTACTTAGGAATAAAAGGCATAGAAAGAAGAAGAAGAAGAAGAAGAAGAAGAAGAAGAAGAAGAAGAAGAAGAAGAAGAAGAAGAAGAATTAAAGGAGTTAAAAGAAGAGACAGGAAAATTAAAATGGTGAAAAAAGAGAAGAATATTTGAAGAAACATTGAAAGAAATAATGCCAGAAAAGTGAAAGAAAGAGGAAATTATAGACCTAGAAATGTATTGAAAAGAAAGAAAGAAAGAAAGAAAGAAAGAAAGAAAAAGTGAAAGAAGAAGGAAAGAAAAGTGAATAAGAAAAGTAAGAAAAAAAAAGAAAAAAGGGGAAGTAATAGATTTGGAAATGTCATTAAAGAAAGAAAGACAGAAAATAAGAAAGAACGAACGAAAAGTAAAAGAAAGAGAGAGAGAAACAAACAAACAAACTAACAAATAGGAAATAATAGATTTAGAAATTGTATTGAAAGAAAAGAAGAAAGAAAGAAAGAGAAAGAAATGACAGTTTTAAAATTTTATTAAAGAAAAAGAAGAAGAAAGAAAGAAAGAAATGATAGATTTGGAAATGTATTGAAAGAAAGAAAATTGCAAAAAAATATTGTAAAGAAAGAAAGAAAGAAAGAAAGAAAGAAAGAAAGAGGAAATGATAGAAACTTTATTGAAATAAATAAATAAATAAATGATAGATTTGGAAATGTATTCAAAGAAAGAAAGAAAGAAAGAAAGAAAGAGGAAATATCAGTTTTAAAACTTTATTGAAAGAAAGAAAGAAAGAAAGAGGAAATATCAGGTTTAAAACTTTATTGAAAGAAGAAAGAAAGAAAGAAAGAAAGAAAGAAAGAAAGAAATGATAGATTTGGAAATGTATTGAAAGAAAGAAAGAGAGAAAGAAAGAAAGAGAGAAAGAAAGAAAGAGAAAATGACAGATTTAAAACTTTATTGAGAGAAAGAAAGAAAACTGAAAGAAAGAAAGAAAGAAAGAAAAGCTTTATACGAATTTCGAGATTGTTGTTTTCAAGTTCACGTGGTACCTTAAATCCCGTCACTATTATTGTTAATGAGACAGCACCCCCCCCGCCACACACGCTCCCCTCCCACACACACAGATATACACGTACACACAAATATATACAACAGTATAAAATCCTATAAAAATTGCATGTTTTATTTATTTATTTCCACGTCGATTTGATAAAGTCTACTAACTTTAAATACTTTTCGCTTTATTTTCTCAATTTTATATTTACACTTTTGACGGCTCTATTCAACGACTACTTGACAGTATATCCTATGGCCTCATTTGCATAATGGAGTTTTCTTTAAGTCTATTCATACACAACGTATAAAAATCTCAAATTACACAAGCGTTAAAAATGATGTTTTCAGTTCAGGAAACGCAATTCTTTTTCTGGATTAGTTTAGAGGTTATGCTTCGTTTTAATCACGCTGATCTACGAAAACATATCAAGGGGAGAAGAAGAAAAAAAATGTAACCTGTTAAGTCGAAATAGTGAATCAGAAAATGTACTAGAGGTATTATAGCTACAGCGTTAGGTACAACTTTGGTGTCAACAGTTTTTTCTCTATGACAAATACACCTACCACAAAACTACATCAACTAAAAGATTATTTCTCTGAATTTTTGAGATGAGGCTTGAGGATTAGTATTATCTGTGTTGAGTATCTGGCCAGTTGTAAAAGAACTTAAAGTAAATAAGTAAGTAAGTCAATAAGTCCTGTGGTATTGTTTCCTTTAGGTCCGACGTCCACGAAGATCCAAGTATCAATGAGCTAAGATTAGAATCGGCCAGTATAAATACACCAACAGCAGCAGCAGCACCGCCAGTGATTGGATAAGAAGGCTGGTCACATGGTAGTCGACGAGTCTATAAGTAGAAGTGACCATTTGCCTCATGTCTTATATGCAAAAAAATTCCAACAATCTGCGTTATTCGGACTATTGTCCCCATCTTCATTGTTATTTGTACAACGTTTCGGCCGATATTCCCTCCGGCCTTATTCAGGTGTTTCTTGTCGGACTCGGAAACCTTATTTTCGAACTCGGGAACTTTCTTGTCGTAATCGGGAGCCATCACGGTTAGGTTCAAAGTTCCGTGATGGCTCCCGATTACGACAAGAAAGTTCCCGAGTTCGAAAAGAAGGTTCCCGAGTCCGACAAGAAACACCTGAGGAAGGCCGGAGAGCATATCGGCCGAAACGTTGTACAAATAACAATGAAGATGGGGACGATAGTCCGAATAACGCAGATAATACTAAAAGATTATTGTACGAGGCTTAAGGGTTAGGTCTCAAAAATATTTAGAAATAACAGAAACGTTTACATTGGTAATACTAGTCTACAGGTTTCCCCTGTAATAGGTATTTACAGCGTACCTCACATTTACGGGTCAGGCACAAGGCCCTATTAATGTGGGACCACCCACGAACCGAAGCTCATGTGAGGCGGGTGTAAAAAATACGTCGATTCCTCAAAAGGGCGCCTCAGGCACCGGGCAATAAACCCAGCCCTGCCTCTTTTAACCGAGAGGTCAGGTGTTGCCTGGGGGGGGACGCCCCTCTTGAGATCAACGTTGTTAACTTTTGTGGCCCAGGGCCGTAGCCTCTAAACCCCCGCCCGAAAGCTCTGTAATATTAGGTTGTTACAAAAATAATGGTTGATTGAAGTGCTCGGTTTTGAAATGTCATTTTAACATAGAATGTGTTGTTTATTTCAGGTGAATCTTTGCATATATAATAATTAATGTGTGCTCAAAAATAAAATTTAATTTATTTTCAGATAAAAAGTATTTTTGAAAAATACAGCCGCTGATAGCGCAAGGGTAAGGAGCCTGGCAGACAAAAATGCCATGGTAGCTATTAAAAAGTCGAGCTGCACTGATGAGAGGTAAACTTCGAAACACGGGTCTGTGGATGACTAATATATATTTATGTAGTATTTGTTATTAATAAGACATTAATATATTTGTTATAACACTTGTTAGGTAGCTTACAAATGTCTAGCCACACTGAAGAGACTTGATAAGTCGAAACACATGTCTGTGGATGACTATATATATATATATATATATATATATATATATATATATATTATATATATGAAGAGAAATGAAAATGAATCCGACGGTATGTAATATAGTGAGAAATATGAAAAAAAAACAGGTTCAAATTTACCACTCATTCTATCTGAACCTGTGTTTTTTTAAATATTTCTCACCATATATATATATATATATATATATATATATATATTATATATATATATATAATATATATAAAATAAACAAAAATCCAAATACTAGAAGCTCTATTTTTAAATGCCTATAGCACCTTTCCCATCAATTCTTCTTCCAACCTTCACATTAATATAATTTTTTTAAAAACTGGAACACATCACCCCTGATGATGGCACTTTGAAGTCGAAAGTACTCGGGACCTGAACTTTGGTGGACTAATCCACGAATTTCACCCAAATATTAAAAAGTTGGCCAGAAAAATCGAAAAGATCACAAATAAAATTGTTAAACAGGAGATGTGTCTTTTGTTTAATTCTACATGCATAACTGAAAGAATGCTGCCCAAATACACATATAAATATAAAATATAATATATACATACATATATATATGCATATATATACCTAGAATTTTAGGTATATATCAATGTTTTATTGGAGTTATTTGATGATTATTATAAAAGAAAAGCGACCGTCACATTTTACTTAAATAAAAAGGTAATAAAATTATCAAAGATTAATCAACACTTATACTAGAACGAATAACAAACATATATGATAAATCTTTGAATCCATTAAATATTAATAGAAGGCAGTGTCTACAGGATAGTGTCCTTGCTATAATGTTAAAATGCATTCAGTGGTGAGGATCCAATTGTGGAGCTCTGGGGAGTGTGGAATATCCCTTTATTGCTATTACTCCTAGGTCTACTCGAACTCGATTGGTAATACATGTTAGGGTCCCATCTATGGTTAAAATAGATGGGAAAATGCGGTTTGAAAAATGTGTATAAAAATAAGTTTTAAAAACTGAATACTCATTAAGAGTGAATAAAATAAAAACGTCTTTGGCATAAAATAACCCAAGGGTAAAATCCAACCAACCAACCAACCAACCGAATAATCAACAAGCTATACAAACTGATTGAGCTTCTCAACGGAACTATTGAAGACAAAATTACAATAGGTTAAGCATCACATCACCCATCACCCATCACCAACACCACCCCAACGATCGACGCGGTCAGTTAATCCTACCAGGATATCTTTTGTAACTCATATTCATCTAATTGTACCGGCAAAAGGGTTACTTTTGTGACAAGGAGAAGTCTTTAATAGAGTTTTTGTAATGGACGTTGTTGTCCACCAAGGAAATGTGTCTATTATATCAGCGTAAGAATGTCGAGAATAAGTTAAAAATAAAAGAAGAAAAAAAAAACACAGGCCTGAGCTTTTTTTAAAGGTTGTAATTCTTTTTTTTTTCTTTTCTTTTTTTTCTTTTATTTCGTTCATTACATTGTTAAATTCTTTTTTGAGGGAGGGGGGGGAGAAGGGGGCACAGGGTAATTGCTCAGTTAGTTGAGCAGTGTAGTGGAAATTGTTTGACATGAATAAAAAAAAAATTTAGGTGTTTCGCCTTTGTTGTTTGGTCAAAATGATATGAAGAAAGAAATTATAGGTTTAACACGACCCTTTTCTTCTGTTTGTTTTGTTTGCGGTAGATTTTTACAGGTAAACGCAATGACCGTAATTAACACCAGGTGAAAATGTTATTAGTCTTAAGATTATTTACCTAATTCATTCTTTTTCATCATCATCATCATCAATATCATCATCATCATCATCATCAAATCATTTTACACCTTGTGAGCTTTTCACACCGGGTTTAACTGGTGGTCTTTCGATGGAGTTTGAGGGACAGCAAGTCCGCTCGGGTTTCTAGGACTCTTTTGAGTATTCTAGTCCAGTGGTTCTCAACTGGGGACCGTATGGCTCCCCGAGGACCATATAACATTTTTTTGGTGGGAGGGGGGGGGTCAAGGTAAGCAAAAATATTTGATGGTAGCATTATAGTATATGGCCTAACTTTTGAATGTGGCCTACGAAATTATGTCTCTCTTATAGTATGTGGCCTACTATAAAAAGCATATTATAAGATTATAATAATAACTGCTAACCCTAACCCTAACACTATTTCAGAACTTTATAATATTTTAGAATTAAATAGATATCTGATTCATGTAAATTATGGATAAATTCTTTTTTAATTATTCTTAATTACTATATACAGCTTTTGACTGAATTGCATTTCTTGAAATTGAATATATGTAAAAAATGATTAGTTTCAATGAATTGCCTACTACTTATATCTATAAATATACTCTTACTGAGGTAGGACACATTCAAACCGGGTAGGCCACATACTATAACAGAATCAAAAAGGTAGGCCACATATTATAACGGCGCCTATTTGATTATAAAAATACAATAGGACTTTTAAATATCTAATGGCTATGGGGTTCCACCAGAGTAAAATAGGAATGAAAGAGGTTTATATATATTTACCAACCCCTCCGCACGAGCAGGATATGACACAAGGTGAATTTCTTAAGCGGAGTTCAGGTTTGAATTCAGAGTCTTCCTTCTCCGAGACCGGTCGCCTAACCAAGGTTAAAGAGCCCAGTTTGCCCTACTATTTATCCATAGCTGGAGAGAGAGTAGGATTCATACCTTTCCCAAGGGTATTAGCGGATTTGAACTCGGGGCGATGATTCCATTTCCCATGACTTTAACCATTACACTACTAAAGAGGTTTATAGGTGAGGAAATGGTTGGGAATCATTGTTTAGCCGATCTTAACAATGCTGTTGTATGTATATTCATTTACTCAATCAGAGCAGGTTGCGACACAAGCTGAAATTTCAAACCTAAGTTTAACAGGTTTAAATTCAGAGTTTTCCTTCTTCTCAATCGATTGTCATACTAAGGTTAAAGAACCTTGTCTGCTCTACTATTTACCCACAGCTGGAGGGAGAATAATTGGATTCATACATTTCCCAAAGGTATTAGCACTATGTGAAATGCAAACAGCCAAGACTAGGATTTGAACTCGGATCGCCGTGTCCATTTCCTATGACGCACATTTGACGCCTGATGCTGTCTGTTATAGGTTACTATAAATAACAGGGATAATTGTGGCTTAGCAGTAAGCCAATGCGAGTGCCAATAACTCTGTTCATCGGACGTAATTTCCACATCTCTCTATTGTATTTGTCTACTTTTTGTTAATACATTTTTCTACATTTGTTACCCGTCGTTTTGTTCTTATTTGACCCCTTAAAACCTCACAACAATATTCCACAGATTTTCAGCTCTTTGGTAAGATTCAATATTTACCACCCTCCGATCAATCAGCTGGTCCCATCAAGCCCTAGCACGTATATGATTGTCCGACCGTATTGCTTTTATGGCAAACCCCTAAAACAAGCAAACCAAAAGAAAATTAAAAATGGATTAATACCTGGGCTATGCTAGATATCCGAAATTACAGAACACTAAGGTGACAGCGATACCCATCATAGCTGGAGATCTGTGAATAATCCTAAATAATCTGGAAAATATCTCGGTAACCCAACCGGTTTACGGCTCGTCTATCATTATCCTCCACTCATCCGCTAGATTATCATCTTTAAGAACCATAAGCCTTTTTTCTCCGTGCCCTCTTCATCCATTTCATACTTTCTCTCTCCCCTGTACGTGAGGTCGGGTATTTCCTCATTTTGTGTAACCGGTGGGGGGGCCAAGAGGTTCTCATTTTCTCTTAAGTCAGACCCTTTTCGAACCTCTTATCGCTTTTACTACATTTTTATTGGGTTTTCTGTCGGGGTTACGATTCGAGCTAAAAAGCGAAATTGGGAACGGTGCAGGGGGTGATATTAACCCTTGCCAGCCGGTCTAAATGACAGTCCTGTCGGGATCAGTTAGCATTCCAAATCTATCAACTGATATCACACCTCTAGATTAATGGCCCCTGTTACGGGAGTGCGGAGCGACACTTGTCGGCAGGGCTCGTCGCGAAAGAAGAGGCTTAAAAAAAAAGGAAAGAAAGAAAAATGGTGGTGGGGTTACAAAGAGATAAATTTGGTGGCAGTGGTGGATGCCGTAGAGTGGTAACTAGAGTCGCAAGTCTCCTAAGGATTTTTTTATGATTTGCGGTGTCGATTATTTGATTGACATTGTCGAGCGGGTGGGATTTTTTTTTCGAACCTTTGAATAAAGCCTTTTCAAAGTGGTTCATATAAACTAGTGGTTCCCAGCCGGGGTCCATATGGACCTCCGGGGACCATATAACATTTTTTGGGTCCAGGAAAGCAAAAAAATAATTATAATCCACAAAATTTAGTTAAATTCATTTAAAAGTTTTGTAGGGGTACTGGTGCTCAGATTACCTATAGGTGTCGTGGTTATTTCCTATAAGTCTAACATAAACAAAGGGGAACCACTCGTGACTGATAAATCATTTATTTATTTTCCCATTAAACTAACCCTAACCCTAAACCTAACCCTGTCTTCTTTTTTCCTAGAAGATCAATAAATAAATAAATAATTTATCAGTCAAGAGTGGTTTTGGACTCTGAGTTTAGGGGTAGGGGAATAATATTTTAGCAGAGTTAATAAAAGCATAGTAAATTTACCATGTGGACCTCTAATTTATATTTATAAATTACTTTATAACAGGAGTAAAAAAAATCTCTGGATCGTGTAAACTAGTGGTCAGATATTGTAATCAAGCAGAATGATTGGGTGGTCACTAGTGATTTGTTGTTCACATACAACCCGTTCAAAACACAATTTAAATCAATGAATGATGTTGAGGTAGAAATTACAAATTGTTTTTCTTAATAATTTATTAGAATGACTTAATCTTGAAGTGAAGTCTATGTACACATTTAAAAGAATTGAATATTAGTGGGTGATAAAAATGTTTTTAAAATTGTAACAAAATATCCCAAACTTTGTACAACTGTTGAGTCCATTTTACTAACTTTTTTAAAATTTCATATAAAGTGGAATCTGAGTTTAGCTATGTGCATTATTTAATAAGCAAACAGAAAAACATTTTGAAAATAGAACATAGTGATTTGTTATTGATGCTCACAAATCTTATTTTTGTTATCTCCTCAATGCCCACCAAAACTATCCTTCCCATTAAAAAATAATTCAAGAATGAAAAAGATGTTTGTATTTATAGTTAACCAATTCTTTTCTCATGTCATTTGTATTAAACACCGGTAAATCAGTAACATTTTGTAATTTGTATTAAACACCGGTAAATCAGTAACATTTTGTAATTTGTATTAAACACCGGTAAATCGGTTACATTTTATAATTTGATATTCAATTAAATTATATAAGGCGTGAATGGAAATTAAATTTGGTTATGAGGTGGGGGTGCGTTAAGTAAAAAGTTCTAGAACCCCTGATCTAAACCTATTGATTTCATTAACATAGTAATTAAATGTGGCTGGATTATAACAGATTTCACACTATTATACTGCACAATAATTACCTTTTGGCAAACTCTAATTGACTATTTGAGGAATGAGCATAAACTTTAGTTAATTTTTCATCCAAATGGATGGATTGATTGATTTTAATGGCATGTCAATCCATCTGGGGTTATTTCATGCCTAGATGTTAGAAGATTATATACATTGTACATTTATATATTTTTTTAGGAACTACCATAGATTTTAGTCAATTTTTCATTAAAATGAATGAAATATTGAATATAGAATGTGGTAATTAGTGGCTCAAATTCGTAAACCTACAACCTAATATATATATATATATATATATATATATATATATATATATATATATATATATTCACCAAAACCACTGAAACATCTTATAGACACTGACGAATAATGTTTTGTTTATATTTCTCAATTTACATGTTGTCTTTATTGGTTAAATAAATACTATCTTGTATCGGACAAGACTTTCGTTCCAATCCTATATCAATAATTTTGACTATAAATTAAATACTGATTGAAAAACTTACGCAATTCCTGAGGGTATTGTGAATCTCCATTACATAAAGATTTAATTCTATCAAATTCTATCAAATGATGAAAAATAAGCAAGTAAAAGCACAATCGTGTGTAAAATTTGTCGAACACAAACAAATACACCAAATTTACGTTTCGATAGGCTGGCGTTTTATATAAATGTAACATGTAGAATTCCAAAATTACCAACAGAAACATTCACAAACGCCGAGGCGGTTTTTTGAGACGACTACTTTGTAGCCATTTTTTTTCTTTTAGAATTTCCTGGGTTTAATGGGGCATGATGATATCTCGACTTTGAATCGAATGTATTTCTGTACACTCCTACAACGGGATTTTTATGGCTGCTTCTTCATACATAATAATAATAATAATAATAATAATAATAATAATAATTTTGACCATACAACAAAATGGTATATGCATAAACCAGAATCTGTTCTTAAGAACGAAACGCATAAAATTCTCTGGGATTTGAAATAAAAACGGATCACTTTATCCCAGCAAGAAGACCAGACCTAGTGTTGATAAACAAAAAAGAAAGAACTTGTCAACTGGTGGATTTTGCAGTTCCAGCAGATCACAGGGTGAAGCTAAAGGAAAATGAAAAAATGGACAAATATCTGGACCTTGCCAGAGAACTGAAAAAGTTATGGAATATGAAAGTGAAAGTGATACCAATTGTAGTTGGTGCACTTGAAACGGCCCAAACGGATTGGAGAAGGGTTTGGAAAGTTTGGAAATCAGAGGAAGGATTGAAACCATTCAGAACATTGCGCTACTGCAATCAGCCAGAATACTCAGAAGAGTCCTGGAGACCTGAGGAGACTTGCTGTCACTCAGACTCCAGTGAAAGACCATCAGCTAATGCTGATGTGAAAACTCAAAATGAGTAAATAATAATAATAATAATAATAATAATAATAATAATAATAATAATAAGAGAAGAAGAAGAAGAAGAAGAAAATTGTCAACAGGTAGATTTTGCAGTTCCAGCAGATCACAATGTGAAGATGAAAGAAAACGCAAAGATAGACAAATGCCTGAACCTTGTAAGATAATAGAAAAAAAATGTTGAATATGAGGGTGAAAGTGATACCAGTAATAGTTGGTGCACTTGGAACTATCCCCCAAAGCTTAGAAAACAGACTAAAGGAACTGGAAATCAGAGGAAGAATTGATACCATCCAGACAACAGCATTGTTGAAATCGCCTAAACACCCCAGAAGAGTCCTGGAAATCTGAAGAGACGTAGTCACTCAAACTCCAGGGAAAAACCATCAACTAACGCTGGCGTAAAAAGCTCACAAGGAGTGAAATAATAATAATAATAATAATAATAATAATACCAGACCTAGTATTGATTAACAAAAAAGATAGAACTTGTCAACTAGTGGATTTTGCAGTTCCAGCAGATCACAGGGTGAAGCTGAAGGAAAATGAAAAAATCGACAAATACCTGGACCTTGCCAGAGAACTGAAAAAGTTATGGAATATGAAAGTGAAAGTTATACCAATTATTGTTGGTGCACTTGGAACGGTCCTAAAAAGATGGGAAAAAAGGGTTGGAAAATCTAGGGAATCAGAGGGAGAATCGAGACCATCCAGAATACTGCACTGCTGCAATCGGCCAGAATACTCAGAAGAATCCTGGAAACCTGAAGAGACTTGTTGTCACTCAGACTCCAGTGAAAAACTCAAAAGGAGTGAATGATAATACAAGGGAAATTCAAAACTTATTCGCGCTCTTGATTTTTCACTGTATTTACACAAAAGCAACGAAAATACAAGTATGCCATTTTTCTACATAGTTTCCTTCTTTTTCGATGCACTTCGTCCAGCGGTCTACAATCTTGCTTATTTCCCCCAAGAAGGTTTTCGGTTGGTCGTACAAACATATATGCACCGCTTTTTTTCACAAAAATCAATTCACCTGTCATTTTAAACTTCTCTATCCTCTTATACATACTTCTAGTTAATACTGCACTGTCCCTGTATAGTGATAAAAGCCTCCGACGAATTTCAGCCCCTGACACTGCTTCCGACCAGAGAAATCGGGCTACTTTCTTTGTTTTTTCTTGGAGCATACTGCCAGTAGGGCGTAGAGATAGCAAGCAAAATGGCGCTATAAGGCTCAAATTTCGATCACGTGGCATAAAGCACGTGTTTCGACGTTTACGTTTCATCAATGCGGCTCGACTTTTTATCAGCTACCTCTAGCCGGGAGCGAAACCCAACAGAATTCTCGTGTGCCAAGCTCCTTACCCTTTCGGTTATCAGAGACTGTCAATTGATACATCCTTATCCTTTCGGCTACAGAGACTGTCAGTCAGATGCGAACAATTAATTGATACATACTTACAGGATGTATGCTTTTACAGTCACCAGAGAACTCAAGTCTGTAAACAACAGGCGAGTAAATGCGTTACGCTAACGGCGAGAGTTCAACTAATGTCTTCTCCTAAAGTGCTATATACATTCTGCACACACAAGTATGTGCACACTCACACGCTCACGTACACGCTCACGTACATACACACGTGTGCGTATGTGTTAACGTTTAACAAAAATTCAAACAGGATGTTATTTTCTGTGTGTGCGCGTGCAGACACAACCATACGTATAGATGTGTGTGTGTGTGTGTTTTCTAAAGGCCTTCGTAAATATATATTAAAATGCACGCCCTTCTCTGAAAAGGCTCGCTTATCTACAAGAGTAAATAAACTTTTGTGTAGGCCGAAATGTGCATTTATGTCTACAAACACTTATACTGTGTACATATACATAAATTTCGATATGAGCAACTTTTTTTTCTTTCTTTTTTCTTTCTTTTTTTTATTCATTAAATTTTTATTTCCTTTCCTTCCTTATTAGTTTTCTCCGTGAAAACCTTTCATGCAGCTATAAAAATTCCGTCAATAATCTACCTAGATCAACAAACATGCTCGAGAGAAAAAAAAAAAAAAAAAAAAAGAAAAAGAAAAAAAAAGAAAAGAATGAAAAAAAAAAGAAAAAATAAATAAAATAGATTAAAGCTAAATATCATTGAACGCAGAATATGCAAACATTTTTGCATATATCAAAGTATGCGCAATATATTCAAAACAACATATATATATATATATATATATATATATATATATCAGTCACACACACACACACACACATAATTGTCAAAAATCTTTTTCAATATATATATATATATATGTGTGTGTGTGTGTGTGTGCTTAAACATATATATATAACCTATATAAGTAAGTAAAGTCGACGGGGCGGCCTAAAGTCGGTATCAGCCTATCAGCGAGGGAGTCTATCCCCTTTTCAATAGCGCTAGACCAAGGAGATTGTTTTAGCATCTGAGGTGGAGCGCCACACCTACCATCAGCTCCTTACTTTACCGCACAGATCCCTGTGCTACTCATACGCTGAGTTGGCGAGGACCGGTATCGAACTAGGAACCTTGTGGCTTCTAGCCGAACGCTCTACCGACTGAGCTAAACCGGCCATACCGACTGGCTAACCTATATAAACGTATATATATATATGGAAAATGGAAATAAATACATTGTTTTTATACTTACACACACACACACACACACACACACACACACACACACACACACATATATATATATATTCATATATATATATAATATAATAAAATAAAATAAATATATAAAGGTTTTACATATTTATTTATTTGGTGACAAAGGAACAGTCACAACCATTTTGGTTTCATGCGTCAACAATCATCAGGTCTTTATATATATATATATATATTAAATTACCACGACCAAACAACTCGCCAAATCCCGTGTGCGACATGCGGAACTCTGGACAGCTGTTTCGACCTTATTAGGTTTCATCAGCAGTTTATACCACGATCTCCGTCACTATAGATCGAACCAACGATACCAGAACGCAGTGCCTGGAATTTTTTCTTTTTAAAGTTTCCGGTGACGCACGAGTTGTTTGGTTGTGCTAATTTCATTATATATAATAATAATAATAATAATAATAATAATAAATAATAATATATATATTATATATATATATATATATATATATATATATATATATATATATATATATATATATGTCTTTGAAAGGAAGGAAAAATTCAACACCGTTATTCCATGATAAATTTATTTCGACCAAAATTGGGGCCTTTATCAATCTAAGTCGAGGCCCCAATTTTGGACGAAATAAATTTATCATGGAATAACGGTGTTGAATTTTTCCTTCCTTTCAAAGATAGATATTGCTCTGTATATAATCTAAAAAGTTTATTATACATTGGGCTCTCTGTAGTGATTTAAAGATTCACTGTATTTGTACATACGGGATCATAAAAATATAATACAGTGTATCTTAGAAATCACATATAGAATCATCACTTACTAGCAAGTTTTGGATACCTCGCATCTCTCTCTCTCTCTCTCTCTCTCCCTCTCTCTCTCTCGCTATATATATATATTATATATATATATATATATATATATATGATAAGTAAATCATCAGGTTAGTTGGTATTAGTGAAGATTCTAAGCTGGGCCTTTCTAAACAACGGAATGTTAAAATTAGTATAGTCCACTTTGAGAGCTTAATGTACAATAATTCGTGAATCATATAGAGAGCAATATATTTAGTCAAGAAACAGACTTGAATATATGTCATATTATATTGTCATATTAGCAGTTATACATTTATTCCCATATTTATTTATATATAGGAGAATATGTGCTTAATTGAAGTCATACCTAATTTTTTAAATTAATTAATTGATAATTAATGAATTAGGCGGGCATACCTGTTCAAATGTAAAGCTAAACAAATCGAGAAAATGTCAATCTCCGTATGTACATTTCGGCCTATTATGCCTCATCAGCAGAGTTATAGACAGGAAACTGCTTTGTGTGTGATTCGAACGGCAAAGGCCATATCAAACACATTGTTTGTTTGTTTACTTCTCACACACACACACACACACACACACACATATATATATATATATATATATATATATATATATATATATATATAATAATATAATCCAAAATTATAAAAGTATATTCCCAGCATTGAAACACAGTCACATGACGGGAAATGCTCGTAAATAAATATCCATTCATATATATGTAGATATTTTGTGTGTGCGTGTGATAGTGGGGAATGTTGTATATACGAAGAGAGTGAACACGTATATGAATGGTGGTTATTTTGTTTGCTTTGTCAGGACAATATTTATTATAGGGAAGTGATCCACGAGTTGTGCGACTCCCTTATGCCCTAACAGACACGCCTATCAGAGACCCTTATTGATTCCCTGCCTCCCTTGACCAACTTCCTTTCCTCATCTCAACCCCCCTCTCTCTCTCTCTCTCACCCCCATATCTATATATATATGTATGGTGTTTGTTTAATTCTGTTTCCGGTGTCGCCTAAGCT